>JANCRA010000011.1:10473949-10867684 GCA_024362935.1 Setophaga petechia
AACTTACTTATTCTCATCAGCTGGGTAAAATACAGAGTTTAATAACCAAAGATTTCTATTTTATTTTACTGTCATGATTGTTTTTTTTTTACCCTTCAGGTAAAAGTTTGGAAAGGCACAAAACTGATATAGTCAAGACCTCTAAGTTGTTCCTAAAATATCTCTTTCTATTTTTCCCCCTCCTGCTCTGTAATCCTGAAAAAAAAATGTAATATAAATTATTCAACTTGATCTCAGAGGACTAATTGGATTTTGTGATTTGGCCATGTTTTAAACTTGCTACAGTTAAAAAAAAATATGCGTGATTTTGTTTTTGTGTGTGTGAACTTCAAACAGCAGTAAATGATGCAGGATTTTACATTCCTTGAGTTTTCTAACTTCATAATTGTGATAATTACACATCATCACTATGAGCTGAGTGAGCAATTGCAGCATATGGTCAGCCCTTGATTCAGATCTCCTCTAGCTAATGTTTATGTTTTACAATTTCTGAATCAGTAAAAGTAAATAAAAGAAAAAGCAACAACCGCAAAACCATAAAGTGTCTTCTATTTCATTATTTTTACATTCATTCTGTGAAACTTTTCTAGAAAGTTAACTTTTTCAGTCATTCACTCCCAAATGTAATGTAAAAGCAAGGAGTACATTAACATCAAGTGAGCATTTAATCTCTCAGAAGCATGGTAGACTGGTTTGCAATTGTGAAGGCTTAGCAAGCTCACCTGGCAAATGTGTTCTTCTTTGGATAGTTAGAACAGCTTAAGCTGCCCAAAATCACACACCAATGGAGAGATTAACAATGCTTGTGTCTGTCATTTTCAAATATTCATTAAATATATTAAAAGCTTTTCAGTCTTATTCACTGTGGAAATGTTTGTTTTGCTCTACATTGTACAAACAATGTTCTGCCATACTAATTGGAACAAAATAAGATATTTGCTGTGAGTCACCTTCTACTGTAAAATTGCAAAGACTCCTGGTATTACTCAAGTACCAAAATGTTGATAGAAAATTCCTGATGCACATCTATCATTCATTCTGAAATAGATGCATAATCAATTTTTAACCAATGTAACATTTTGAGGTGTTAGAGTTGAATAGGATTTGGAAATGAATTAAAACAGTCAAAATCCAAAGGAATTTTGAGGCAAAACCCTTTTTTAATAAGAGTTATATTATTGCAGCGTCTGATTTTTGTTGATTCTTATTTTCCTCTTCCAAAATAATGTAAAGGATATGAGTCATAAATTCAGGGACCAATGAAATAGGTGACAGATCAATATTGTGGAGAAAGTATTTATCAGAAAATACAGTTTTGAAAAAGACATGATAGTTGGTGGTGGCCACTTAAAATTGATAAAAGATAATGGTTTTCTTCTTCGTTATCTTGAGGTAATTAACAAATGACAATGAACTTAGAAGGTTATATAAACAATTAAACATTAGTGTAGAAATTGACTGCATAAATGGAGTGTCTTGAGAAATAAGACACTTCATACAAGTCCACCTGAATTATAAATCACTAGATACTTGAATCTTTCGCTGTAGCAGGAATTCAGCTTGGGCATTTAAGGTAATTTTGAAACATAGTTGTGTTCCTACCACGTTGTACAGAATAATGAAATCTCTTTCCAAGGCAATATATTGCCCATCATGTCTATCTAGTGTCACAGTCAGAAGTTGAGGACTAACAGTTGCTTGCACAGCCAATGCTTCGCTCACCAATTTCCTTGAGTACCAAAGGTCAGAAGATGACCAGAGCCACCAAAGGTGATGATGCTTTGAGGGTAGTGAAGCACTGATACAGGTTTCCCAGAAAAGATGTGGTAGTCCCATCCTTGTAAGTCTTCAAAGGCCAAGCTGAAGGGATCTTTGAAAATGTTTGTCTAATGAAAGGTGTCTTTGACCATGGCAGGAGGATTGAATTTATAATCCCATAGCGTGATCTTTAATGTCCTTCCCAACACAAATCATTCTTGGGTTTGTTCAGCCTGGAAAAGAAAAGGTTTAAGGATCACTGGTTGTGGCCTTCCAATACCTGAAGGGAGCATACAAAAAGGATGGAGAGCTCTTTACAAGAGTGTGTAGGGATAGGACAAGGAGGAAATTTGTTCAAACTGAAAAAGAGTAGGGTTAGATTAGATACTAGTTAGAAATTCTTTACTGTGAGGGTGGTGAGGCACTGGACAGGTTGCCAAGAGAAGCTGGGGATGCTCCATCCCTGGAAGTTTTTAAAGTCAGATTAGATGGAGATCTGAGAAACCTGGTCTAGTGAAAAGTGTCTCTGTCCACATCAGAGGGGGTGGAACTAGATGGTCTTTAAGATCCTTTCCAACTCAAACTATTCTCTGCTTCACTGATTCTATGCTCTGTAGCTATCTAGAATTCTGTGAAAAATAGTAGCAAAGGGGGAAATGTAGTTCCCATGTGTTGTTCTTTAATTTACACTATTTATAAAAGTTCATTGGTTAATGACATGAAACAAATAATTCAGCAATGAAGATCATCCTGAGTTATTTGAATCAAACTAGTTTTCTACAAAAGTATATTAATACTTTAGTCTATTTTGTCTCTTCCAAATAACAAGGAGTCTTAATGCTACCTATGTTTGTTATGCAGCTCCTAAAGATGTTCCTCAATCAAAGCATTCACCAGTTTATGTCATGAAGTATTTATTAAACTATACCCTGTTCTGAGTAGATCCATGAACTTACTGGTTCATGGATAAGCATTGGCTTTCCTAAGATCATAGCCATCTACTGCTGTCTAAACTAAACTAATTATATAGTATCACACTAACCGGACATTAATCCTTACCATTTAATAACATTTCAAAAGCTCTTAGGGAAAAAATAATAGTCCTTTGTTGTTATCAGAGTCCCACAGGAGTGCTGTTCTCAGCAGAAGTTGCTGCTTCTCAGCCAGGGCTCCTATCCGGGTCTCCCTTGTTGGCCCACCCCCTTTTATCCCGGCTGCCTCCACAGGCTGCAGCTGCAGCCCATTTACAACAACTAGAATCGGGGCAGGGTCACTTACACAATACATACATCTTTTACTGGGACTCATGGGCCAGCTATACAATACATACTATAATTCCACGGCCCCTATAGTCCTTAAATACAGCAGCCCAAGAGAGGCGTTGGTTGCCTCATCTGCACCACCCCTGGCTGGGTAAGAGGTGAGGCTGAAGGTGAGTTTCCAGGAGGCCTGTGCACACAGCACATGCAGGTACCACATACATACCTACACACATGGCCACACTGGTAACCAGCAGACTTGCAGAGCGTTGCACAAACACCCCCATGCTTCTTCCCTCTCTGACTGAGGAGGTGGAGGTCCCCTAGTGAGAGTGCATAGAGTTATTTTGTACAGCTTGGACTCCTCCCAGCCCAGCTGCTAGCACCCAGGCCTCCCTTGCTGCAGTTCCTGCCACCCTTGGCACACGGACCCCTATGACACACTGTACCTCTACAATTCCTGTTGCTTGCAATCCCCTACTTCCGTCTCTCCACTGGCTGGTACTGCAAGCACAGAGACCCTCTGGCCCGTGGCCTGATTTCAGCTATCACCCTCATGCTTCCATATACATACATGCACACAGAATAGAAAGTCCTTCAGCCAGGAAGGAGTTGGAAAATAATTCAATTGGAAGATGGAGCAGACTCTGCAGAGCAGATATGGATCATGGTCATAGAAGTGTATTTACCACCAAACAATATATTCCTGGCTTCTTTTACCCCCTTATCCTCTCTTTTCCCATATTATCCCTCCCCAAATCATCCAAATGTATTCCTTCACCTTTGGCCCCTCCCTAAACATTCCCATAATAACACTTCAAAAGCTCTTCCCCTGCATCCTATAACATGTCTGGCATTGACTCATCAGGATGGCTTTCACACCCCGTCACTGGGGCTGAGGCAGTCCTGGGACTGTCCTGGGAGGCACTCAGACAGGGCGTCCCTTTCTCTGAGTCCTCAGAGTCCTCTGAGACTCAGAGTCCTGTCTGCCACAGAGGCCTTGTTGTACTGTGAATTTAACATAAGTCTTATTATCTTATGGGCTTATGGTTCTTGTTTTGGGGCTGGTAATAGTCTACCAGAGTGTTATTTGGGTTTCCCTGCTCCTCTGAGAATTTACAGATGAGCTTTTAGCACACAGCCTACATAAACAAAGTACAAGATGCAAGTAAAATATTTTAAAAGGCAAACCCCTGGAAATAATTAATTTTGAGTCCTCATTTATTGCTGTTGATCATCTTTGCTTTGTTATTCAACAACTGTTTTAATGGAATAATCCCTGCAATGGAACAATCATCCTCTTACAAAGAAACAGAGATATATAGAAGCACTTAATATGAAGTTAGTCAGAAATACCTTATTGTCTGTATAGGAACTAGATACAATTTATTGGATAGTCTGTGATATTTGGAGTAATTTCATATAATTTTAGTCAAATATGATGATAATATAACTCAATGGTTATCAGGAATAGACAGACATTCTAAAGACCAAATCATTCTACACTTAGTGAAAGTCTTATGGGATGAATGTGTTTATATAATTCTGTCTCTCTGTAAGGGCTGTTGCTGAGGGAACCAGAACAGGTAATGTAGCCTTGTGTCCTGGTTTCATCTGGGATATAGTTAAGTTTCTTCTGGAAGCTGTTACAGTCCTGATCTTTGGATTTAGGGTGAAAAAAATGTTGATAACACACCGATGCTTCAGTTGTTGCCAAGCAGTGCTTACAGTGTCAAGGTCTTTCCAGGTGGTAAGGAAGCTGGGAGAGCACAAGCATCTTGGAGAGCACACAGGCAGGACAGCTGACCACAGCTGGACAGAGGGATATTCTCTGCCATATGTTATCATGCTCAGCTTATAAACTCTTGAAAAAGTTGAGCAGGAAACACTGCTCAGAAAGTCAAGTCACTGTGCATCAATCAGTAAGTGGCGAGCAATTGCATTTGGACAGCACTTGTGTTTTTTTATTTTGGTGTTTTTTGGGTTTTTTTTGTTTTTTTTTTTTTTTCTTTTACATTCCCCTTCCTTTTCTGTCCAATTCAAAGGTCATTATCTCGACCCAGGAATCTGAGATTTTTTTTCCCCAATTCTCTCCCCCATCCTACTGCAGGAGGCAGGGCGGGAGGGCATGGCTGTGTGGTGTTGCCTGACATGTTACACCACACACCTGGAAATCAACATTTTGGAAACAAGTTTGGGGAGTTTATTTGTATCAAAAATGCTGTTCCTGCCTAGGTATTATATGTGGAGTTCCTTGGAGGTAGCTCCATGCCTTTCTGAGAATTCCTCTTCCAATGTCAGTGCCGTCTCTGGCTCAGCTTGGGGTGTGGGGGGAGGTGAATACACACCACTTTGGGGTAACAATAACTGTAAATTTCACACCTAATGATATTTGGAGGTGGCAAAATAAAACACCATCCCTGCCTGAAGAGAGAGCACAGTATGTGATTCTAGTCTAATGAAATGTGTTTCCTTGAACAATATTGGAGACATAAAGCTTCCATTTTTCCAGTGATTTACAGAAAAAGTATGGTTCACAAAAACAATGTGCTACTTTTCAAAGCAAAACATGCAAATTTGGCCTCCCTATGACTCAGGCTGGCTTCTCTTCTACTGACTTGTTATCAATGACATTTTAATTCATGTCCTGCATTAATATCCATAACAGTGTTACCCTTTTTGTTTAAGCTGTGCTTTTAGAGAACACCTCTGAGATATTATTGCTCTCAGTAAGTAGGGGTAGTGATGCACATGATGAACAAAATGCAGCAGATTCTAATTAACTTTCTTTTCTATTTTATTGGCAAAGCTGTTCTAACAGTAATAACATTAAAACTTATTCTCATGACTACAGTCAGTAACTATGATTCTGGATACACCACAGGGCCAATCCTTTGATATAAAAAGTGTCACTTTAGGAGATTTTAAATAAGAAAAAAAAACTAGAGCTACACTTTTAATATTTAAACTCTTAGAAGTGGTTATTTAAGGAATAATTACCCACAATTAAGGACAAAAATTTATGGCATAGAGATTATTTTATTTTTCAACTAATCTAGGAAGCTGGTGAATTTTAACTATTTGGTAAATGTCCAAATAGTTGGTCAATGCTTAAAATTTTACACTTGCTTAAACATTTAAATAATGTCTTTATTGTGAACAAAATATATCACAGCTTTATCTTTTAAGTAGAAATATGAGTTCAAATAAAGTAAATACAGTTTTGTAAAACCATCACCCTATATACTGCAGTCATCAATAACTGATGTTGGCAGATATACTGGTCTCATACCAGATCCATACCAGCTAGGCAGAATTAGGATGAGTTTATACTGTTGTCACAATGAAGACTACAAAAACATTGCAAAATAACAAAGAATGGTTTGGGATTTTTTTTTCTCTTACACTAAACCCTGTCACCTCTATCTAAATGAGATAGGATTGTCATCTGACGCAAACATTTGAGCTCAGACCAAAGGGCTTTTAATTTCAATTCTAGTTAGGATCTATTAATAGAGAACGAGTTTAGTCATATATCTTATATATCTTCATATATATTTTCCCTAAAGGTTAAAAATAGTTTGCTCTTATTTGGCACCAAAGGTATGTCTCTTCAACATAAATATGTCTGTGTAAAATCTATCATATTTTAATTGGTTTTAAGTCATAGCATTAACTATGTTGCAAAAGTCAGTTCTCCATATAACAGGTTCAACTGAATGACAGATTTAGAGAGTATTAAGCTGTTGATTTACCAATGCAATGAAAGGCAGTGTTCAACTTAAAAATGGGGAAAAATCGTTATGAAGGATGAATTATTATGTGGCTGAGATATGCAGAGACACAGTGCATTAGCACTTTGAAGGAATTCCTCTGATCTACTGTGGAAATCGACAGCATCACCTTCTCATCTTAAAAATTATCATAGCACCATTTTATAGTTAAGGGGGAAGAATAGGCACTCAATGAAAACTAAGTCTTATCCTAAAATGACCATATAAAACTTTAGGCAAGGATTTCTCCTTTGACTAGAAATGTAACCCAGTGACTTTCTCATCTCTTGCTATCTACATTGCAAATATCTAAAATCATATGACAAATTTAAAATTTAGAGTGGGATTGATTTTCCTAAATGGAGGTAACAGGTGACATTTGGGTCATTTAAATCTTTGTGAGCTTGGGAAGCATCACCATAACCTACCACCCTTGAGGGTCTTGGTGTCAGGCTGCTCGAGTCAGGCAGTGTACATTATATAATTAGAGTTAAAACATCTGTATGTCTCTTTGCAGATAATGAAACATCATCCTTGCTATCTTTTCATCTTCTATGATTTAATATAGAAAAAGTGGGATTCATTTCTCATACATTTTACAGGAGTTATATATATTACATATTTGCAATTAACATCAGAGAATCTGAAGATGCTAATATTATAAGAAAAATAAATTATTTGTGAGACCTTATAAATATTTTAATGCTTTCTCAAGTATTGTTAGCACTAAATGGCAAAATTCAATGAGTAAGACTCAAGATAAAATAGTTTAACTTAATGGGAATTCTCATACCAACAAGTATTGATGTGCTTACTTTAGGTGGTAGAAGCTGTTACATTTTGTCTTTTTGCCAGAAGTGGTTTGAATGTATTCATAAAACAAGTCTAAACTATCTTTCAAGTCTAAAAACTCAGCCAGCTACTGACAAATCATTACAGATAAAATCATGAGATTACTGATATTGATACACTCACACTCAATTAAAACATTCTTTTTCCTGTCTATTTTCTGCCTCTTAGAGAGAGCTCTGGAATTCTTCTGAGGACAAACTATCCCAGACTCTGACACTTGACTTCTTATGTCCATGTATTACCTAAGAAAATGATGACTGTTTAGTTTTGCAGATTGAGCCTTAAATGAAAGGCAAAATTCTTTAAGGCGCAAACATGCACAGGTGTATGTATGATGATAGAATAGAATTCTGGTTTATATTAAGGTAAATTTAAAAAAAGGTTATTTATCTCACTGCAGTGGACATGTACATTCAGATTAAAAACTTCAAATTTAAAACTAAACTTCCATTATTTCAGTGTTGTCGGTGTTCACAGGGGTTTATTAGAGGATGGAAGAGACAGGATCTTGATTTCATGATCAGAAGGCTTCATTTATTATATAATGATATATATACAGCATTATAACTATACTACATAGAGATAGAAAAGAAAGAGGCTTCTTCAGAAGCTGGCTAAGCTAAGAAAGAGATAGATAGAATGAATAACAACAGTCTGTGTCTCGGCACAGAGCGATAGCAGGTCTACGGTGAGTGCTCAGTAGACCCAAACATCTACAGGGGACCAATCACAGGTGGACCTGTTGCATTCCACAGCAGCAGATAACCATTGTTTACATTTGCTGCTGAAACTTCTCAGCTCCAGCAAGGAAAAGTCTTACGAAAGGATTTTTCACAAAGAATGTCTGCGACATTTCAGTGTCTTGTTTTGTCTGCTATTAAGAATTAGGCTTGCATCCAAATACAATTTGGGTTTTAAATATGAGATGTGAATTAGCTCTGGAAGTTGTGGGTAGGGCTGGTGATGCTCTGGCTGCCCCCCAGCCCACCTGTCTCAGCTTCAGACTGCAGGACAGTCCTGGCTGCCAGCCCCAGCCCTGCTGCCCCAGGGGAGCCCCTCCCTCCTTCCCCAGGTGCTGAGGACACCCGAGCCCGTGTGCCCGGACACACCTGTACCTTGACATCTGCCTTGACTAAAGGCAGCATTTCACAGTTCTAACACCTAAATGCATATCAGTAGAGTATAAAATGTTTATTATTATTATTAATTTACATTGATCCCATAAATGTCATGTAAGCTTTATGGAACAGATAAAAAGACATGGTCCATGAAATGAAAAGCTCACCATCTAATTTTAGAGGAGAGAGAGCCAGAGTAAGCAAATAAGTCATACTGCTGAAGAGAGTCATCAGAAAAGGTTTCCAGCTGCAAAAAAAATGTAAGCTGGTGTGGAGCAGCAAATGTAGGCTAGGAAAATGACAGTATGAATTTCCTTAAGCTGGAAAGGTATACTGCCTAAGGCTCAATAGGAATAAGAAAATATATATATTTTTATGTGTTGGGACTGAAATCAAACAAATGATTCTTTGTATGTGAATATCATGCAAAAAACTGGATTAAGGGAATACTGATTAAATCATTCTGACTTCATAAATGTGCAAATTAAATAATGAAACGTAGCAAATTTATTTTAACAGAAAACACACTGTGAGAGTACCTGGAGTTCATTTCAGACAAATCCATTGGAGGAAATATGAAAATCTGGTACTACTGGCTCTCGCTAGGCACCTACATAATGCCAGATTTTTCATATCACACATTAAATAGTTTTTGGCAGCTCATACTAGGCAGTTTTATTAATGAAAAACTGTTTTAAAAAATTGGCAGCACTGGTGTGAAAGTGAAGCTAATCATAATGGTGTGCTGTGGGAATTATTTCAGGACTGACAGAATTATATTTGTTTCATTAACAGAGTCATTTTAAATGGTAAAAATACACAAGAAACATTTCTTGAAATAAACGGATCCAGTAACCAATTAGATGTGACAACAACTTCCTGTAAATTTGTAGTTTTATAGATACTCCATATTGAGCAACCTATAAAAACATGACATGGACTAAAGCAATTGGATGATTTCCAGTTACTATTCCAATTTTCCAAACACTTTTCTTAATGCAGACAGTCCCTTACCTTGATTCAGACTATCTTTGATTTCTTTTGTACATCATATAAGCATCAAGCTCAGTTGATACTTCAGGATAGAGATCTTATAAGTTCTAATTATTTGGAAAAATCTATGGACTTGCTTATATTCATGTACTGAGGGTAGTATGTCTATGCTTTATAGGTAGTACTCAGTGCATGAGGAGCAGATTTAATGATTACAGCAATGGTGCAAAGCAAAGCAAAAGCACCACCAAGGTGTACTGAAAGAAGAGATGTTAAAGACAGGAGAACCCATCCAACCAGTCAATTTTTCACTACCTATCACCCACTCTTGACATTTCTTATAGGTTTTCTCTTTTAACAGATAACTGTGGTTTTTCTTTCAGATCTTTATCAGATCAGATCATTTCCCAGTAAAAGAAATTATGATCTTGTTGAAACTTTGCCACTATTAACTTTTCCATTTGTATCTCAACAAAGTCCTCATTATATCTTAATAAAATATTTACTAGAGTATTCCTGACTATTATCCAGAATGTCACCCAACTCATGGATCCTTTTAGGCACATCTCAGCTGTGAAGTTCAGATTTGCCTTAAGCCCCAGACTAGACTAGTAGTCTTTTTCAAATTTAAGGCTGCCGTGGACATTGAAGTTAGTGTTTCCAAATCTCTTTTTGTTATGGGACTGTGTTGCAGTAGAATATCTTATGGCAGTCTTCTACCTGGGGGGAGAGACCTTAATCATCCATGTGTGCTCCAAATGAAACTTTCTGCACTTGAAGTTGCTGAGTTCCTCATGTTAACTACCACATCTCTGTTACCACATTGCTACTAGCCTGCCCCAGCTGCAAGGGGGAGCAGCTCCTTCTGTTGCTGATAGTGCAGCAAACAACCTTCATTCAACCCCTGCTTGCTGTTCTGCCCAGCAAACTGCAGCCACAGCCCTTCCCGAGTTCTGCAGCCCTGAGCTGCATGGAAGGCTTTGCTCTCAGTTTGATGGGTTAAGATGATATATATTTCACACACATTTTCTTCCGTGTCTGAAGAGACTTTATTGCATCTTTGACTGTACCTCTCTGTTTTTATGTTCCTTATGATATTTTCTGCTGTCCAGATGACTTGAATCCAGCACAGTTCTCATATGCAGTACTGAAGACCTGCAGTATAAATCATGACTCCTGGTGGTCTCCAGAAAATACGAAGTCCTATAAAGGCTATAAAGGGATATTTTAGGGCATGTCCCTTTGGCCATCTAATTTTTACTGCAATAATCAAAATATAACACAGATTTTAAGATGGAGACTGTACAAACAGTACATGTTTGTGAGAGCAATTTTGTTCTTCTCTGATATGATAATAATTTAGGCTAAAATGTTATGAACTCCTGAAACGTAGGCAGGTATAAAAAAAAGCGGGTTTTGCATACTGTGAAAATGTTTGTGTTTTCCTTTAAAAAAACATGCATCAAATTCTCAAACATCATTTTACCATTATGTTCCAGGTCTCTGGAAAGACAATGACTTACAGTGGAATTGCTGACAAACAGATTAGTTCTAACTGTATTGGTATAACAACTAGATGTCTCTTTCTTTAAATATCTTTGTAGCCTATAGTGAATTCTTTGAAGTTTCAGGTTTTCACATTTCCAGTAAAAACTGAAGTGGACATATTAAATACCAAAAAATTTTCCATTAGAAAGGCTAATACTGTTTATTAGTTAACACTTTCATTGATTTATGATATGATGATATTTTGTTGATTTATCGTATGATGCACAGAGCTCATATTCTTAAGATAGTTTCAGATAAAAATTAGAGACTAAAGAATTTTATAGCATACCTTAAAAATGTGCATAAGCTTAATAGCAGAAAGGAAACATTATCTCAATTACAACCTCAAGAATGAAGGATGAGACACTAATATTATATACCGTATTCAGTAATATATTTGTTAGCCTTTCCTTACTTTTTTAAGAACCAGAATTTTGACAGTGCCCTTACATTTTAACTTCTGTGGAGACAGACTCTCAAATAACATCCTTCTAAACTTATAAACCATGCTAGGAAATGGAACCACTCTGCCTACTACCCACCAACATGTAGGATCTCAAAGGTAAGGTGGTGCCATGTTTATATTCTGTCTGAGAGATTTTAATAAGGGCAGCTAAATTCTGATTAGGTTTGTCTTCTCAGTGCTCTCACAGAGACTGCAGAAATGCAATTTCAGGTGAAAAAAGGCATGGTGAGATGTATCAGAGTTGCTATATGAAACACAATTCTACATTATGTGTATAAAAGGAAGATGGGAAAAATAAATAAAAAGCAATATGATGTGAAACTATCACTGCCCAAGAGTAGCTGGAGGTTTATTGATACCTCCCTACAGGAGAACATCCTAAAGAAGCTCATGTGCAGAGGACATTTATACCTCATGCCTTAATTTATGCCTTCCAGCATACCAATAATATTGCCAATTTATTGAGAAACAGGTCTAGGAATCTAAAAGCATGAGACATGATTGTAAATAAAGGAATTAACCCATTAGCTTAAAAGTTAACTCTGTCAAATCTCATTTCGCATAATACAGAGTCACAGAATTGTTTAAGTTGGAAAAGACCATTGAGTCAAACCTTTGACTGATCACCACCTTGTCAACTAGGCCATGGCACCAAGTGCCACATCCAATCAATTTTTTAAGACTTCTGGTGGTGATGACTCCTCCACCTCCCTGGAAAGCCTGTTGCAACGCCTAAAAAAACTTTCCATGAAGAAATTCTTGCTAATATCCAATTTAAACCTCCCCTGGTACAACGTGAAGCCATTTCTTCTTGTGTAAACACTTGTTGTGTTGGAGAAGAGACCAACCCTCACTTCACTACAGCCTCCAGTCAGAGAACTACAGAAACCAATAAAATGACCTCTTGAGCCTCCATTTCTCCAGACTAAACAAACTCATCTCACTCAGCTGCTCCTCATAGGACTCACTGTTATCATCTGTGGGCATGATGTTCATTGTAAGTTCTCATGAGGTTGAACAAAGACAGCAGACCACGTGTCAGAGAACTCCTGTACTTTTATTGTGCAGTCACTTTACCTCTGGCAACTCGCCCACTATGTAGCCTCAAAGGTGTTGGCAAACAGGCACTTAAATTCTCAATATCTTTGTAAAAAGTGGAGGCTAACAAGCCCTTAGATTTTGTATAGTGCATTTCTATAAGTTCTCAACTCCCACAACACCACTTTTCAAAGGTGTTGGAACAACAAGCTGCAAACCACCAAAGGTGCTGGCTAAGAAACCACAACACACCAATACTCAAAGGTGTTGGCTAACAAGCCACAACACACTTTTACAAGCTTTCCACTTCCAGAATAAAATTCAGTACAGAGTATGAGGTAGAATATGACAGCTGTGTTTTGGACAGTCAAAGCAACAGAAGAGAGAAATAAAGACAGAAAAATGAGAGAGAACAAAGAATATCACTAGTCCTTAGATACCACATTCATCCTTCTGTGAGCATGATCCAGAGCTGGGGTGAAAGAGAAAGAGAGGGAAAAGAGAGTGAGGGGTCCTACTCCTCTTCCTTTTATAGTTAAACTGGTGCATACCTATTATGTAAACTGGATTTTTTCTACTTTTTGCTCACATATGCACAATCAGCCCTCCTTCAGTGAGTTGGGGTAGGGGGACACAACTGAGCACAAGTCTCAAGGTAGAACAGGAAGCTGGTAAAAAACAGTACTGCTGCAATTCCATGAGATCCTCTCCTCTGATCACATTTTTGCTGCTGTAACAGATAAAATGTTTGAAACAAAACGTGCTTAGGTCTGGTCCTTTCCTCTTACCTTCTAGACTGGTCACCACCTTCACTGCCCTTCTCTGGATATGCTCCAGCACTTCAATGTCTTTTTTGAAATTACAGTCACAAAAGTAGACATAATACTCAAGGTGTGGCCTCACCAGTGAAAAGTATGGGGGGAAATCACTGCCCTGGTCCTGCTGGGATACAGGCCAGGACAGCACTGGCTTTCCTGGCCACCTGGGCCCACTGCAGACCCATGTTCAGCCACTGTCAACCAGCAGTCCACGTCCTTTTCTGCTGAGAAGCTTCCCAGCTACTCTTCCACCAGCCTGTAGCTCTTTGTGGTGATGTTGTGACCCAAGTGCAGGACCCAGGACTTTGCCTTGTGGAACCTCACTCTGTTGACTTCAGCCAACTGATCAATACGCTAAAGGGGAACATGGAGGCACTGTGAACCCAAACAGGTTGGCCCTTCCACACAAACTCATTCACTTTTCTCCACTACATTTAGCATTCCAGATGTTAACTATTACCAGGGTAAAAATATATCTATTTTTCATTTTTCTAATTTTAACTTTGGGCTCTTTCGCTTGATTAAACTGAAAATTTACATAAGTTATTTCCTTGCTACATATATATTACCTGCTCAGGCTACTGAATAAATTTCTGTTCAATAAAATAAATGGATTGATTTCTCATATTTGTGTTAGAAATTATGTTTCCACAGCCACATACTTGATGTTGCAGTTTTCTGCACCTATAACATTATTTAAAATCTTGCCAAATATGGGCATTACAACAAGACAGTTGGAGTATATTCTCACACAAGCATTATTTCACTAAATACTTTTTAACTACTTAAAGAAGAAAATATGGAGAGGTTCCTTAGATTGTATTTTTCATGAACTGGATGTCAGTATTAGAAAAGATAAATTATCCAGTTCACTTATAGGGTACCAGGTAGCTTCTGTCTGGTATTTTTTTGAATTATTTCAATATTTCTTATGCCATGGTTATTTCTGAGAGAAAAATAGTCTTGTCTTTGCACAGTAACCTGAGAGAAAGAACAACTTACCCTTTGGAATTTCACTTTGAACTGAAATAGGTTAAATAGAAAGAATGTTTCAGTTCAATTTTTGTCAAGAGGGAGTTTTTTAGAATTCTAAAATCATATTCAAAGCATTTCTTTTGTCATAATAAGTAACTAAAGTTCTACAACTACATTCAGTTCTATCTTACTTCTTTTCTCTTATTCTATACTCTAAATGTCATTCATCTAAATGGAAGCTTCAGAAGAAGCTTATTAAAAACTTTATCAAAATGTAATACCCATTTCAGAAAAGAGATGGACTACATCTCTCAAGAAGAGCATTCATCAGAAAGCTTTAAAATTAAAGGTAGGTTTCTAGTCTCTTTCAAACATATGAAACAAAAGTCCTTGTAAAAGGAAATGTATGCACAGGAATTCTTTTCTTTTAAAAATATACTTAAATTTTGAATATTTGAAATAAATATAAAACATGATACATAATATGGTAGAAATTTTCCCTTAGTAAAAATCTTTCTTGTTTCACTGCAATATTTTGTACCAAAGAGCAAACTCAAATATTGCCAGAAAAGCATACAATGGCATAGAGTTTATATGAGAAAAGAAATAGCAGTGATTATGACAAGTAATTAATGGAATAAAATCTCTTACTACATTTCAATAATTCTACCAACAACACACATGTATTTTAAAGTTAACTGGAAGTGACACAAGTTATGTTCAGTATTAAAATATTGCATAAACCTATAGATTTGTTTCTATTCTTCCACATCTATACCTAAAGGTATCATTGCCTGATTGACTGGCTGTTTGATGATGGTTTGTGGTAAACTCACTCTAATACAGATCTAGCACAGCAAATTTGATGTGGCATCTCCCTCCTAAACCTCATCCCCAAATTGCCTGTGGGCATCTGATGATGGAAAATAACTGTACAACAGGGTACATGAACACAGTGGGAAAAATATTTAATTACTTCTAGGTTTCACCTTTATGGACTAGAAATGTAAAGTAGAGGGTGATTTATACAACAGAAATATTCAGCAGCAAAGGAACTGCTATGATGTTTCTCTTTCTTATGATTTCTTTTAATAAAGATGAGTGTGATTCAGCTACATGTTAGACACGTGAGGTAAGAAAGAAAAGTGATGCAATAAAAGCCAAGGAGAACAGGAAGAAGAAAGAAGATGTGCAATTTCAGAAGGCTCTCTCTTCTGATGTGAAGATACTTTGTAAGGGATGGTGATCATGGAGTATATTCACTACATTCATAAAGTTGTAAAGTCATTGTCTTTGGTTAAAACCACAAATTTTTGAAAGTAATAAAGGAGAAGATTTTTTAAAAAATATATATTTCCAAATAACACTCTGAGTGCTCTATTTTGGACCAGTGAAATTATCATTCCCTAATTTAATTTTGAATTTTAATGAAGAGAAGAAAGAAAGGACAAGATTAAGCAAGAAAGAAGAAGGGATAAGAATGGGCAAAAGAGAAGAATAGAAAAACACAGACTTGTGAGTCTGGCTCGGCTTTCAAGACCTCTTTAATTGTTAGTAGAATCTGTCTCTGAATTTGGTATATTTACAAGATATGAGTTTTGGTTCAAGGAAAGGTAAATGCAAAAACTACATGCAGAAATACTGAAAAACCATCAGTAATTCCAGCGGAAAGCAAGAACTGAAAATATTTTATTTTTCTGTGGCATGTTTAAGGTTTCAATAGGAGTATCATATAAATGTATGAGCTACAGGCTGTTTTACCATTTTGAAATACAAGTCTGATTATACATAGCAGAAAATCTCATAGCAATAGCTTGCATCATTCTTTAAAAATGGATGTAAAGGTATCAAATGCCACTGCGCCCTGCTAATAAGTCATTCATACTCTAAGGGTAAGTGCAGGTATAGAATTCAAGCTCTTTGCCTGAATATTAAATAGTTGTTAAACAGACTTTTACAGACAAAGGAAATTCACCATGTGTTTCTGAATTGCCAAGCATTATATTAATATTCGATTGGTGAGCTGCTGTGTAAAAAGAGTGACTCGCTACAGGCTTAAAATGCTGAATGCATGTCTCAATTTACTGTAACTGCATACTAAAAGGACTTCTCTGTCATGCATTAGAAAAAGAGGTTCAACAGCTGTTGTAATGTAAGAAAAGTCCAAATGCAAGGTACTTGGTTTGAGCTCTTGGAATTAATTGAAGTCACAAGCACACTAAAAAAAGGGGGAAAATACTTTGCCTACATGAATATACTTTTCTTCTTAAAATTATATCTCTTCTAGGCTTCTGTATTAATCAGTACTTTAGAGGATATCTGTTAGAGTTGAGTGAACTGTTCAGGTTGAATTAAAGCAGATTAGAACATTTTGCCATGACTTGCACTTTTTGAGCCATACATGGTAGCTTGAAATATGCTTGGCCACAGACTTCTTGTGTTCTACCCAGGGAAGACAGAAGAAAACTAGAGTCTTCATAGTATGCTGAGTTCATCCAGGTGAATTCAGATGAGATCATATGATCTCAAAGATGCTCAGGGCAGCCATAAGCAAAGATATCCCCTGTGATGCCAAAAGAGCACAACTATGAACTAGCATATCCAAATTTCATGCAGGTCATGTGCAAACCATAAGCAAAGTCTGATTAGTCTACTTAATAATCAATATTATCCTTGCAGGTTGTCATCAGTATCATGGTAATGTCAGTGACAATGTTATTACCATCCATGCCAGTCTAATTGATTCAGAAATTTACAGCATGCTCATCACATAATTCTATTCAAATATTAAGGAAGACTTGAAAAAATTTGCAAAAGCCTAAACAAAACTAGTATTTTATTTCTTTGGAGGTAGCTTGTCTCTTTCTTTGCAGTTCCGTTTAAAAAGAAGTATATAGCTGCCTTGCCTCAGGAAGCATCAAGAAAAGATATTATTCTCTCACAAAGGCATGATTTCCTCCCTATTCCCTCATTACTCCCAGAGGTTAGCAATTTGTTACTAGCTCTGAACAATGCCAAATGCTGTCTCAGCAACACTGAACACCACATGGGATTTGGAGGGAAGGAGAGAGGAAAAATCATGGTTCCATTTTTCCTTTTGCCCAGTTTCTGTACAGATAGAGAGATTAAGCAAGTGCTAACTCTGCCCTTGCTTTGCTCAGATTAGTTGTTGTGGCAAAGAGACTGGGAAGTCAGTTTGAAATTTCATTTCTCAGCATAAATAAGGATAATAGTCTGAGGTTCAGAATTATTATGGTTTTAGATGCTGAATTAATAATTCTAAATACATGTGGGATAAAGCCTATAGCATAGATTCCTTCTACCTTAACTCCTGTTACTTCCATATTTATTGAAATTTCTCTAATTAAAAAAATATTTGTAGTGACTTGTTTGGAGAATATGAGTGATTCATCCCTTCCCCTCTTTTTCTTTTTCTTTCATTTTAGGTTGGAGTTGGGTTTTTTTTGTTGTTTTTTCTTTTTTTTTTTTTTTTTTTTTTTTTTTTTTTTTTTGTGGATTCGGGTTTTTTGTTTGTTTGTTTTATTGAATTTTGTTTTGGTTTTAGTCTGGGGGCTTTGTTTGTTTGTTTTTTTCCTATGGTAGATGTGTGGCTTGGTCACTTTTGGAGGTAACATTTCAAATAAATATTAGCCATGGTATATAACTGTATTTTAAACTTTATGGTTAAATTTTACAATTATTTCTTTTTATAATGATAGACCTGAAAGAGAGACCAAAAATTTTAATTAAATTAATTGTAAGTACAGAAAATTTCTTATGAATAGTATATTGAATTCCTTTTGGGGGAAAAAAAAGTCTTAAATGGGTTCATGTTTATAGTCTTGGCTAAATAATAAAAATGGGAGGAGTGCCCAATTCCCCAGAGCGCTTTGCTGCCATGCAGGAGGATCTCGAGAGCCTGGAGAGATGGGCTGAGAGGAACATTTTGAAGCTCAACAAAGGCTATGGGAGAGTCCTGCACAGGTGGCAATAGCTCCATGCACCAGCATAGGCCAGGACTGACCCACTGGTGACCATCTCTGGGATAAAGGACCTCAGGGTCCTGGCGGACAGCACACAGTCCATGAGCCAGCAGTGCCCTTGTAGCCAAGAGGTCAGTGGTATCCTGAGCTGCATTAGGAAGAGCATTCCAGAAGGTTGATCCTGCATCTCTTTTTAACCCTGGTTTGCCATACAAGGATTGGCTGAGGTCACTTGGATTGTTCAGCCTGGAGAAGAGACTGAGTGGAAAACTCATTGCAGTTACAACTTCCTCATGACAGGAAGAAGGGAGGCAGGCACTGATCTCTTTTATGTGGTGACCAGTAACTGGACCCGAGGGAGCACTCTGAAGCTGAGTGAGGGGAGGTTTAGATCAGATATTCTGAAAAAGGTTTTCACCCAGAAGGTGTTTGGGCACTAGGACAGGCTCCCCAGGACAGTGGTCACAGCACCAAGCCTGACAGAATTCAAGAAGCATTTGGACATTGCTCTTTGGCATATGGTGTGATTCTTGATGTGGTGCTGTGGAGGGCCAGAAGATGAACTTCAGTGCTCCTGGTGGGTCCCTTCCAACTCAGGATATTCTTTAATTCTATAATAAAATGGAGTGAAGCACAAATCTCATGGAAAGGCAGTGCAAGCAGCAACAGACCTGGCCTGTGTAAAGCAATAGATCTACCTAATACCTTTCAAAGATCTGAGTGATGAGTGTAAACTGGAGTCTGAAAGTCAAGATTAATTTTGTTCCAATGATTCTACCAACAATAAATACACCAGTAAATATTAAGTTGAGTCCTGTTGTTTATATGACCAAAATAGAATACAATTCACTTACCTACACATATATTGACACCACGATTTTGACAAAGCAAGAAGGATTTTGATGCTGATCACTAAGCTAGTAGATATGAACCTGAACACACAAGAGATTCAGACCATAGAGGAAACTTTGCCATTTATGTTTTTCCAATCAGCCTAGTTAATCGACTTTCTTCTTCTTTAGGAACAGATCCAAATCGTTACCAAAGTTTTAAAAAGCATGATTTTCAAGTACAATCTTCTCTCTTTACAAAAAGTGTGTGAAATCATTGGACTGTTTTAAGAGCATATAAGAGCAGGGCTGTGCTCTAGGCCTTAGAAATGTTCTAGTGGAATAACATTGTCAATTTTCAGTCCAGGTTTTAGTAACAAGTGATTAAACCATAACAAAATAGCCTTCTTCTCAAACAGCACTACCTGGAAATATATTATTTTTTATGATTAATGCATGTGAAGTGTGAGCTGTAAGAGGCCCAATTCAGTTGTGTGCATTCAGAGAACCATCATTACTGTAATATATTAAAAGTTTTAAGCTGTGACTGAAAAATGGCTGTGAGTTACAGGGAAAAGGAGTTCTGAGAAGTCTTTTATACAAACAGGAGAACTAAATGCTTTTTCTGAAAGATGTTCCTTTGAGCCATACTGAACACGGGTCTGGGCACCAGGCTATATTGAAGAGAAGTTCCACAGACCAGCAGCTGTGGCAGCAGATTTCCAAGGAATTCAGTTTCCTTTTTCTTTGCAACTGTAATGTTGTCAGCTTAAAAACTTTTCAGGTGCTACAAAATAACATAATACCAGTAATTAAAGAAATTTATAAGGGGTTTTTTTGTCCATTTTCTGCTTCTATACTATCATTGATATAGGAAAACCTATCAGGTTTAAAACAGAATTATTTTAAAATAAGGAATTACAAACATTATAATATTTTTTAGAATTCTCTGATATGAATCAGAGTATTTCATTCCCACCTCTATAGTTGTAGGGGGAAATGCCTAAATCACAATATATGCTGACAGCCAGACAACAGTCTTTGAACAGGTTAGTTTTATAAAACCCTCAAAACATTGCTGAACTTCACTGTACATAGGTCTCAACACTTTCAGTTCCTAAAGGCTTAATTTTCTTCTAAGTCTAGTTTTTCTATAAGGAGTTTTAGAAAGGTCTAAAAAATGAAACAAAACTTAATTTTTTAAATTTATTCTGTGCTCTCAATGGCTTCTGTCACTTTTGTTATGTTTAAACAACACTCTTTAAACAATAATATGATGTCTGGGATGGAGATAATTTTCTTTATTGCAGCCTGTAGGGTGCAGGGCTTTGGATTTGTGAGGGGAACAATGTTGCTAATGCATCTGTTTTGTCACTATTACTGAGCATTATAATGTCAAGGTTTTTTCTCTGTTTCTCATTCTGCCTCTGTACCAAGTGAAAAAGCCAGGAGTGGACAAGAAGGAGTGGGAAGGGACACAGAAGGGACATCTCATCCTGAACAGCCAAAGGGATATTCCAGGCTATGATTTCATGCTCAGCAATAAATAAAATTTTTTTAAAAAAAAGCAGGGATCACTCAAAGTAGCTGCATTTCAGAGACTGATTGTACATCAATCTGCTAAAGGCAAAGGTTACTTCCTTTGGATCACTTTGTGTTTTGGTTTTGTTTTGTTGGGGGGTTTGGTTGTTTGGTTTTGTTTTGGGGGGGGGGGGGGGGGAGTGGGCAGGGATCTGGGGGTTGTTTCTTTTGTTTACCAAACTGTCTTTGCCTCAACCCAAAGAAACCTGAATTTTCTTGCTTTTAGTCTTCCTATTCACTCCTCAATCAGATGTGGGGGAAAATGAGTGAATGGCTGTGTGGGTCCTTAGCTGCTGTGCAGAGTCAGCCTACTGTAACTCGAAGTGTTTGTCAGGATTGCAAGCAGGAGACTGGACTGCTGACCTGACCTTGGGCTGAAGTTAACTAAGCAGGATGTGATAAAGTACCAGAAAAATCACCAGACATGACAAATAGCAGTCTGAGAAGCAGCCAGGTGTTAAAGATAGTGCCATGAAGTAGAGATGAAGCTCAAGAGTGTTTAAAGACAGAAATAGGTAGGGCCTGAGCCTTACAGATCCTTTCAGGGAGTACTGAGTCTTGCTGGGATTGTGTTTGCCCAAGGCCAGCTCTGCCAGGATAATTGACAGTAATGCTGCACACCACTGTCACCCATGTGGTAACAGCAAAAACACCAAATTGAATATGGATATAGCAGTGCTGGGATTGAAAGAGAAAAAAAATAAATAGGAGCAGGATTTTTATATGAGGGTGTATGGGCGGTAAAAAAAGGGTCAAGAACCAGAAAAACTGATAACAAATTATGTAAATCATGTCATGGGTGCTGTACAGAGATACCTGGTGGGCAGCCCTGTGTTTGATGGCACAGGCTGTGATGGACTAAACCCTTAGGAACATAATGTGACTCCTATAATGGACAAAGGCCCAGTGGAGATCCACAAGGGTGATATGCCACGAAACTTAGAGAATAACTCAGAGAAGATAACTTTATTGCAAAACAAAAATAGAGGTTGTTGTAGTAAATAGCTATCAAGGTGAGTGTTTCAGCTGGTGTAAATGTTTCTCTTTGAGTTCATTAAATGAGTGTGTAGTGTGATGCTCCCTCACCAATATTGTGTAGAAAACTGTGTGTTTCCTGACTGCAAAATCAAGTCAGACACCTGTGTTCTCATCAGAACAGGTTTGTTGTTCTGCTCCAGGCTTTGCTGGCCAGATCAGGGTTGCTCACCAGGGACCTCAAAACAGCCACACTCACAGGTTTTATTTCACCTTATAGTTGGGTTTTTTGCCCTCTTTCTTCCTCATGGATAAACAATTTACTTCCATTGAACTTTTTTGCCATTTATTTCAGTTGTACTGATTTTAGACACTTGGTTTAATTTTGGCCTTAAACACCCAACCCTTGGTGAGCCAGCAGCATCTGTTCCAATATTTTATTGGCTTCTTTGGCTTATATTTAGCTCCTGATACTACCACAACTTCCCTAGTTTCTGCCTTTCCTGTCTTAGTAGCTTAGGCCCTGGTCAGGTGGGGCAGCTACTTTTTCCCTTATGTTTTCTGCCAGATCCAGAAAATTTTCATCTTGAAACCCTAAGATGGAGCTCTGTGGAATTCCACTGGTGACAGGTCACGAGTCTAATGCCACCCCATTCACTGTAATCCATTGTGCCCAACCCGTGAGCCAGCTGCCCATCATGATGCATTTATGCAATTGTGAACTTCTAAGTGTGCTTTGTGTGATGCTGGCAGGCACAATCAGATGGCATTTTCCATAGTTCCTGTACATTCCAAGAGTCCTCCACGTTTAGCTCCTTACTCAGTCATTTTTATTTTGGCTAGATGACCTATTAAAGAGGAAATGCCTGATATCTCATTGAAACTGTGTCCCATTGCTGTGAAACAGCAATTCAGAGTCTAAGGCAGAAAAGAAAAGCACCAAAGCACCAAAAGCTTTATATTGTGCAAATTAAAATTAAAATTTTGTGAATTTTTATTTATAGTAGTTACTAATTAAAACTCATCAAAATTCAATTGCTCAATAAATAATTATAAATAACAATTCTACCTTACTTTTTCTGAAAAGTGTTCCCCTTCAACAATGACAAAAACATAGTCTGTCATTTACAGACATCCTGGTTGGAAGATGAAAAACTACTTGTTTAATTTCTTTCTTTGCTATTTGTTTTCTGTTGTGTCTTTTTACAGCTTTTTTTGTTTGTTTTCTTTACACAAATTTGCAAGGTTGATGAAGCAATTAACCAGATAAGACAGAGGCTAATTTCTCTGAATTACTCCTGAGAGACCACAGAACACTGTAAAATCAGCTATAAACTGAAAAATCAGCTCTCATGAGTTACGAGTGAGTTTTGACAAATCACTAGAAATTAGTCCTGACATAATATTAACATTGTAGGACAATAAAAAAAAAAACTGAGAAGTAAACTGAACCTCCAGGGAGAAGAACATAAGTTTTTTCTTTAGTGGAGGTTACTTATGTGGGATATGATCAACTTTTTTCTGTGAATTGCAGCTGTAAGAAAAAACTGAGCTATTGCCCAGACAGCAATAGCTGTCTTACAGTGATAGTGATGACAGTGGGTAATTTTTTTTCTTCAAGAAACAGCTACAGAGAAGAGTTAGTGTAAAGCACAAATAGCAATTGCTCTTCGTAGACACTGAAATTAAAAAGGTAGGTAAAAGAGAATGTTAGTTGAACAAATGACAGATGAGTTTTGTGTTAAACAGCTCATTAGTACAGATCAAATACATCAAGGAGCTTATTAAAATCTTGCTCCAGAAGGCATATTAATAAATATAAATATTATTCTAAAATCTTTTTGGAGTTGGATGAAATTTCTCCTTCTCTGTATCACAAATTGGAATAAAAATGTGAAATTTCAATATTTTTTGGAAAACAGAGCTATTGTATATGACATTTTGTCTTGACAAAACACTTTTGTTTTGTAAGGTCAAAAAATTTTGTCTGGATAAGATGAAAAAGTTTTACTTTAGTAGTATCCTTTACAATATATTATACAGTAGTGTAAATACCAATGCAAATATTATTGAGTCATAGAGTCAACATTGTGTCACATTACACACACACAAATAGTGTGTCACATTAAAAACATGGATTGATAAAAGAAATTCACCTTAGAAAAATGTAAATTTATATAGTTGATTGAAAAAGAAAAGTGAAACCAAAGCAATAACTGTACCATCTCAATAGGTAACCCCTGTTGAGAAAAAAAAAGAATATTTTTCCTTCAAAAAGTAAGATTTTTTTCCATCAAAGATGCCTTAAATTGGTATTCCAGAGGAGCATTGAGACTAGCTGTGCTCTTAGTTCTGCTGACTGACACACATATGTTTGACAAGGCATTGATTCTAGTAATTCCTTTTCACCCCAGAGACAGTCATAGACAGATACCCTTGTGCTTGGGAATGATGTCCCAGTCTAGGAATTCAACAGAAGATGTTGGTCTGACAGTGGGACCTGAGGCATATACTTTGTGAAGAAAGAAAGGAAGAGACATTTACAAAATAATTTATTCCCACTGAGTTTTTAAAACATAGGCTTTAAAAATTTAGACTTCTTTGTTGTTTTATATGTCAGTGTTGAGGAGGAGGTGGCAGAAGTTTTGGCTAAAAACATTGGCTGACCTGGAGCCCAGTTACAGATGTACTAAAAGGTCCTCTGTACTTTTTGTCCAGTAACTCCTTTTCTATCTTGAACTGGACAGCCCAAGACTGGAAACATTTTTTGATGCAGTCTCACCAGGGTAGAATAGAGGGGGAAGTGTAACCTCCCTCAGCCTTGTGGCCACACTCCTCCTGACGCACTCCAACACAGCCACAGAACTCCTTGCTGCGGTTCCCGTCTGCCTCACTGACTGAGTTTGTTCTACTGAATTGCTTTTCTCTGTAATTTAAAAATGCCAGCTAGATTACTCTTCCTAATGATGTTGTCGATGTGCTTGAGTTTTTAAAGGCTGATACTTTAAAAAATGTTCTTTGATTGATTAACGTTAATTTGAAAGGCAATAGACGATGTACCAGACTTCCAGTACCTAAAGGAAGTCTACAAGAAAGATGGAGAGGGACTTCTGACAGTGGCATATAGAGATTGGCCAACAGGGGATGGCTTCAAGTGGAAAAAGAGTAAGTTTAGATTCAACGTTAGGAAGAAATTCTTTGCTGTGAGAGTAGCAAGGCACTGGAAGATATTTCCCAGAGAGGTTGAGGAGTCTCCTTTCCTGGAGACATAAAAAGTCCCCTGGACAAAATCCTGAGGTCAGGCACTCCAGGGGGCCCTGCCTGAGCAGGTTCTGTGTTTCTATGACCATGGTTTTCAAACAGCAAACAGCAAATTCTATCAAATTGCAATTAAAATTATTGTTGCTGTCTATTTATATATGTATTTTAAGAAAGCATCTTGCCATTAAATCACTTTGTAATCAACATATTTAATCCAATCCATTCATTCTGCAGAAAGATGGGCAATTCATATATATATGTCAAGTTTTGCTCAATACATGTATGATATTGATTGTAAATTTTTGAATTTTATGGGGATTTATTTCTATTTTGGTAGGTGAATTTCACTTCTACTAGGAAGAATGACTAGGGTTAAGAAAATCTTGTAGGTAGTTTGTGTCCAGCTCAGTATAGTGACACAGGATGCAGATTTCTAATTCTATTAATCTCTTCAAAACAACAAATCCATCCGCAGGGAGCAAGTACCGTGCCTATAATTAACTTTAAACAAATTCACATACTTTTTCATTTTCCTTTGGTCATGTAAGCTACATCTCTTGTAAATTAAAGCAATTTCTTAAAGACTATATGAGCTACCAATTAAAGCAAAAGACTTTGCTTGATAAAGCATTCCAAACAGCAATTCCAGTTAGCTCCCTTTACAGCAACAATAAGCTCTCTGTTGCATTTTCAGCTACAACTGCACTTGAAAAATGCTCCTAACTAACTACTGTGAATGGCAGTAATATTTTGAGACAAATATTTGTGGATGGCAATGAAAGAGCAGCAGCCTTCTGCTTTTTGTCAGTGTGATTCAGCCTGAAGGCCCAAGTGAAACGTTAGCTTTATTTGTATAGGAGCATAGGCAAATGAAATAAACCTAAAAAAAAAATGAAAAAGTGCGTCATGACTATAACAAGACATTTTTTGGCACATTGAATCTCTTTTTCTATTGTTACATATATCCTGTGTATGGGTGGATTTGCCTTACATCACACATTATTTTCAGTTAACCTTTTGGATTTTATCACTGTTGTCACACAAAAAAGTATTTGTTCCAAAGAAAATCACCTAGAAGTAAACTTCAGATTTATGTATCTTACGTTCCTGGCTGCATTCTGTGTTATTGCATGACTAAAAGAGGAGAAAAAAGAGAATATAAATGTCACAACCTGAGCCTGAGACCAGGCTCTTGAGAAGTTTCTTAGGTCTTCAAGTTTAGACACAGTGAATGTGGTTAGAGAGCAAAGCAGCCATGTACATTTAACATCACTGGGCTGTTTTATATCTGGAAGAGTTAGATTTGGGCAAAACACGTTCAATATCTGCATTCTCTGGTTGAATGCAACTGGGTCACAAAAGACTGACATATTACTTCCCCAAAATCCTGTACAGAAATGTGAAGTCCTCAGGAACTGACCAAACACAAATTTTGGAGTAGAAAAAGCATCAAGTAGATGCTTAATCATCCCATGACACTGCAAAAAGTATAAAAAGAGAGTGATAAAAAGAGAATAAGTGAAGTAAAGAGGAGGGGAAAAGGAAATAAATTAAATAATGAAAAATATCAGACTTGTAGTCCCTAATTTTTTGTTTCACTACACATGATGTGAATTCGGCTTTTTAAGGCAGAAATATCGATGAACTAGAAACTAATTAACTCATTTTATAGCCAATTTTTTGTTATCTGACCTGATGCAGATGTTAACTGAGAATAAAAAACTCAATAATTTGCAGAGCTCTGTGCAAAAATGAGTTTTGTCTTTGACCCAGTGCTTCAGAAGCAAACAAATATCATCATTTTCTTCCTTTAGCACTGAGAAAAAAACACTACATTGAGCATTCCTTTTATACCCAATGTAGCTAAATTCCACCTTTAAGGAAAACTATTAATTAATGAAAGTGAGAGTATAATGATCATTCCTTAATTTAGAAAAGGTAATACTAATATTCTCTCTGTACACTTTACAAAAATAAAAATATTCTGGGAAAGTCACACTGCAAAGAACTTAAATATATTTAAACTCAAGTAATTAAATTCCTGTGAACTACTTGTAAAAGGAGTATCCACCAAATTTTTGCTCATGATGAATATTTGTACATGCAAATAGAACTAGTAAGATATGCCTAGAGTATTTGGCAGTATATAAGGCGGAGGGAGCTTTTCCTGACTAGCTATTTCTCTAGGGCTCAGTGTGAGCCGTATTTGCTTTGTTAAAATTGCTAAATTCTAGTTAAACAACTTTAATTTCACTTTCTTAAAACCTTCCCATTTTTTTTCTGAATTCTGAAAAGCAAATGCCATGTTTATGCTAAAATATAATCTTGATGGGTTATTTAAATTTTCCCCCCAAAGTGTACCTCCTTACATAAAAACCCAGTTATTATACTAGATGTTGTATTCTACATGGTTTAGAAAATAGTTTCTCTGAGGTACTCTATGATTTCCTGACTCAGAGTTTGAAATTCCTGAAAGTTACAAATCCATATTATGTTTACAAAATAAATTAATAGCACTCCCCAGAACTATCATGAGAATCTCTTAACACTATATTGTATTATAATTAGCTATTTGTAATAAATTAAAAAAAAAAAATGGCATGTTTAAGTGAAACTAGTCTGACCTATAATTGAATTAGAAATCATTTTGAAGTTTAAGTAGCCATAACCAGCCATAACCAGTTTTTTATTCATCAGTTATGTGGATGAACTGTTTGAAAATTTAAAATCTATCACTCATTAAAGAATTAATTCTCATTGTCCAAAAAATTTAGTTCGGTTTTTACTTTAAAATCTATTTTTAGAGTGTTAATGATTTTAGTTTAAAAATAATATTTACAAATGCAAATATATCAACCAGTATAAAAACCCATCATCTCTACCTATTAATCATATTTCTCTTTTTAATTGTAGTGCACATTCTTGTGTCAGTTTTGGTTCCAGTGGATCCTCATCTTTACCAATTTTTTTGAAATTCATAACCTACTTGATCTCAATAGCACCATACAAATTAACTGATGTCAAATCATATTAAATCACAGTAGGCAAAGTCGTAAGCATATTATGTCATCAGCTAATGTGTTTAATTTAAATAGCTTCAGTTTGCAATTTGTCAGTTGAGGGTTTACATGGGTTCTTTGTGGAACAGGAGTCTGACATTGAATTATGCATTTACATTGTGTAGTAATGTAAAATGTCCAGAGCATTTTTCTCCATTTCAGGCAACTGCCCATGATGTATCTATTGACACTGATGCTCTAATACAGCTCATTCCTGCCAGACATTTTAATCCTATCTGCCTGAACTGAAAAGCCATTTAAGAAAAAGTATTCATCTTTATGCTGGCTCATACTACAATTATTACAGGGGTGAGAACTTGTAACAATGTGCTGCAGCCTGAGCATTATGTGTTAGTCATCAGCTTTGATCAATGTTTTGGAGCTTCACTGCTGATGGAAGGAATAAAAAGCAATTATACAGCATTACCACTGAGGTACTATTCCAACTTCATCACAGTTTTCATTCTTTTTCTTCTTTTGCTCTAGAAACTAGTAAGTTTTATGATATTTAATATCCTCCTACATTTTCCTCAATCGCTCTTTTCTCCTTCAGTTATAAACTATCAATAACACTGCCTTAGTTACTTAATGCCTTATGCGAAATACATGTATAAGTTATAGAAGATAGGTGCATACTTCAAAATGGTGAGGACATTTTTACTTCTTTGTAAGGACACCCATATCCTTCTCCTCAGGGCTGATCTCAATCCACTCTCTGTCCAGCCTGTATTTTTTTTTTTTGATTGTCCCAGCTCAGCTGCAGAATCTTGCACTTGGCCTTGTTAAGCATCATAAGAATTGCACAGGTCCATCTCTCAAACCTGTCCAGGCCCCTCGGGATGGCATCCCTTCCCTCCAGTGCTGACTACACTCCAGAGCTTGGTGTTGTTGTCAAACTTGCTGAGGGTGCACTGGATCCCATGTCCATGTCACCAACAAAGATGTTATACAGCACTGGCACAATGCCAGCCCTTGAGGAACGCCCTCAGAACATGGTTAAGTGTTCTTTGTTCTGCAGTTTTAGGATGTGATTATCTTGTTGTTACTCTTTTGATTACTGTCTTGTATGACATGTATCAATCATGGGGGGAGGGTTAGTTTTCAGTGTATTCTTCAATCTTGCATAGTTTCAAACATCCTTTTCTCTTCTAAATGATTTATTTTTCCAGAAATGTTGACGATCACTGTTTTGATTACTGTCTTGTATGACATGTATCAATCATGGGGGAGGGGTTAGCTTTCTTTTCAGTGTATTCTGCAATCTCACGTAGTTTCAAACATACTTTTCACTTTTAAATGATTTACTTTTCCAGGAATGTTGACAATCACACCATAGAGTGTCCGTCGAGCACTATGTGGTTTGGCACTGTGAAATCCATCTTTACCACCCCACTCCTGCCATAAGAATGAGTGAAAAGATGGGGATGACTTCTATGATGGACTTCACCTTATCTAGAAGGGAAATTAAATTTATAAATGTACTACAACAGATACATTATTGTTAGGTGTTTAAGGTCAAGGCTGACCATTACTGAAGGCTCAGCTCTCAGCATTGTTAAAAAGACATTTCAATTAGGAGTACCCCATTATCCTGACCATATCTAAATCAATAGATTTGGTTCAGACCAACTCTTCAGACAGTATGACAAATCACTTCAACTGTGTGTCAAAAATGAGAGTATGTTTCTAAGAGATGTAGGAATTTTTTCTGTTCAGAACTAGAAGTAGGGGTTTTCTTTGTAACCTAGATCCTCTGGATGTTCTCTGTGCTATGTCCCTCAGAGCTGAGAGGTGTCTCATGCGAAACAATCATAAAGAGACTTTAGGAGAAATTACCATTTCCAGTATCCAAGCAGTCTTTATTACTTGATTGTACCATCATATATTTTATGTCGTGCTTTATGTCCCCTAAGACATAAAGAAGGTGAATCTATTGTGAAAAAAAAATCTCAAGCTCAAGCATTAGATTAGAACCTATATTCTGTAGTTGCTTTGAAAAGATTAACATGATTTACACACAGATGTCTCTTGGGTTCCATGTTTTCTTTATGAAGGAATATAGGATTCAGAAGCAAGACTTAGAGGAACTGATTTCTTCTTCAAAGCATATGTACATTTATAGTAAATCCAAGAGAAGAAAACAGATCAAAAAAGGGATTTTCTAAAGCATAACTTGATATAAATTCTTTGGAAAAAATGTAAAGAATCCCAAAAATGGGATATACTATTTTTAAAATTAATCCACTCAGAATTGAAACCCATTATTTGCATAACTTCATACATATTTTCTGGAATTGAATGTAGTAAGAATGAGGAATTTCTGCTCTATTTAAAAGAGATTTAGTTACTGACAGGAGTCAAGTACAAAAATGCAAGAATGCACAGATCATGGAAATGATGTAACAGAAAAATCATAATGTTAAGAGAAGTGGTTTGTGTCAAGGACTTAGAACTAATTTTTAAAGAGGTTAAGCAATAAGACAATCAATGAGAAAAAGATAAGGTGGAACATCCTTTAAAACTGTAAAATTTTATGGTTCACATGTTCCATATTAAAAACAAGTGAGAGTGATGAAATCACATAAGAAAATATCAGTTCAAAATAACAATATATACACTAAAAAGACTATTATATCATTATATTATTAAAAAAAAAACAAACAGGGATGTATTTCAAATAAGAGCATATTTGTTTCTGAAATGGAATCAATATTACTGAAAATATCACGAGAAACCAGCAGGTATACATGTGTGTTTAAAAAGTAGAACTTCAATTTAAAGATTCACTTTAAGCAGTGAAATTCAGTAGAAGATCATTGGAAGGAGTTAGGAAGATTAATTAAATTTCCAAAGTTCATATGTGTTAACAGACAATATAAGAAAGGCTTAATTAAAATATTTTAGGTTTTTCTAATATGTACAAAATCTCCTTATGATAGTTATGATTAAAAAAAAAATTAGTTGAGATATCAAGCTTAATAAATTTGTGTGAGCACAATAGCTGTTACATTGCTATTTCATTTACATTAAAATGTAGGTTTTATACACCTTTCTTTGTATCCCTTAGTGTTGAATAATTTTAAACATTAATTTAAATTACATTTTATTATTGATACAACAAGTAATGGCTTTCCATCAAAAGTGCATTGTTAATACATCTCTTTATTTCTAATCTTGCTTTCTGATAGGTATACATTTGTTAAACTTAGTGAGTGAAAATGTCATAAATTTAAACAATTTCGTTCAAATGAAGAAAGTAGCTTTTAAAACTTGGGGTTATTTAGAGGTATTATAATGGTAAATAACAATATCTACATAAAATAAATTTTAATAAGCATCACTACTCTTTTAAAACAAATGGATTAGGTTTTTAGGTTTTGCATGTTATGGAAGCACATTTTTAAACAGTAAAGATACAAATTTTTATTGTATTCCTAAACTTATGTCAATTTTTATTTTATTCCTAAACTTAGGACTTTTTAATACTTATTCCATAATGTCTATCCAAGTGAAGAATGGGAGGGCAAGAGCTTAGAAAAAAGGCAACCGGATGCCTCGGGAAGGAAAATGCCAAATTATAACAAACCTCTCCAAGTTCCACCAGCTGCTGCTTCTTCTTGGGAATGCTCTTGTTCTAGGGAAGAGGGATTGCCAACCATATCTGGAAAAGGCTGAAGGAATAGAGAAACAACATTTTGTAGGAATTCTTTGTTGCTAACTAGTATGCCTTAATTTTATAATTTCTACTCTTTGAAATTCAAATAATAAAAGAAATAAATCTGTCATCCATGCATACCAATACCATACATCAATGATAACCTCCATTTTCTTACAACACAGTTGGGAAAGTGTTGTCATACAAGACCAGTTACATAGTCTCCTAAGAGTAATTTCCTGTCAGAGTATAGATGAGATATTGTGGGTGATAAATTGCACTCAACCCTTTAATCCAAACTGCAATTCTTATTCTATGGATAAATACCCAACCTTTGAGTTTATTATCTGACACTGCATATAGGAAAAACTCAGACAACACTGCCAACACATTTTTAATTGAAAGCCTCCAGAGGAATGAAATAAACTTATACAGGAAACAACATAGTGAAAATCTACTAATTTCTTATTTCAGATCTCTTGACTGTTGATTCTTAAGACTTCATATTCCACAGCTTTTGGCAGAATTATAAGTATATTGGTAGTCTAGACAAATCAGTTAATAAAGAGATATGTCCTATGAAAGAAACGGTTTCCATATATTTGGCTAAAAAATATTTTTAGATTCCAAATGCATCTACCAACTTCTGCAGCTTATGCAGTGAATATTAATAAAACGTAACACTTGTATATTTTTGTACTGGATTTGCTGTGCAGGGGAGTTTCATTTGGGTTTACAAGTCTTTAGACAAAAGTGTCACCTTTTAATAACTGTCTTTCCATTGTTTGAATGGTATTTAAAAAGGATGTAAAGGTCCTTGAACACGTCCAGATAAAGGCAACCAAGCTGGAGAAAGGCTGGTAGGCGTATCCTGTCAGGAGCAGCTGAGGACTTTGGGTTTGTCTGGTTTAAAGTAAAGGAAACTGAAGGATGAGCTCATCATTTGCTACAGCTTCCTGAGGAGGTAAAATGGAGAGGGAGAGGCTGACCTCTTTTCCCTTATATCCAGACACAGGTGTGTGGGAATGGTTCAAAGCTGCATCAGAGAAGCTTTGATTTGGTTCAGACTTGATATGAGAAAACCTTTCTTTACTGGGATGATCATCAAATACTGGGAAGGGCATCACAGAGAGGTGATCAGTGTGTGTTAGTTCTCAAAAGGCATTTGTGCAACCTCCATAATAAAATGCTTTAACTTTTGGTCAGTACTGAAATGATCAGGTAGAAGTACTGGAAAATTATTGTGGTCACTTCCAACTGAAATGATTCTATTCTATTTTTTAGATAAATGTACAGTTTTCTTGGATTCAGAAAAAGTCTTAAATGAATACTCATATATAAACTCAAAGATTCAAACCTGGAATCATACAAAAAATCTGTTATCAATTCTTTCATTCAGGTATTCATTAAGATTTTTCATAAACTTAGAAGCTTGAGTAAAAACGTTTTAAATTTTAGCCTTGGCTAAACTTCCCTGTTAGAATAGTGGATACATTATTTTCCTGAATTTTAGATGGAGAATTTGGACTGGGTCACAAGGTTCTGACAGAAGTGTTAGAACAGCATCAGTTTGTAAGTTATGCATCTTCTGACATATGGTAGGATCCACAAGGAGAGAAATGTGTTCTTGTGGCAGCTACAAGTTACCATATAATCTTCCCAGAAAATCTAAATTTTCTGTATGCAGTCAAATTGTACAGTCTGTTAATGGTCAAATATCTGCAAACACTTTTCCCATGTTGCTCTCTGGAATATTATGGATCAAGGTTCATTAGATTACGATGGCCTTCCCTCCTTGATGTTTGATCACTGGGCTTCATCACAGTCACTGCATTAATGATTCCTCTCAAAAGGACTGTCTACATTTTGTGAGATTTTAGGAAATTCTTCGTAGCGATAATCCCTTGTTCTTGATACAACTGTTGCAATACGAATTATCTAAATTTGATTAGCTAGTTGATAAAATTTTATACTATCCTAGAAGCAATTATGACATTTTGATTTTCTTCTTTTTATTAAAGACAAAACCTGCAGATTTAGAAAAATTCTTTAGTGAATGGTCCTGTATAATCTAATTGTATTCACCTACTTTGAACTGATTTTAAACAAAGGGTAGTGTTTTGTTTATGATTTGTATAGTGCTTTCATTTGTTTTTCTTTTTCTGCCTCCCTATGTTTCTGGAGAGTTACAACCTTGATTTACAGCTGGTTTGCTTTGATTAAGTCTTTTTAATATTCCAGAATGTGTGGTCCCGGAGCTCAGAAATTTTTTTACGGTAGTGAAATTTGCCAGCTCAAATTCTCCTTTTTTATTGCATTCTGCTTTTAAACACTTGCTTCTGGGAAATGCTTGGATGCTTTTAAGAAAACGTCATTACATAAAAGACATTTGTAGTAAAAAGAGTGACTTGTCTCAGCAGGAAATGCAATTTTCAAAGACATCAACCATAGGAGATGTCCACATTCAACTATGTATTATGACAAAGAATTTGGTTTCTAGCAGCAGGAGTATCTCTGAGCTATAAGAAATCACAATGCTTTTTGAAACTGGAGAATATGCAATCTGTCCTATGCTGAAGATATATTTAAGAAGGGATTAGGCTTCTTTGTATAAACGGGTAGCTGAAAAAATGGCTGCCATCACATAAACAGCGAAGAATGTGAAGGTCATAAAAAACTAAACTTATGGAATAAAAACTGGTTTCAATAGAATGTAATAAAAATAATGGATATGGATATGTTTGAATATGGGAAGAATGCTAACAGCAGTAAGAGAAGAAAAATAAGATGAAAAAATGCACAGTGTTCTGGGGGGAAATACATTTGGGTTGCAAGCCAGGAAGATTATTTTGGTTTCATTTATGTTAATATTAAGAAGAACTGAATTTTGTAACATTTTATGTATAGAACAAGAACTCTGCCAAAGAATTTAATCACTAATTTCTTCCATTCTTCAAAGGGGCTTTAGAGCTGACATTCATAGTAATTAATTCAGTTGATTAGAGCAGGATGCTAATAAAACCAAGGGTGTGGATTCATTCCCTCAATCCCTGTGTAGGCCATTCTCTTAAGAGTTGGACTTAAAATTGTAGTGGGTCCCTTCCATCACAGAATATTCCCTAATTTTAATGAATTCAGCTGAGTGAGGTGCTGTACTAGCTCAGAGAGTGCTGAACAACTGCTCCTGTGGTTTAATTGTTAAGGCTCCCACTTGCATGATTTATCCCACATCAAACCTCAAACTCCCAGACAGTGTCTGAGAATAATGCTCAGGAGAATAATGGGCCAAAGCATAGGCAGCATGAAGGAAGACACCTGTTTTTTACCCTGGAAGAGAATATAATCATAGAGCCTTTTGCTTATTGGAAAAGACATAACTTATAAGTCTTCATATGAGTCACCTGAAATCTGACATTAAGTTAGGTGCAAGGTTGATGTTACACAATGCCAACCATTTATAGCTTTAACACTCTGTCTTTTCCAAGACTCTTAATACTGCACATTTAATGTATAGAAACATTTTTTAAAGTTTCAAATAATAATTGGCTAGTTACAGGATCACAGAATCATGGAATATGCAAGTTGGAAGAGACTCACAAGGATTATTGAGTCCAACCCTTAACCCTGCACAGGACCCTCCCCAAGAGTTCTACCATGAGCTTGAGAGCACTGTCCAAACATTTCTTGAGCTCTGTCAGGCTTCATGGTCATTGTGGCTGAGGCAGCTGCCAATCTCCACTCATTCATGAGATCCACTCTGTTCACCAGCTGCAGATCAAGGAGGGCATATTTCCAAGCGGGCTCCTTTAGGACCTGTTCCATAAAGTTGCCACCCAGATTTTTTAGGAATCTTCTGGTGCAGGTTGTACCAGCTGTGTGATGCTCCCAGTTAATTTCTGGCAAGTTAAAGCCCTCCATAAGGACAAGGACAGCTGACTTGGAAATGTCCCTTAGTTCCTCAAAGAGTAAATTCATCAGCATCATTGTCCTGGCTGGGAGGTCTACAGCAGACCCCTACAATGACATCTGGATTATTTGCCCCTTGATTCTCCCATACAAACTCTCAATTGTGCCATTGCCAACTGTGAGCTCCATACATTTGAACATTTCTATTACATACAATGACAACCTCCAGCCTCTTCTCCCCTGCCTGTCTCTCCTGAAGAGCCTGAAATCATCCAACAGAGCACTCCAGACACAGGACTCACCCCACCAGGTTTTGCTTATACCAGTAATGTCAAATCTCTGGGACTGGGACAAAGTCTGAAGCTCCTCCTGCTTGTTCCTCATGCTACGTGCAATAGTGTAGAAACATTTCAGGTGTGGTACATTGGCACCCACACCTCATGAAGCAGGCTGAGAGATCCCATCAGTGTTCATTTCCTCAAGTTCTGAGCACCATCCCATCACTCATCACTGGTGACCCTGTGTTTTTCCCTTTCCCCCTTTTAAACCAACTTTTAAATAAATACTTCTGAGGATGACTGTGTTATTCATCTTCTCTTTTGCAATATCTATTAAATCAGAATTTCATTTCTAGGTTTACAGAAGTTTAAAATAAACCAAAAAAATTTAAAAAAGAGAAATAGCAAGCAGGTTTTTTTTTTTCTTTTTTTGTGTGTGTGAATTCAGTTTTCCTCCAAATAATCTCATATTTACTATAAGGTTGTTTTATGCTACAGTACTCCTGAAATAAATCAAATCAGTCTTCATTTATAGCAATCAATGTATATGAATTAAACTTATATGCAGAATCCTGCACCCTTTGTTCCAAAGAGTTCCCAAACAAATGATTGTCATTGCTGTGACTGTGGACATGTCATGCTTAGTCCTAGCTTACAATATTAATTCATTCATCTTTCTTGTTTTTGTCCTGATGTGAGAGTCCAATGATTACACTCACATTTTAGTCTAACCTGTTGTCACGATCCATCCTAGTGAGCGGATAGCGTGGTGGTTTGTAGGGATGATCTCAGGGTGCAAAAGAACCAACACGTTACAAGGGGGTTTGCAGTAATAAAACAAATGCACCTTTATTGAATGACCACAGCAAAATGCGATAGAGGGATTAAAGGAGAGAAAAAGATAGAGAGAGAGAAGAGAGAGAGAGGGGGACATAGCTGCCAATGTAGAGACGAAGTCTTTTTGTCCAGTCCAGTCAAGGATCCGCCTGTTACGTCGGGGAGATCTCAAAATCTCTGGCTAATTCAGAGGTTTTTATTATTGAACATTTTTTTGGGAGGGTGGGGCGGGGAAGCAGATACAATAGAGAATAGATGTAACAGGTAGTCTATGTTCTCAGCAGTAAATGAGAGCCATTGTTTTCTTGGTCCAGCGGTCACAACCTGCAGGCAAACATCTCGCTTTGGTCAGCTCGCCTCCCCCACACACCTCCCCCGGGTTGGGGGTTTCAGTCCCAATCCGTGGAAGGAGCAGAGGGGCCTTTCCACACGGGGGTTCCATGTCTCGGTCTTTTATGGAGAGGCTTCTTACATCCCAGTCTGTCTGTCACAGTGGTTGTAAAGCAGGTGAGGGTCTTCTGTGGGAGACCACCCGAAACTCAGGAGAAGTCCAGTCAGGCCGAGAGGTGGGACAGTTTCCAAAGCCATTGTTGCAAAAGGGGCACAGTACCCCTTCTTCTTCTCAGTGTAGCATGCAGCAAACAACACCTGTGAAAACAATAACTTAACACTGTCCTTTCAGGTCTCAGGGCTTTGACATGCGACTTTCTCCTTCAGAGCCAGAGATTCCAGACAGGGGGGGTCTTCTCTTCAGTGGTCCCCCAATGACAATCATGACGCAGATGAGGGAAAATTCAGACAGACTCTCACACCTGTCACTAACAATATTTATGCTGACATAAATGTTAAATACTTTGGCACCCAAAACATTTTTGACTGGCCGTTTTCCAGTGGGAAGAAAAATATAGATCCCAACCTGAAGAATGCAGAGAAAAGAAGGATATCCCAGAAGAGCAAACTAAAAAATGCAATAAGTTCTTGCCTAACTAGATAAATGCTTTTCCGAAATTTAAGTTTTTTGAATGTCCCTTGCAACATTCATCAATCTGCTATATATAGAGCTGCCTTGCAATGAGGCTTTCTTAGCTGGATGACCAGAAGTGTACAGCCATGCCCAGTAAAGCTTCATATATCAAAAATTCTGGTGAGAACTGCAGTAAAACTTTGAAATCCAGTTGAATATATTTTACACATATATCATACAGTGACAACCAAAGTTCTTATAAGGCGTTGACATAAAAGCAGAGAACACAAAAAATTGTTAATCTTCAAACTGAGCAGTCAGTGCTTGGCATCACAGTAAATCCATTGTTTTCCAGAAATGCTCATTTGTAGCAATGTATCTGAACAACTTCTACTACAGGGTGCACCAGCCAACCAGCTTGTAAGTGTTCTTATCAGGATTTTCTCAGGGCCCCCTGGAATTCATCAAGGTTACTAAGACATAAACTGTGCTAAAATAAGAAAGAAGAAGCTGAGAAACTGAATTTCAAGACGGCAAGAACTCGATAACAGGAGGCAGCGAAGCACCTGGACTGCAACCAATCACATATTCTGAGAAGTGCATGCAAAACATGTGGACAAGTAAGGGCACCAATAAGAAATGCGTGATGAGGTGTGCAGTAGAGTTAGAATGCATAAATAAGTGCATAATGTAAACAATTAATGGCTTCTGCTTAATCATATTGGTTAGTTGCCCAGTAGTCCTGAATTTCCCACACCCATTGGCATTTCTACATGTACATTTGTCCCGTGGTTTGTGCACACAATTAAACCTCAGCCATTTCTACTGATCACATGGACAACAAGTGTAAATTACAAACATATCCCCACCAGAAGTAGAGGAGGCCTAGCCAAATCAGCCTCTTGTCCAACCACTTATCCTCATTATCAGTTCACTTTTGCACACAACTCTCTAGGTATTATATCCTTCTAGCCTTCCTGATTATGTAAATTTTAAGTCAGATCCATGAAGTTGATGTAATCAATGAAAACATTTAGAAATGGCTACAAGGCAAATAAGATAGTAGAGGCGCTGATTTTTCTCATTCTTCATTAGATTACTACACAGCATCTAATCACAAAGGCATAGAGTTATTATGAAGTTCCATGCACGTTTTAAAATACATCATGTGTAACAGTGTTTCTTTCTCTCTCTGTTTTTCTCTGACAATGAAGTACAGAGAAATGACACATTTCTGACCCTGTAGGAGTACAGGAGATCAGGGAGGCAGCTGAAGACAACCTGTGACATTGGCAAGATGAACTCTTTAGACAGGAGATCTGTTAAATTGGAAGACAGTACTGTTTCTTTTAAGCATATTCTTAATTTAAACAGATGTCCTTTAAATAATTCACAAACAACCTTTGTATTTGTATAATAAGGGAATACATACAAGCAGGATGTAGTGTGTTGGAAATTGATAGAAAATGTCATGAAGTCCAGCATCTTACACAGTACAAATTATGACAAACTGAAAATTCTTGCAGCCTGCCACACAAACCAGGCAATAAGGAGAGATTCAAAATAATTACACTTATTTGATATTAAATATGACATCACATTGTGTCTCTTGCCTGATAGCTAAGGTTCTGAGGATCTGATTAAGGTCTCTGAAACAATTCCATAGAATGTAGATCCCTGGAAAGAGAATTCCAAATTTACTTTAATGTGTTATCCAGGGGCATCTGCAGTTCAGTCGGGATTATAATTCAAGACCAGCAGGAGTTGCACGTACCTTGGCTACTTTTATTTCTACATAGGATTTTTTATTTAATTAATAGTCACAAAACATTTATGTGTTTCAGTTCTGCTGTTACCTTCTGACAGAGTCTACAGAGAATTTGAAATTCACAAGAGGGCTTTGATATTGTCTGGACCTACTTAAAATATATTGAATTCAACAAAAAAAGCACATTAGGTATTGTTTCTTACATTAACACTAGAGGCTAGAGAAGTTCTACTGCCTATATACAGCCTTTAAAACACTGCAAAAATTTTGGAGACTGGACTTCAAATGTCAATCATTTGTTGAAGTGCCTCCCTTCCTTTATATATAGCAAGCACATAGTTTTCGCTTCTTACATGAATCTTCTAGACATATAAGCCTTCTAAACATATAAGCCTTCCTTCCTTCCTTCTAGGCAAGAAATATTGAAGAAATAAACAAAAGAAAGACTAGCTCCTTAGCTCTATTACTACTGCTCAATTCCTTTTGGAGTGGAGAAATTGTTTTTCCAGTGCAAAAGTTTCATCTTTGCATCTCTGCAAAAGTTTTTGAATTTATCTAGTGCATGATCAATAAGACAAGAATTAAAAGACACTACTATTTCTAAACTGGATCAATTGTGTACTGTAGCATTAAAGATTAGTCTCAATCTCATCTTAAAGTGTTCCAGATATATCAATTTAGAGTATATTTAATTTTATAAATGCTGCTCTAATTATGTATATTAATTCCAGTGAAGCAGAACTGTAAGCACCTAGAAAGCTGTGTCAGCAAGGGCATCGTGTGTTTTAAAAAACAATGCGTGACACATCTGGCTGAGTTACAATACCAATATCACTCAAAAGTTATTGAAGCAGTGGAGAATTCACAGCACCTCCTCACAGCCCCAAAGGCATTAAGAGCTTCACCTGGGGCCCCCTCAGCCACCTTTGCACACAGATCTAGGAAATAATTTCATCTCAGCTTTGGGGCTATCACAGCTCCCCAAACAATACTGCAGAAGCACCAGTCTGCAGCCCAGTCCTGGTCCCCTGGATAAACCCCCCAGCACTATGATTTGGCTTGTCTTGATTTCTTCTCCTTCTGCTCCCAGGAGCAGAACTTGGAAGGACACTGAACCTGATTAATAGCTTGTCCCACTGATGGACCCAGTCCCCTGTTCTCAGCTCTGCCCTTGGGTTCAGGCCTTGCAGGATTTTCCCCCACCATCAGCAGTGAAATGCCCTGCCACAGCCAGCCTTGGCTCCCAGATTCCCATCCCTTCAAGTGTAGCTGTCCCTTACTGCTCTGTGTGGCAATCCACTCTTAAAAAATCTTTACCTTCACGTAGTCTGAATTTCTCCAGTTTTATGTTTTTGATAACAGTTTTCGTTGTGCTGTAGCCAGCTAAGAACAACAAGCATCTTCTCTCCTGCTACAGGCAACTACAGATCCAATGTTTGTTTTTACTACTTCCCTTAAGTAATAATGCAGAGGTAGATAAATAAAAATTGGTCTGTTTTGTTCCCCTTATGTTTCTGTTTTTATTGGAAAGGCATACCATGCTACAGATTTTGTGGTACAACCTGAAACAAAATGTTAGGAATGTTACTAAGAATTGAATTTTGCTTATGGCTATAGATGAGTGAACAGGATTGTTTGAGGACTTTCCTACCAAAACTTCTGAAAACTGTTATTTTCCAATGACACTGTAGGGATGAAAACCACTGTTGGTTCTGCTACTGCTATAGACAAAGGGAGTTAGTGACACACAAATGTTACACTTTGGAGTCTGTACTAAGCTAGAAACTAAGGTATGGTGCTAGAGGGCACAGACTTGCTAGAAACATCACATTTTTGCATGAGGCATAGCAACATTAAATCAATGACTGTGAAAGTCTCAGCTTTGTGCAGACATGAACAGCATTAAAAAACCCTTCGGAAACCATTTACCTTCTTATATTAGAAATATCCATTTCCATCTTTTTGCCAGGTTTCTGAAGTCCTGGAATATTTAGAGGACATCTTTATTAAGTGAATTTCTAATCTTACTTAGGACTATTACTTAAGATTTCCTTACAACTCTCTGATATTGAGCCCTTTGTTACAACTCAAAATAAGTCATATATGTTCAGTACAGAGTTAAGGAACCTCTCATAATTGAGCCATGCAGGTGTAAAAGTTGTGCTGTGCATTCACAAGTATTTTCTCTGCAGTGAAACAATACAAACATGTTCCTCATGCAAGTGAGGCCCCAAGTCCACATGTGGGTCCTTTATTTAATCAAATTATATCTTTTTTTTCTGTAGAAAAGGTTCTATTCCCCTGAAGGGACTGTGGAGTCCCAAATGTGGGACTGTGGGGAGACAGTGCAGACCAAAGCATGGAGAGCCTTGGCAGTGCCCAGCAGGCATGATGCCACACCTGGCAAAAACAGCACTGAAGTTTTTACAGTAGGGGTGAACACTGAGATGGACCAATTCATCCCGCTACAAATCCTCTTAGGTGACAAATTTAAGAGGGGAGGAAGAACATGTTATGAAAAGCTATGCTAGACACCTGTTGGCAGATCAGAGAGCACAGAAATGGTGACAGAATTAAAAAATAAAAAAAAAAACCTGTTGAGAAATAGAAGTTTCACATTAAATTAAATAAATTGAAAGGAGAAAAAATCAGCAAGTTTCACTGTCTTTATCTGTAACTAAGCTTTCTGCTATGTATAATCATCAACATCATGAAGGTCATAATTGAAAAAGGCAGGAGAAACAGATCAGTGAACTGATAGCAAAAATTTATTGTAATAGTATGCTAACAAATGGCCCTCAGCCTTTCTGAATCTTTATATTGTATTATTAACACAATTCAAAATAATTTGGGGAAATCACTTTACAAGATAATTTCTAAAAATTTGCTTAAATATGTCCAGTAAGGAATGAACTCTTTATTTGAAATCACTCATAGGTAGGAAGAGGAAATGTTCTCTTCATTTTAACCAAAGACACTGTTCAGATTCATACCTCTATAAAGCCAATAGAAACACTTATTATTTGACATTATTTCTGCTAAATCATCTGGTTTCATTGCTTAGAAGTTTTCAGGAGAGCCCTCCTTCGTATATTTTTACAACATAAGTTGTATTTCAACTGACAATTGATGTTAGTTTACATATAGTTCCTCTTGTTTGCTCTGAAAAATTGTCCATAGCCTGGTAAAAATAGAGCAAATTTATCATTTTGTTCCATTCCTAGCACTCCCCTTTATGTTGCAATTGCCAGTCATCTTTATCCTTACATTATCTAATCCATTAATGTAATTAAGTTAAATTTACAACATTTTTGGCTTGAAGTTTCCTCTTCTTGACTTTAGAGAAGGGGAAAGATTTGCTTGTTCAATCCTTATACTTCTTCTCTCTTCTCCTCTGCAAGATATTTTATTTATATAGAAGTCATTACCTTTTGCAAACTCTCACTTTTATCCATAGAAATTAATGGCTTTTACAAATGCAGCATCTAAAATTAGAACACTTGGAACACTTGGTTATGACTATCTTCTGCAGATCAAATGAAAAAAAACCCACCAACAATGGTTGGTACTATCCTGCTGATCAAATCATTGTGTATTTTTGCCTGCATTCACAGGGTGTCCTTTTAAAATAATAAAATTTAAAGGAATAAAGTTTTAAAATTTTTGGATTTCCAATATGATTTCACTTTTTAAATTATTTCCATGGGGAAATAAAATATTTTAAGTAATGAAAAGATAGTGATGAGCCTGTATTAAAAATGCATGTCAGAGATCCATTCTCCAATTAGTTCCTTGTATTATTTCTTAAGAAATAATTAAAGAATTATTGATATACTGTATATATTGTGAATGTTATACATTTCTTGTAAATAACGTAATGATAAGCAAGAACTAATTAGCTCTACTAACATGGCTTTACTTCTTTTTCTTTTATTATTGACATAGTTTGCCTGTAATTATAAAAAACAACCAAAATTACCAGTGTAAATAAATAGGGACATTTATATAAAGATTCAGAATTATTAAACAAATAGAAATTTTTAAAAATGATGCAAATTTCAGGCATTCCAAAGGAGAAAATAAATAAATACAAAATTTTATTTAGTAAAATTTTTCAAAGGATTGTCACACTAACAGTGTGGAGTTCTCCATTAAACACATACAAACAATTTGATTTCAATACAAATGCAAAGTTATTTAAATAGGAGGACTGTCTTTTTTTAGTGCCCTCAGTAGTGAATAGACTTCAGCAGAAGAAATTAATTGCTTTATTTAAGAGAAGCAATAAGCTATCAGTTAATGCCATTTTGTGAAGTTGCATCATAACATATGGGCTTTTTTGAGGATGGGGCTTCTCACATAGAAATGTTTAACCATGGAGAACATTTATGTTAGGTGAGATAGTGGTACAGATGTACAATATGTAGTTCTACATAAGAAATAAATCCTTTATCTGCTTGTATGCTGTTCTACTTTTGATTACAGGCTTTACTGTAGTCTATAAAGAAGAATTTCTTTCCCTTTTATTTTTTATTTTTTATGAGTTTAAAAACAATACAAACAACACCTACTTCAATGAAAATTGAAGCCAAGCTTATGTTCCAGAAGATCAAACAGACCCCTTGGCGGCCAGTGCTATGAACCTTGATGTCACCATTTGCATCTTGGGATTTGGCTTTGGTTTTAACAGTCTTGACATTTCTGACCTCCAGTGACACTCAGCACAACTTCACTGAATTATGACAGAAACTAAACTATAACTGAAACTAAGAGCACATGCCAATCATTTACTGCCTTTTTTTACCAGTCCACCTTTACATGGATTTTGACAGTAAAACAGTGCTAGTTGAATATGGCCACTGATGCAAACACCATTGCATGGGTTTTGCATGGAAAAGTTTTGGTAGTGGGGCTGCAGGGCTGGCTTCTGTGAAAGGAAGCTTCCCCCATGCTAGACAGGGTCGATGCCAGGTCTGCTGGCCAAGGCTGAGCCTATCAGTGACAGTGTTAGCACCTCAGGAATAATGTATTTAAGAAGGGAAAGAAAAAGCTGTGGAACAGGAGAGAGAATATGTAAGACAAATCTACATAAACAAGTCTACACACACTGAGGTCAGTGATGAAGGAGGGGAAGGAGGTGCTCCAGGTGCCAGAGCAGAGATTCTTTCCCCTGCAGCCCCTGAAGGATCCCACATTGGAACAGGTGGATGTGCCCAAAGGGTGCTGTGACCCTGTGGGAAGCCCACCCTGGGCAGGCTCCTGGCAGGAATCTGCAGAATCATGGAGGGAGGAGACTACACTGGAGCAGGTTTGCTGGCAGGAATTGTGACTCCATGAGGGATCCCTGCTGGAGCAGCCTGTTCCTCAAGAACCCTGTGGAAGGGGATCGCGCTGGACCATTTTGTGACGAACTGTAAACCATGAGAGTGACACTGCACTGGGGCAGGGGAAGAGCATGAGGAGTCCTCCCCTTGAGGAGGAAGGAGCAGCAGAAAAAATGACTGATGACTTCAGCCCCGTGTTAGAGTCCCACCCAGCCTGACCTCAGATGTTTCCAAGGATGGGGAATTCAGTTTCCTTGGGCAACCTGGTCCAGTGTCTCACCAGCCTCACTGTAAACAATGCCTCTTTGTATCCAGTTTAAATCTATCCTTTCTGTTTAAACCTATTGTCCTTTATCTTGTTATAGAGGTTTTGGTATGAGGTCTCTGTCTTGCTTGTACTTTTCCGCTTTATATTAAAGTCCTAAGTATTATTCAGACAGAGGAAACATAAATGCAAATAATATTTTGCTGTTTAGTCTAATCCTCAGTCCAGTTGATAATGATTCCACATCACAGTTTTACAGAGATCTGGTTCCAAACATTGGTTTGATTCTTGCTGTCTTCCATTGTCCTCCACTTCCACGTATAGTACAGAAGATTCATGTATCAGAAATTAAAAGGTAAATAATTACCATGAGAAAAAAAAAAATCAGATTAACATAGAAAAGTTGATCTCAAATTTCAAATTAAGAATGATTGGTTTAGAGTTCTCCACAGTGAACAGAAGGTGGGTAGCTGAAAAAATCAATTAAACATAAGACAAAAGACATATTATTTTTTTTTTATTTCCCCGGAAGCAAAGATGAGCAAGAGAGGACAAAAAGAACCAGAACATAACAGAAAAATATCCTTAAGCTTAGCACAGAATGTTTTTATGCTCACACTTTGTTTCAAGCTGATAGAACTTATGGATGATAAGCTTGATTCCCAAGGACAGTGTTTATAGAAGTAGTCTACAAGTTGAGTTTCGAGAAGTCCTTTGGCCTTATTTATTCTGAACATTGAAAACTATATAAGAAGTACTCAAATATAACTGTTTAGACCTTATACACAGCACTTAGGAATAAATAAGAAGCTTAGAAAAGGTATACCTTGCCCCTAAAATTACTTGCATTTTAATTTATCTGGAAGAAAAATGAACAGCCTAAATAGCAAAACCAAAAGAAATAATATACAGTGAAAATTCAGGAAGAATTGCACCAGTAAAAGAGTGAATAAATTAATTGGAAATAGTGTCTCTGTTATTCCTCAGACTGTAGCATTATTAATATCTGCATTGTCCGTATCCCTCCATGATTCATTACAATTTTAAATTTCCTAGCTAAATATTATTGTACGTAAAATTTTTGCAGAGATCGAGTAGGCTAACAAGTGTTACATAGTAGTGATAATCATTTTAGAGACGTAGGGTAAGCATTGTGTCAGCAGTTGGATATCAAAACTAGAGTCTACAGAAAAGAGCTAATCCATCTTCTTGCACTAGCTAAATCCCACAGTTACTTCATTCCTCTCAGTGCAATGATTAATGCCTCTCCTGTTTATCACATGCATCCAAATAATGATACAGACCTATAAACAAGTTATATGGGAACCTAGAGATGTCCTCTGCTCCACATAAATGTCTGTCTAGTTGGTTAATACATAATGGAGGGCAGTTTACTCCTGAATTGAAGCTGCTACTGAGAGCTTACAAATAATTATGCAGAACTCTGATGTATATTTATTATATTTGCATGATTAAGTATGTTGTGTATTTGTATATTTACTGACTCAGCTCATGTCCATAGCACCACATTCTTCTAATTTAACATGGACTTTCTTAAAGATTCTATGCTGCTATGTAATACATGTATGACTGTACAGAAATAAGGCAAAATAATTTGGATCTAGAAGAACGTGAATTGATATTTGGTAAAAAATACAATCTAATCTGAGTTGTGCAAGTCCCACAAAAAGGCAAGTGGTATTTTATTTCTTTTATTTACCCATAAAATGCTCACATTTATGGTTCACTACCTGTATATGTACCATTTATGTTAAATTCATAGATTTAAATGTCCTTTTTGCGGATTTTGTTCTCGTTCTTTATGTTTGTTTGGGTTTTTTTTTATTTCAGTGATTCTATTTTTGTATTGGACAAGGCATTGTGCTATCTCTTTCATCTCTCAGAAATGTGTTTGATTAATATCCAATTCAGAAAAGAGGAATACATACTTATATAGAATAGATATATTTAAATAAGAACAAATAGTTTACATACTAGAAATAATCTCCATGATCGTGGAATAAAAGGCTTCACTAAAAGTATTTTGTAAAATACATGTCCATGGTCTCATAGAGTCTGTAAATGCTGTCAAATGTTTGTTTGTAATCTGATGAGTAAGTGGAGTAGTACATCACATATTTGTATATAGATATATATATATATATAGGCATAGATATAGATATAAATATTGATATAGATATATTGTAGTTGTTAACTGTTGAATAAAGGAATAGTAATATGGGGATGTGAGACGAGGGAAAAAATCACTTAGATATTAATTAAGAAAACAGATAAAGAAGAGAGAGGAAAAACTAAAGACATGCATGCAGAAAATCAAAGAGACTTTGGTGGTGTTTCTCCCCTTTTAAATCTAACCAACACTTATGGTTCCAACACCTTCTATTACTTTTTTTTTATTTTTTTTTTAATGTATGAATCAACATGCATATGCTCCATTTAAACACCCTGTCACAAATTAAAAACACTTTCATGACAAAATGTCCCTATGAGCAAAGTGACACTATTGTAATAAAAAATGGTTGAGTCTGGTCTCTCTTGGACAAAACTGTTAGATGTCATCTATTCTCAAAAGTATATTTACCATTTTACATAAGATATTAAACTTTCATCACATCTGGTGATAACACTTTAACAGAACCAGACTGCATAATTTACATTGGTTAACTACTGAATTTCATAAATTTTTTTCACCTTTATTCTCATTATACTTCCTTCTCTCATATTTCATCCTGAAATAGTTGACATGAATTTTATGGTACTGGAGAGTGACATTCATCTTTATTTTCTTTCCTCCCATCCTTTTCTTTCTTGCATTTATTTCTTTAACTTCTAAATTTACCTCCCACTTTTCTGTTCATGTTGTGTGTGTCATTTATCAATTGCCAAATAATAACAAATGAATTACTATGTAAGTATAGAGATTTGTGTACCAGACTTGCTGTTGCACAGGTTTATGTTTCCAGCTCCATCATAAAATAATATTCTTGAAGACTGATATTTCTTACATATTAAAAAAGAAGTCTGAATTGGTTTACTGGTGATGTCAAGCTTAGTTAGAGATGTCCTCTCACATAGCTTCCTCTTTATAGATATTATACATGTCTAATGATGCCTGCACTGTCATGAATAACATGCTTGATCTCAGTTTGAAGGATACTTGACCTCAACTTTGCCTTAATTATAATTATATTACATTACATTTTATTAATTTACACAGAACTTTTAGTATCAAACACTGAGAATGTGTTTCATTTTCAAAAGCTGTCCTTCTAGCATCAAGCTTCATTACTTTTTGCCTTGCCAATGGCTAGTAATTGCTTGATTAGTCATACTTTCTAACTGAGCTGTGAACTTTTGTCTTCGATTTTAAATATGCTATCTCAAACCCTCTTCTAGCACCACCAGTATAAATTACTTCAATAAATACATGGAAATGGATGAATACCTATGTATAATTATAAATATTTAAAGTTATATGGTGAATTTCTCTTAACAAGTGATTGCATATATGAATAGATTTAGTTTCTTCTCAGAAGCTAGTAATGTGCTGTGCTTTGGACTCAGTATGAGAATAATGTAGCTAACACATTAATCTTTTGGTTACTGCTAGGTTGTGCTAATCCTAAATCAAGGACTTTTTAATGTCTCATGCTCTGCCAGTAAGGAGGTATACAAAAAAAAGCTGTGAGGGAGCATGTTTAGGATAGGTGCCCCAAAACTGACCCAAAGGATATTCTGCACCATAGAACATCATGTCCTGTATATAAATTGGGCAAGTTATGTGGAAGGGGGGCTGATCAGGGTTTTGGACAGGGTCTGGCATTGGTCAGTGGGTGATGAGCAATTTTATTGTGTATCACTTGTTTTTCCTTGGTTTGTTTCAGATTTTTCATTATTATTATTTAATATTATTATTATAATTATATTTTACTTAGTTTCAATCATTAAAATGTTCTAATCTCAACCTACAAGTTTTACTTTTGATTCCCCTTTTCATTCCACTGGGGATGAGGGGAGGCTGTGAGCAAGCAGCTGCATGGTGCTTAGCTGCCAGCTGGCTTTCAACTACAGCAATCCTTTTTGGTGCCCAATGTGAGGCACAGTGGGCTGAGATGACAGATCTGACCATACTGTGTAAAATACAAGTTGTTATAAACATGCATTGTTTATAACATAATTGTTCACTAGTTACAGGTTATAATGGTGATTCATTTGCTCTCACAGTTGTGTTTTAGCCCAGGGCTTTGTGCTGTAATAGCAGTAGTATCTTACTTGCAATAGGTGTTCCCTGTGGCAATCTTTATTGTCCTTGGGGCCTGGGCTAAGATTATCAGTGAGGGGCATTTTGTAGTATTGGCTTATGATATGGTAGCTTTGCTGGCTGGTGAGCCATTCTACTGAATGTATTCAGTATTGCAAACACCTCTGTGCTTTGGGACTCATCTACTGAATGATCTGTTGGGAAGGATTAATAATCATACTTGTGGCCTTTTCTCCTCAGAAATAAGCTGGATATCCTTTAACACATAGCTTTATAGATTTTGTAATACAGTAAGAGAAATAAACACCATATATTTGTTTACTCCACAACAATTAAAATTTATGATTGTCCTGGGTAACCCAAAATGTTTTTTCATTCCATTACTATTTGTGTTCAAAATTGTCAATGCCTCTTAAGAGCCCAGAGGCGTGACCAGAACCAGAACTGTGTGACCCTCAGGAGGTGCCAGTGCCCTTAAAAGGCTGGGGCACTTGAGCTGACTCCCTTTTTTGCCTGGCAGCCTGCGCTGAAGGCAGAGGCACCGCTTTGGAGGGTGTTGCTTCCCATGGGTTTCTGGGCTTGTAACTGGAGCAACTTGGAAAATCTGCATTTCACAATTAGAAACTGTTCTCAGAGTGAACTTTGCAAACTCTATCAGCAGAGAAGCATGAGCCAGGCCCAGGCAGCCATTTGTCCTGTGCGTGCACCAACAAAGCAGTTCTTCCCCCCAACACACCCACAGAGCAGGGGCCATCAGCACCAACACCACGGAGTCTGATGGACAGCAGCAGGAAGCAGTAGGCAGCGGTACTGACCCCATGCACACTGGCAAGCCTCCATCTGCTACTAGAACTTCTCCATGAGTTCTTGCATCTGAGGAAGATTTTGCCACCACCTTGTCCTTTTGTTTCCCAGAGCCCACAGTCCCCCATGTGTGTCAGAGACCGAAGACGGGTCTAAGGCCTGACATATTTGGTCCGCAGTTGTACACATCAACAAGAAAATGTAGAAGAAGAGCTTATTGTTAGCTGGTAGGACTAACCTTCAGAAATGAAACTATGTACCAGTCACCTGGTGGCATTTATCCTGTGAAAGGAAAACAATATACAATAAAATCACTGTGATCATGTGCCATTGTGACCCCATCTCATGCAATGGCCCTGTGTGAGATGATGTTGGAACTGCCCACTCCTGAGGTGGAGATATAAAGGTGTAGTCCCAGGGTAGAGGGTTGAGGATGAAGAACATTGTTTTCATCCAGGGGATGCCCTGAAGGTGCCCTCCCACTCAGGAGCCATGCTCTATCTCTTCCTCCTGCTTGGCGGCTTCTCCGACGTCCAGGAGTCGGTATGTATTTATTGCTCTGCTACTCTGCATCTTGAATTTTTTGTGCACAGGCATCTTCCCTAACCTGTAACACCACGGCAGGCTCCATCTTGGGAATGGTCTGATGTCATTTTCCCTTTGTCTCCATGCACACAGTCAGCAGTGGGGCCATCTTGGACGGGGGTGGTGCCCGGCCATATTGTGTGATCCTTCCCAAGGAGTTAATAAGATTTAGCAGTTCTGTTCCTAGTGATTACTCACTGTTATTTTATGCCTGTTGCTGTTTCACTTATTACTAAACATTTTTTCACTTACATTTTCTTGTAGCCATTGCTTATTGGTGGAAAGAGATTGGTTCAGACTAAAGGAAGGTAACTAATTTTAGAATGTCCACCTCTTTAAATTGCCTTAAATCAAGGCAATGGTAAAATAGATTCCTTCATACTTTTGTAATTATTCCTTTATTGAATCATACACACACACACAAAAAAAGGTATGTGAAAATGCAACAAAACTTATAAAAAAATGTAACTTATTGTAAGAGGCTAGATAATAACATAACACATAAAATGGAACTACATAAATAGACTAATAAAGACTACCTAAATAAACTAATAAAAATGAGCTTCTCTTTTGGAATTGTGCCACCCAATATTAATTATTTTAAAAATTAATTTATGCCATTTTTCTTTACTTCTCTGTTGATAGAAAGGATCTTCTCAAATAATTGCTTTTAACTAATTTTCATGAGTCCTCAAACAAAATCTTACTCAGCAACTCAACATCCTTCACAAAGTATTTCTCTTTTCCTTTCCTGAAAGATACTTTAATAAATAATAACAGAAGTTTCCTTCCTTAAGCTGTCAGCAAAATGTTCAGGATAAATGAAATCCTATTTTGAATGAAGTAATAGTGCTTCTTATCATAATTCCTACATGAAGATTACAGTAGGAATTATATATAGGTCAATGTTTTATCTTTACAAATTTAAAGACAGGAAACAGAGAAACTAATAAATTAGTCACAGTACAATGAAACCAGTCACTAACCAAAAAGATATAAAAGTCAAAATTCGAATGGAGATACAAATGCAGCAAAACATTAAAAAAAAAAAAAAAAAAGAGGTGCTGATTCCTCTATGCAATTCTATCTATTCTGTTTATATGGATAGTACAATGTGTATGTCGTTATTTGCATAAATGGCAAATTTAATGTTATTTAAATATTCTCAAATACAGTGATAATTTACAAAATAGGTAAGTCCCAGTTCTGTACCAACAGATAAACACCTTTCTGTGTTTAGATAAATCTTAAATCCTATGTAAGAATTCCCTATCAACTTTCTCATAAACACTGTTCATTCATTTCTGAACACAGTCTCTTCTGTACAGTTAGGTGTGAGACGGTCTGATATGTTTATTTGTACAATATTTTTCACTGATTGGCTAGTCTTATAGGCAACAAGTGAGCTAATTCTGAAAGCAATTTAGATATCTTTGTGTTTGGACTAAATAATATTGTGATCTTTTGTTGGATCCAACTAAAATCCTTGAAGGGTTGAATTTCCTGGGTATGACAATCACCTTGACAGCTACTAATTTCTGGTAACCATAAAACTTGTTCTAATTCCCACTGGTTTTTTATTACTAAGACTAGTAAAAAAAAAAAAAAAAAAAAAAAAAAAAAGATTAACAAAAACCAGAACACTAGCTTAGAACATCAGTACCTACAGCTTGATTATTTAGATATATAAGAATATAATTAAACATCTCATTTCTCAGAACTTCATAAGCACACCCATTTCATCACCATTAGCCATTTCTTATCTTCATATTTCCTTCATGGTACCTTTGTGCTACACCCACATGTGTGTGGGAACAAGTTTCACAAAATTACTGGAACAAGAAGTTGACTTGAAAAATAACACAGCAAAACACAATTAGTCTCCGCAGAATTTCTCCAGCTTTTTAGTTTGTGCAATTTATAGTTAGTTCCATGCTATAAAGCCTGAGAAGTCCCAAAATACCACATAATAAAGGCATTAGAGAACTTTTTAATGTGTAACATAAGCCCATGTTTCCTCAGATGAATAAAGTATTTGAGTTTATATCTTCCATGTTTCATCTAAATATTCTTTTCTTCCCTAGAGTAGTTGATTGGTACAAATTCTTCTCAGAAACATTTTACTAAATATTTTTTCTCTGTCTGTTTGCTTTGGGTTTTTACTAAACCCCTGACTCTTTAAAGGAGTCTACCTCTGGAGAAAAGAGATTAGGCCAACCCCAAATAATCTCTTTTCCTAATAAAGCAACAATGAAGACAACAACATTCACAATCTATTTAGTTCTCCTGAAAGCAATGTTTTCTTTTTTGTTTGTTCTGTTTTGGTAATTGTTATACTTGTATAATATGTAGTCATATCAGAGAAACTTTTTGTCGAAGTCTGGCCACCAAGAATTGCTCTCTGTGATGAATGTAAAGATGTGCTGTACTTTTTCAAGTAGTTATCTTTACTGTTTAATTATTGTGAGTATTTTAGGTAAAATATTGATTGCCAAAAATCTATACTGTTATTAAGAGACTGCAATGAAAACTGAAGCTTGTCTCACTGAAATGTTTATTCTACTGAAGTGGTGTCTGTATAAAGTAAACAGGTTTTCATCCCTGCATTACTTTAAATAGTTTTATCACCATTGTAAGATAAGCCAGTCCAATCAGATATAAATAAACTGTTTTACCTCTGAGTGAATTAAAATAGCAATTATGTAAAAAGCAAACAGGAAGAAAAATCAGAAAGCTCAGCCAGACCACTATTTTTTTCCTCAAGGACACAAATGTGTCAAGGACACAATATGCCCCTGAGGGGTATATCAGATTCACATGCACAGATTCACAGTAGAAAAAAAACCTTTTTCTTACCAGTTTTGCACATGAGAGTGATTTGAAGATTCATATCCCATATTAGAGGTTGCTGGATTGGGTAGCCTGATGGAGATAAGGCTACTGTCCTCCCTGTTTCCAGAGTTCAGCCGGCAAAAAGGCTCATCACACAACCCCCAGCAGGAACACACACACTCACCGTGTGCTCACAGCCTGCTCCATGAACAGCCTGTCACTGTACACACATCCAGCATGCACACAGCTGACTGCACAGACAGCACAGAGGGAAAACAGTGCCTTACCAGCACCTATGCAAATGTACAGCATTCACACAAACATGAACACAGATGGCTTGATCCTTTTCCTCTACAGGAGTAGGGTTAGGAAAGTCTGTTGGTAGGATGATAAAAACCCAAAGAAGTCACTGACTGGGAAAAGACAACATGCCTTTATTAATGCCTGACTCACCTGACCACCTTCTACAGCAAAATAGCATGTTCTGTCAACATGAGTGGAGCACTTGCTTACTTGGACTCGAGCAAATCATTCAACACCATTTCCCACAGCCTTTTCGTGGACAAACTGCCAAAGCACAGCTTGGATAGGAGGTCTGTCTTTTGGGTATGGAATTGGCTGATAGGCTGCACTCAGTGGGTGGTTGGTGATTGAAGTTTTCTCTCAGGCTGGCAGCCTGTCTCTAGTGAGATCCCCCAGGGATCAATGCTGGGCCCCATAATGTTAAGCATCTTCATAAATTACCTGGATGATGGGATAAAAAGCAGCCTCACCAAGTTTGCTGATGACACCAGACTGAGGTGAGGCAGACGTAAGAAGGAAGAGGCAAATACAGAGAGACTAAACAGGCTGGAGGAACAGGTGAGAAAAAACTGAGAGGTTAGCAGAAACACCTGTAAGATTCTGCCCCTGGGATGACAGAACCAAAGAGCCCAGAACAGGCCATGATCTGTGTGCTGGCTGGGGAGCAGTGTCACTGAAAGGCACCTGAGGGTCTTGGTGGACAAGAAGCTGACTGAGTCAGCAGTGTGTGGCTGCAACAGTGAAAGCAAAATGGATCCTGGGCTGAAACAACAGAAACATTATTAGCAGTGGTGAGATGTGGTCATCTCACTTTGCCCAGAATTTTTAAGGCTACACTTGAAGTACTCTGCCTGTTTTTGGCACCTGAAATTTAAAAGAAGATATGGGTAGAGGAGAGTTCAGGGGAGTGTCACCATGAGGATCAAAGGGACTGGAGAACCAGCCCTAAGATGAAACAACTGACGAAGGTAGGTCTTTTGTCCCTGGAAAGAGAAGGCTTGTAGGAACCTCATAACACCACCCCCGTACTTAAAGGACAGTACACGGAGGGGTGTCTCTCTTCATGGCAGAAGCCACATGAAGAAATCCATGCCCAGTGAGTACAAGCTGCAGACCAGGACCAATTTAATCTTGATACAAGGAAAAAAAATTTGCAGTGAGAACAGGCAATGACTAGAACAACCCCCCCAGAGATATGGTAGAGTCCCCAACACTGAAGTTTCACAAGACATGATTTATAGGATGCTAGATAATCTCATCTAGGCTGAAGAAATGTCATATAATTATTTCAAAAATTTCACTATGAATATCCTGAAAAGCAATACTTTCAAGTGTCAGAAACAGAAAACACTTGCATTGTTAACATCTTTATGTGATAGATACCTTGAAATAAAAGCTATTTGTATTATGTATTTGTTTTATGTTATTTTTCATAATATTTGAAATTTGATCATGCTTATTCATTAATATATAACACGTCATGCTAGATTACATTTAAATATATTTATAAATTATTCTGATTTTAATTTATTTATAACAGGAAAAATATTATGTATTAAAATTAGTAGACTTCTGATGAAAAGTGTTGCTTACAAATTAGAATATAGACATGACTCTTCTAAGCTGTTTGAATTGTACCATATATGTTGACACGTGAAGTAAATACTGTATCGACTTCTGCTGAAATCGTTGACTTCACAGGATTAATGAGTCATTGCTTTATAAAACTACTTTCTGAGAAATAACAAAAGCTACTTAATATTAGGCTACTGCAAAAAAGATGAGAATCTTCCAGATAATCTTTCCAAGCCATCCAAAGCTTCATTTGTTACTAATAAAACAAATGACAAATAAAATGTTTCCCAGATCTATAAAGAACTTTTAGTGAAATTAAAACTGAAACAGAAGTGAGTGCTTGATATCTTGATAAACCTATTTTCCTCAATGCTTTAGCCCAGTGGATTGTTAGGAAATTAAAAGATTGGGAAATGCATTTAAGATGTGGAAAAAAAAAAAAAAAAGAAAGCATTCAATAACCAAAAGTATTTTTATATGATTAGCTGTCCAATTTAAGTCTAGGCACAAGAAAGAGATGGGAACATCAGAGACCAGCTTTGTATAACCCCCCAAGTACGCCTCAGTTTTATTGAATAGTGTTTCCTCAGAGTGTCTCTCTCCCTAAACATGCCAGAGTCGGTCTAGGTTGTCCTCTCCCTGGAAATGTGAGGATATATATCCAGGTATGTGGCACTAAAGGAGCCAGTTCACATCCTGAGGGGAGTGCTAGGGAACAAGGCAGCCAAGGCTCACTGGGTCAGTATTGACTCAGCTTCCCACCCACTGCAGGAAAGGGTTATGTCCCTCGTGGCAGCTCTCCTTCCAATAGTCCAAGCCCAATGGTTTCATTCAATATGAAATTTTCAGATAATCTTTTAGGTGAGCTGAATACCATCTTTATGCCAAGTCTCTCCAAAAAACTTGAGACAAGATTTATAAAGAAACTGAGCTTTATGCAGGTACACTTTTGAGATGTCAGCTGTCCTCTGCAGTTGGCTGTCCCGAGTTTCTGGATCAATATGGTGGTGATATTCATCAAAAGATTAAGAGCCTCTGAGGAAAGACATTACCACATTTTACAGTGTTAACAGCTACTGCATATGTATAATGTAATATATGAGTATTCTGGATTAATATACACTATTGCAGAAAACTAGACTACCCAGCAAAAAGTAATAACAACAGATGCAGAGAGCGAATTTAGTCATGAACTGCAGAACATGGGAATTTAAATCCAGCTTCAGCTGAAAGATCTCAAAAAACCTTAAGGACCTTTTAACTATGGATTTAATACTTATGCTTACATATTTTTCTTTCTAAGTAGGACATTTTTTTCTCTCTGTAAAGCATAACTTGATACTCATGGAACACTGTGGCTTTACACAACATGTGAAATTTTAATGACAAAAACATGATTCACAAATTAGACACCTATGCAGATGTACATGATTTATGCATTGAATTATTTCTGTGTTACACAGAAAGGACAAGCAGGTCCTTTTGACCCAAATTTGACTTTGATTTTGCTGTTTTAGCCATGACCTAATTTAGAGCTGTCTCAAGCATGTTTATAAAATACTCAGCATTTAGACCATATGGTGTAGTTAGAGGCACATTTGAACCTTCCCTAGAATTAGACTTCAAACTCTTTGTACTTTTAACACTAAAACCTAACTTTTTAATTTAGTAAATACTATACAACCTAGATATAATCCTAAAAGCATAGAAATCCACCATTAAATCTTCAAATTCTCTGAAAAACAGTCCATCTCTTTCTGATGTCTATAAATAGCATTGTTCATGAAAACAAAACCCTGATGCTTCTTAATTTGTGTCTGAGTAATTAACTATATATATAACTAAATATCTGCTTCTGCCTTTGACCTAGGAATTGCCTGCAAGTACTAAATCACATATTGTCTTTAACCACCAATTAGATGTAGTTACAAAAACTCCAGAAATTAGTGGATTTAACTGTAAATAATCCCATTGATGCTAAAACTGTTATCAGCATAAGCAAATAGACAAATAAAACCTGTAGGCTAAAACATTGCCACCTGTTATCATATCAATTTATATGTGCTAAGGAAAGAAGACACATAGGCAGGCATCTAAAGAGACTGTCCAATTTTTCCAGCTGCTTCTGGCAGGACATTCTGTTCTATTATGTATAAACTATATAGATTTAAATTTGTGAGATGATTTTTACTCCACTGTTGAAGATCCACTGAAAAGAATCCAACTCATTCCTAAGCAGGATTTTTAGTGCTTTGTTTTACTTACTGATTCCTGCAAACCCCTATCTTTTTGGCAGCGAAATCAAGACTACAACAGACATAATTTCTTTGCCAGACTTGCTGGAATTCCACCCTCAAGATTTTCATTCAAACATTTTCTTTTTTTTCCTCAGCTTTCTTGGTACTATCATGAGGCACAATGTTACAAGACTTTAAAAGCTAAGTTATATGACTCTACTACTTCTGTTCTGTCTATGAGGGCTATTATCCTGTTGCAGAAATAAATTATCGTGTTTTGAGGTGGTTTGTTAATAAAACTTTTTTATGGCTATTGCTCTGCTCTTTCTTATTTGCAGGCACTCCAAGTTTGTTATATTATTTTTTCCAGTTTCTATTTAGAAATTAATATTAAAAGATGCACAGTTCTACAGTTCCTTCTCTTCTGTATTTTCTTTAAAAGTGGCACAGCAATTATCTTTTTGATCTGTAAGTTCTTAAAATAACTACTGTTTGAGGTCAGATTTCATCAATTAAACCTTTAACTACATAGACTAAAAACTAAATAGAGTAAGTTACGTATACTACATAACTTGTATAAATAGTCTCTAGCCTATTCTTGATTTATTTAAGCCTGAAAGCTTTCTTTGCTAATTTTAACTACGTTCATTTCTACGCTAGAGCTGATATTTAAGTCAAGAATTCTAAAAAACATAACTTATCATGTTGAACTTCCTATCATCATCTACCCACAGTTTCCTACTCTTGTAGTAGTGGACGCAGTGTCACTAAACCAACTTTTTCATTCTCTTCTTGTTTTTGCAGCCAGTTAACAGTAAACCCAGTGATCCATTGCTATATTTTTGGGAGGGATTAATTAATTTGATGACAGGTAAATGTGACTTCCCTTTGCTGTATAGGTAGTGTAATGAATCAGATACTCTTAGAATGCAATTCAGCATATAGTAAACTGCAGCAGACAGTGAGCAGCAGTTTTCTTCTGCTACCAGGAAGAGTGCTTAGAATTACCAGCTCCCATGCAAAAGTCTTTACTGTGTATATCTGTAGTTATGTGAAATTACTCACAACAAGCCTAATTTATGCCATCTCTCAGATTTACTGATCTGTGGAGACTATTATAATGTTAATGCTCCTTTTGGTCCTGAATCATTACCCAGAACATTTCCAAGAGCTTCACTTAAAGTTTCAATATAAGAATTTTTTCTTTATGTAAAGTTCTGAGTTAGTCCCTCTTCTGTTGACTTTCTTTGCTAGCAAACCATACTCCTCTCCTGGGCACAAGGGCACACTGCTGGCTCATGGACAGCCTGCTGTCCACCAGAAGCCCCAGGCCCTTCACAAAAGCTGCTTTCCAGCAAGTCTTTCTGCCAGTCTCCTGATCACCATGACCCTTCCAAAATGATCATGAGTGGCTTAGCTCAAGTGTCTGCCAGTTTTCACAACACTCATGGGTGCATCCTGCCAAGGCCCACTAACTCAGGGCCTGAAGAAAGGACTTATATAAGAATATAAAATTATTAAAATAAACTAAATCAGTAACAAATTTAACTCAAGCCTGTATCGATAAGAATAGTTAGCAAATGCTCCACATCATCTTTGCAGGTTTTGTACTTTTAATTCTTCACTGATAAATGTTTTCTATAAAAGTATCCCCTCCACATTTTATTTACCCGAGAATTTGCCCTCTGATATTTTCATTTATGATTAATAAATAGTTACTGAATGTTTAGTGTCATAAAATAATTGTTGGTGTTTAGTTGCCATAGAAATGAGAAATATATTTATGCAGGTTTATCCCCAGCCTCTGCAAAAAAACTAAACATAGGTGAAAAAACCCAAGCTTTATTTTGTTGCTTCTTAGAAAATCAATATTTTTAATAATTTTTCAGCATCTGCACAAAATCTTAATAGTTTTCTTTCTAAAGCTGCTTAGAAAAACTGATTTTTTAAAATTTATTAGACCAAATTTCTGTTACTTATGACTTTGGTGAAAAACTTCTATAATACCTTATTTGAATAATGGATACAAAATATTAATTTCTTTTTTCCACTGGGAAAAAAAAAAAAAAAAAACCCACAAACAAATAGAGTCCTAAAGAAATATCTTGGTAAAAATTAATCTGAGGTACCGAGAAAGTAAGAGTTTTAAATGCCTCTCAATTGCCTGCATAGTTGCTTTCATATGTGTTCAAGCAGCAAAGGATGCATGGTTGAAGTTTTGGTTATAATGAATTCATTATCTGTGGTACATTAACTACCACATTTCCCTTTATTCAAATTGCACAGATAATTTTATATGTTCCATACTTAAACCCTATGAAATCCAGGTGGCATAGATAATGTTTGCACTGGCACAAATGAATGCTAACTGTAGATCTAGTCTTTTTCCAGTCAGCCCAAATTTCCACAGATTTTCTTCCCTTCACAAGTGAGTTAGAATTGAATATAGACTAAAGTTACATTAAATACCTGAGGTGACATATCTGAAAAGTAATTGAATGTAGAGTTCAAAATTCTGTGAAACAATAGAAAACCCTTTTGTTTGTTTGTTTGACCCTGAACCCTCTTTATAGCAAAACTTCAAAGAGCATTTGCAGGCACAACTTTTCCTTTTGAAATGATCTGTTGCTTACAACTCCCAGTGAAAATCTTGATTGCATACCTTACTTCATTTGCTGTCAGATATATGAACATATGCCTTTCTCTCTTTGTGTATTTGTATTGTATTTGGTTGACTGTGTTGGATTTCTATAGGGAGATAAATGCTCTTGACTTGTTTCTAAAAATCTTTTAACACATTTTGGAAAATCTGCTACTAATGTAAACCTAACAGGGCTCATGAGACCACTGCTGAAAATTTACTTATATTCCAAACTGAAATGGTCATTAGGCACACATTTATTATGCTTATATGACAAACTTATGGAAGAACATTTACAGAAGGACTTTACACAAAAATGTTTCAACTTTGGCAGCAGAATATTTTTTTCTGATGAGAGCTGAGATTTCTCACTGTGTTTTACAAGACTTTTGTAGTATTTCAACATCTCAGTAGAAAGGTGACATGTGACTCAGTAGCTAAGGGTATTGATTCATTGCAAATGTCAATGCTTATTAAATTCTTTTTTGATAAATTTACTCTTCTCTGATGTGTAGAGCAGGTGTATATATACATATAGAGACCAAAGAATATAAAAAATATTTAAATTACATTGCAATTCACATTGACATTCAAATTTTATAATGCTAAAAATTTTTTATGCGCCTTTGTAACTGAGAATGAAGGAAAGAATGATGGGCAGAGAGTACCTGAAAAGACTCTCACAGCTTTTGATTTTCCCTTGGAAAATGTGGTATATGTGGTAGTAATACATTTCCAGGGGGAAAAACTGAACCAAAATAAAATATAAGACAACATTTTTCTTCTTGAAAGAAAAAAAAAAAAAGAAAATCAAGACGCTGAGTAGAATTAATATGGACAGAGTGATAGCAATGTAAAACAATATAAATGCTTCTTCCTTCTCTCCCTTATTTGCTTTATCTTTGCTATCTTCTGCAAAGGAAAGTTATAAAGTTATAAAGTTGGGGAAGCCTTTGCAGTCATATTAAACAGCCAGTCTGTAAAGGAAGGTAGTTTAGTGTGTGGTTCCAGCCAGGACAGGGTTAATTTTTCAGCAGCCAGGAGGGGGCAAGTCCAGGACCCAGAGGTTATTCTGCACCACCTCATGTCATTGCCAAGGGCAGGGGGAAGGGAGTCTCTTATGAGGAAAAGGCTTCCTTCTGGCAGAGGGAGAGGTGGGCTGGGGCTGGAGGGAGCAGTTGGGTAATGCTGCTTTCAAGCTGGAGTGAGTGTTGGGGTATTGCCTATTGTCAGGGCCTTTTACGCTGGGCAGTAACTTTTTTTTCCTTGTATTCTGAGACATTAATATTGTTGTTTTTGCTATTCAGTTTTCTCTCATTGCTCTTTCCAGGAAAATGTTCTTATCTCAATTTGTGATCTTTCCTTTTTGTGCCTCCAATTCTCCTCTCTAGCCCACCTCAGGAGAGAAGGCAGTGAGGGGACCAAATGAGTAGTGCATAGTTCAGGAAGTGTCTGTGGGAGTACTAACCTGGGGAGTATCATTCCTAAACCACAACACCTTACCAGACAAACACAATCAACAAAACTGGGGAGCAAACACTAAGCTACAGTTCCTTTTAATGGCAATGGTTACACAGGCAGCAGTGCAATAAGAGGCAGGAGTAATCAGTCTGCAGATGAGTTTCTCAAGGATACGTGAATCATCGATCTATTTTCTGCTGGAGTCTTCTGTAGTCTTCTAGAGAGCTTACAGACAGCTTTGCCTACAATGTCATGTATAGGCTCCATATTAGGGTGTGATGCAATTTTATATCAGTAAAAAGGAATTTTCAAAAATACACGAAGAGCCTTCTGAATCCTAGTTTTGAGGTGGGAGAAGTCCAAACAAGGTTAAATGTGACTTTTGCAGTCTTTATATAATTTAGTCACATGCATTCTTATTCCAAATGTGTTAATAATTTTCTCTGACAACAACAGAGCCCAGTATATATATAAATTATATAAAAACATATATAGTATAACACTATAATATAATAGTACAATAATGTGCACAGGAATCTTGTGATATTGATATCTATTTATTTTATGACCATGTACTGATATGAGCGACAATTTAGTTGCTTTCTGGGTGAAGCACCTTGCATATATATTGCCAAAATAAATTCTTGTTCCACTAAGATTTAGCAGTAGTCACACACACTGATTAAAAAACCCAAAATATGTCATATGTAGTTACAGTGTCATACATGCAATTACTGGACACTGTGAAAAAGGATTTTTCATTACTTATTTACTGTTAGTCTTGTACGTCCCCAGGGATGAAACAAGATGGTTCTGTTTCCTTGGTACAAAAACATGCCAGAACAGCTTTGCAGGCAAAATGTCAAACGTTCTTGGAATAACATATATTCAGAAATTTGCTACCTCAATCCTAAAGGTCTGCTCCAAACAAGCACTGTTAGACTCCTCCTGAAGGGTCTAGCCAGGAGCAAAGAGCACAGAAGTGTTTTTCTTTGCTATTTTTCAAACCTGCTAAAATCAAAGACTGAAACAAACATTAGCATGCTAATGTAGCTGCTAGTTTGGCAGTTAATTTTCGGCACCATCTTGCTACTCTTATTTCATTATCCCAACTGACATTTTATTCACTTAGTCACAATTACACTGCAAGAAAAGTGTAGCTATGCTAACATAACTTGGAATGGAAAGACATAAAGCATCATACATTTCCACCTATTAACAATCAACAGTTGTTGGTTTTTTCCACAATGCTAAATGCAAAATCTGTAATTCCTAAATTGTATCATATGTTTAGTCTTTGCAAAATTTGCATATTGAAATGGGTGGAAAATAAGAATCACGAACCTGCTGGGAAATCTGAATATAAAGAATAAAAAAAAAAAAAAATTAAACTTTATTGTTTTAATCCTTTCAGGATATATCTTCTGTACCAAATGTTTTGCTGGGGACAATAGATTTAATTATGTAGGTTTTAGTAGACATTTAGACATGTCTAGATTAGACTCCAAAAATTTTCCATTAGAATGCAAAACCTCAATTCATCTCATGATTATAATTTTTTGTCTTTTTGGAGATATATTTCCATTTAGCCCTTTCTCAGCTTTTTCAAGGTTCCTTTCTGCATAATCTCCAATATAATTTCCAGCTTTTAATTTCTAATATTTTCTGCATATTGATATTCAGCTTTCATTCAAAACGATCTTTAGAAACCATAGAGTACTTTTTTCTCCTACTGATCCAAAACTAGAACTAAAGCAAACATAATGCCAGAAAAAAAATATGTGAATGAACAAAAAAACCACAACCAAACCAAAAACAGAACAAACCCCACACAACTTGAAGAGGGTTTTTTCCCAAACAGAATATTCAGTCAGCTCATCCCATTTCATTCAGATTGCTATTACCTAAACCTTCTGGCAATTTGAAACTATGTCAGCCATTGCACATTTTCTGTGCAAACCTTTAGATGACCTACTCACAATCCATAAAACCATAATGACTCTAAAGAATGTGGACTCTTTTCTCCTCCTTGCATTAGATATGTACTTAGAACCAAAACTGTATTTTTAACACTTCAGTAAATGACCTGTTTGCTGGGCTCCCACAGCTTCTACTGATGTCAAGGTTAGTTACCCCTTACATTGTCCTATTTCTTTCTCCAATACATTTACATGGCAAAGCTACAACTTTATGATCATTAATAACAGTTACAACTATGCAAGCTAACATAATTACAGTAAAATTGCATGCTTCAGGGCATAAACTGATAATCTGTGGGAGTCAGGAAAGAACTTTTCTTCTCTCATTATGACATTAAACAATGGACAAGTGCTTTATGGTGGCTTTTGCTGTTATTTGAAGCATCAAGTACAGGCAGCTGCTTATGGAATCAGAATACCACGGTAGAATTAATAAGTCAGTAATTCAACTTTACCTCTTTTATAGTCTGATAAAATCTCACCCATTATGTTTCTTACTGTAACAAATAACATTGATATTAGAATGAATACAGAGGTCATTTTTATTCTGTCATTCCTATGCCAAAGAAAAAAGTATTCCTCGGTGTTTCCACTGGCAAGATTGATATTTTCATGGGGGTTTTTTGGTGTTAGCTTTTGTTTGGTATTTTGGGGGGGCGTGTTAAATAAGTAAATTCTAAGTGAATAATTCTGGAAGAAAATCTTAAAATGAAAGGTGAACAGTTGCTGGGAGGCAATGAAACTAAGAATGTTGACTAAGTGTGCCTGATAAGTCTGTCAAATTGACTCTCAAAAATGTGCTCCAAAGCCATGTTTTCCTTTATTCCATTTCCCTTAGAATGTAGGAAGAGAGGAAGCAAGGAACAAAAGGCAAACCTTAAAAATAATATATTAGAAACCATGACAAAATAATGTGTAATGTAATAACAAAAAATGTGTAATACAATAAAAAAACCCTTGATAAACTTCTCCAGTTTTTTGGAGGATCTGTTTCTAGTGACTATTGATGATTTTGGACAACTGGGAAAATAAAATTAAACTTTTAGCAATTATAAAATGATTTATTTTTATTCCTTCTACATTATCATCCTACAATATTACTTCACAGCTTTGATCAAATGGTCAGTGAAATAAAAAAAAATTAATTTCAAAATAGTAGATTTTATTCTTAGAACTAACATTGTTAACTTTATATCCAGACAGAATTTTTCAAATCATTAACTACATCTTCCTGGTATCCTCAGTAGTGTACTGTCCTTTGGGATAAAAGCCTAGTTGTCTTTATTAATGACAGAGGAATCAGAGAAAGATTAAAATCACTGGGCAGCAGTTAGCCTTTGGGAATATTTCCATAGATTCCTAATTTTGTTGTTGAAATGAGGTGAAGTAAATTCTGATTCTGTATATGAAACACAGAAAAATTTATTATTAGAAAATAAAGCATGTTATTATTGCATGTGGATCCATAACAAAACCGTTGTAGATTTGGAGGGGGAGATGATCAGGAAACTGTTACCTTGGTTCCCCAGCAGCTTTATCTGGTAGAGAAACTATCCAGTACCAGACCATTTACCTCTCTCCCATCCAGAAAATTGTTCTCATATCATAGTTTGATGTTTAGTTCCCAAATGAGGAATATATTCAGTCAACTTCTCTCAGGTCTCTTGAGAGTGCCATCATCATTCTCTGTCTTCAACATGCCATAATTTCAATTTCAGGTAATGCTTGAAAGGAAAGATAAAATGAGAGTTTGCTTAATTTCACTGACCTATCTAAGCACCCAGATCTCAAATTTCTGTGATACATTAGCCGTATTATTGCTATCAAGGTTATCTCTAACAGCCCTTTCCAATCCACTTTTTTTTCCACGTCAGGCTACCCGCATGAAAAAAAATCAAGCTTGAAAAGGTATTATTGCCTTCAAAAATGAGAGGAATTCTTGATTAAAAACCTGCACAAATGATACCCTCTTGATAGCCCTATTTTATGCTCCTCTCACATAAAGAAAAGACAGGGCTTTCTTTCTCTCTGAAGCTCTGTACTGTGGCATTTTTGGGGTCCCCTGTGGCAGGAAGGAATGATGAATCTGACTCCATGTTCTTAGAAGGCTAATATAATATAATATAATATAATAATAAAACTATACTAAAGAATAGAGAAAGGATATTTACAGAAGTCTTAACAAGATACTAATGAAAAACTCGTGACTCGCCAGAGTCCTGACACAGCTGGACTGTGATTGGCCATTAGGTAAAAACAATTCACATGTTGGATAAACAATCTCCAACCAAATTCCAAAGCAGCAAAACACAGTAGAAGCAAATGAGATAATACTGGTTTTCCTTTTTCTCTGAGGCTTCTCAGCTTCCCAGGAGAAGAAATCCTCACTAAGGGATTTTTCAGAAAATATGACAGTGACACTGTACATGTTTCTGCTAAATCAATTTGGCAAACAAAACCCTCATGGTCATTTTTCCAGTGGACCCACCAATGGGAATAGTTGTTCTATAAAACTTAAGAACAGAGATATGGTTAATTCGCAATCTTGAACACTCCAATATCTGTACCCTATATAGTCAAATTATGAAATTGCTATAATGTGTCTATAATTGGTCATATCCAATCCACCAAACCCATATCTGAAACATTGCATATTTATAAAATCCTGTTTGCTATTATTCTGTGAAAAGAAAATCTACTTTTTTGTTTATAGATAGGCTTCAGAAAAAAAATCACAATGTGCTCACTACTATTGAGCAAAGGAAAAGAATTAAATTACCAAAACATTTAAATATATTTCCAAATTCTGGCCATGGTGAAGGCATTTACTTTTGGCAGGATCTCATACAGATATTTTTAGGCTGCAATCTTCATGAAGAGTGTGCATATTGATGTATAAAAGAATAATATTCAGATTAATTTGGGGGTGTAGAATTTTTACTGCATCTAAATATGTTCACTTGATCTTAATTTACTCAGCTTGAAGTTAAAGCAAGATCCTGATTCAGTTTTCACAACTAAATTACGCACATATATCTGAACAGACTCTAAATTCAGGACCAGACTTTGTGGCTTAGGTATATTATTGCTTTAAAAAACAGTAGAAATCATTATGAGAACGCAGAACACAGAAACACATGATCCATCTGAGTCAGTTATTCCTTGAAGGAATATTTGATATTAAAAATTCCCTTCAGAATAATATCTGAGAGATTGGATGGAAGAAAACATAAGGATTCTCTTTTGCATGTTGCTTAATTACCCCTGCTTTACGCCAGAAAAATTAACTATTCCCTTTAGGATGTGATCTGCAATGTGAGCTATGCTAATCATGAAGGCTACTGGTGCTGATCTTTAAGGCATGACTACAAAATTTTTTCTGAATTCAGAAAAGCAGAAATTTAAATCAGATGCATCTTGGATCTCTAAATGTTTAATGGTGAGTTTATTTGGTTCGAAGGCATTTCTACCCACTTTATATTTTCACTTACCCTTTTTTTAAGTCTGTGTATCTTGCAAGTCCATCTTGAGGAGACTGCACAACTGCCTTATCTATAAATTCATAAAGATGCTTATAGATTTGTCATTATATATTTTTTTACAACATTAATTGGTGCATAGGTGTCCTGACTGTTTTCAGTCCCAGTGAACACTAATGGCACCTTTCATCTGGTACTCTGATAAGTTTAGAGGTCAAATACCTCTCTGGAAAGGTTCCATCATTGAAAAAAAATGAGAAAAGGAACAATGCTGCAAGTAGCTGAGCTATGGCTCAGGTAGAAACTACTGTCAATTTTCCTTTGCATTTATAAGATCTTTCTTTGCCAAAGACAAGAGCTGGAAAACAGTGATTGTTAGAGAAATTACTATACATATTATGCATTGGTGGTTTGATATGAATACTTCAAGAATAGTTAAAAACTGATTCTAAGGTACTCAAATCTTTGCAATAAGAAATCATATTTGCCCGGAGAGTTTATGGAGTCCCCCTCACTGGAGATAATCAAGAACCATTCAGACCCAATCCTGTACAGTGTGATCTGAAATGAGCCTGCTTGTGCAGGGAAGTTGGACCAGGGAAGTTGGACCACTGTGCTCCCTTCCAGCCTGACTCACTCTGTGATTCTGTGATCCTAGCAGGAAGTTTCTAATGCACAGATGTAAAGGCTTTTGAAATTCAGTGAGAAAAACAATCGAGTAATGTTTTAAGACACTGGTCAAATCATGCATGTATAAATAAATCTATTCAGAAGAAAAATTATCCCATCCATTTGAAGTAAAAAAGGCAAATGTCATTTCCAACGTAAAATGGATGCAGTAAAATATACAGCAAATATTTTATTGAAAAATACTTTAAATTCTGCATTTTTAAAACTTTGCATATTTCAGTCTATTGATAGATGAAGTTACAATGCCTGGGAGGTGGCCCACTAAGCAGAACAACCAAGTCATGAAATGGAATCTTCTGGAATTCACACAACAGGCTGGGGAACTATGGAGGGACACAGTTGCCAGTGGAATATTAATCAACAGCATTTTTCCTTCATTTTTACCCTGGTGTATCCTGTAAAATAAAAACGAAAAAACAATTGCAATTTTTAAAATCTGCTCCTTTCTACTTCATAGAAGTCTTGTGGTTGCATAAGAGGCATCAGACAAGTTTAATAGGAAACAGGCTAGACTTACTCAGTTAATCTGATTTTACTGTTGCTATTCTCAATCTTTTCTCTGTGTGTCGCAGAAAAAAAAATAATAGAAGGATAACATTGTTGTTGCTCATTGTAGTACCATCTAAAATTGAATGAAATTCCCAATGTTACCTCATTAAAAATAATTATTATTCTCAAACAGTTGATTTTCTATGGTGTGCATTTTCTATGGGTGTGCGTTGAGGAATTTTTGTGTCTTTATTCAAATACTTGTGTATTTTCTGCACTAAAGGTGGTTTCTATATTAGCTACAAGAAGTACAGACCTTTTACTAATGAAATCAGTCCTATGGAAAATTATCAAATCTCCACATTATGATTTTTCATTTTGTATTTTAAAGAAATAAAAAATGCAATATCTTTTATACCAAAAGTTTGATTTCTTTTTCCTACAAAAATCAACAGAATGAGCAAGAGGAAATGAACACCCTACTCTCTTCTACTATTGAAAGTATATTCTAAAATAAAATATTCTATCTCTAGCACCATATCATCACCTCTCTGTAAATGGATATATTTAATAGATGCATTTAATTAGTTTGAAGTCATAAGGCCCAAAACCATTTGTTTCTACAGTTTCACTTTTTTTGTACATTTAACACATCCAGTTTACCCTTAGAACATAATTGATTGCAACTAATATTGGCCTTTTTAAGTGTTAGGAACTTAGGATGCTTCTGTGGTCAGTTAAGACACCAGGATAAACATTGCAGAAAGATTAGATGTGCTTGTCTCTTGCTATAAACACCAATGAAGCCTAGATAGGTATTTGTCATTAGATTTGTGGCAAGTAAAAATTTATTAAATGGATCCAAACCTGTTGATTTTAGGGTCTTCTGCATATTTAGAAATTACATATCCAGATCCCCTAAATGTACAGCCCAAATTTCATACCTCCTTAGTAAATTGTACATTGATGATAGAGAGCACTGAACTATTGAATAGATAATCTGCTGTACATGCTAAAAAAAGTATCTTATTATTCCTAAAGATGGTCTTTTGATTAACATGCTACACAGAGACTCAAACAATCCTTACATTCACAGACAGCTTCACTGAACAGGAAGAGACTTTTGTTCATCTTTAAAGCAGTGTTTTAAAAGACTTTCCCTTCCCTCCTTCCATTTCTTTCAACACAGAGCTCCTTGCAAACTCAAATCCTTTGGCTTTTGGAAATTTTTATAAGTGCTTATTAAATTAGAACCAATCACACTTGGTAATATATTATCATGCATAGTTATATTAACATGTTCTCTTTTTTACAGATATAATTTTAAAATTATGTTAAAATATCTACATTTATTCATTAAAATAAGGATAGAAGTCATCTTTTATACAACATATATTCTGTTATTAAAGCACACAGCCAATGCTCCTCAATTCTGTAAAAATACATGACTTTTTCTTTTTTTTTTCTTTTTTATTTGTCTCCAGAGTGGTAAAGATTAACACCCTTTTTTTCAGAAAAAAGAATCAGAATAGCAAGTGCCAATGATGTATGAAATGAAAAAACAATTCCGGTCCAATGTGCAGGCAGAATATGGACAATGTTAGGCATTCTTAAACATTCTTAGACATCCACAAGGAAAAAAAAAGTGTGGAGGGAAAAAAAAAATAGCCAGAACACTTAAAGAGACAACCAAAGCCCATTGTAGTCACAGAAAAAGACTCTTATTAACCCCTGTAGGCTTTGGATGTAGTGATTCTAGATGGCTTCTTTGAAGGGGATATCTTTTTTTCATCCCTTCTGTCTGACTTCTTTCTTTGAATCTTTAAAGCTTCTTGCAGTCATACAGCTCTAATACCAATGTTCCTTTAGACCCTGTATTTCAAATCACCTTCAGCTGGAATATATATACAAGAAATTACATAGGAAAATGACATAATCATAGAAAGGTCCAGGTTAGAAGGGAGCTCTGGGGTCAGATATTCAACTTTCTGTTGAAAGGAGGCATTAAATTAGACTATTCATGACTCTGTCAAAACTGTCTTGAATATTTCCAGCAAAGAAATTGAACCACTCCCCTGGGCAACTTATTGCAGTATTTTGTTATTCCCACAGACTTGATTATGTTTCTTATATCCAATTGGGATTTCCCCCTGAATAAATTCATGCATGTAGTCTAGCCACCATATATTCTTTCAAAGGAAGTATCCCCATCTTTACAGTAGTTATGTTCTAGGTGTTGGAAGGCAGTGATTAGACTCACACATGTCCATCAGAACCTCCTCTCATAAGGAATGAAGCCACTTTCTTCAACATTTTCATGCATCAAGTTCTTCAGTCTTATAATCATCAGAGTGCTGGGGCCTCACTGGGCCCTTTCCAATATTGCAGTTTTTCCTCTTATTTGAGATGGGGGAAGCCACAGGTAGACACATTTTTCCAGGTGTTGCCTATGATGTTGCAAGTCGAGTGGACTTACCACTCACCTTTATCTGCTGGATATCTTACCAGCAGATAAAGGTATGCAGCACAGGTTTGCCTTCCTTGCTGCCCTTCCACACTGCTAATCAATGTTCATTTTACTGTCCACAGAGAGACTTCAGCAGAACTATACCTCACTCTGTATTTCCTTTGGGGACTGTTCTCCTGTGTAGTACTTTCCATATACCATTGTTAAATCTCATAAAATTATTTCTATCCCAATCTTCCAGCCCATTGCAGTGTCTCCATGCAGTGGATTGTCTTTGCAGTGTATCTGCCTTCCCTCGCAATCTGATGATGGCTGCAGTCTTTTTTAGGAGGCATGGAGTCCTGTAATCCAGATATTTTACAAGGATTTTAAATAGCATTGGACCTAGTATTGACCCTTTTATGGGGAAAACTTTTTTTTTTTGTTTTTTTTCACAGCATGAGGATCAAAGAAAGCAGGAACTATTTTATTCTGATGGAATAATGGCCAAACACAAAATCCAAAGGCATGAATGGGGACATCTACATGATACATCTGGTGTGTTAGGGAGGGGTGTTTGGTGGCAATTTGCTACTATCCATGCTCACAGGCCTGCACCATGCACCCAAGGGCACCACTGATATGCTCAGAACAGTTTCACTGCCAGCAGAACCAGCGCTGAAGCCACAGGGCAAGGAGTCACTCAAAGCTCCTCACTTGGCCCATGGATGCAAAGTTCTCCAGCTGCTCTTTCCATGTGTGCACGGCTTGTGCTAGGACCAGGATCTTACGCAAAATGTGTTGCTAATAACTCCATGATGGTCCTGGAACCATAGCAGACCATGTTAAACCAAGTGTTTGACCTTCCTTCCCTGCACTGCACCTGACAATATTGTATATGCATACACAAAGGACCATTGGGTACACTGTAATTTGATTGGGCTGAAAACACCTAGAGTAATCCTGACTAAAAATCAGGAAATCTTTATTTCTTCCAGACTGTCTTAGATTCTTCTGCATAAAACACCTACTATTTGCTCAGGTACATGAGTTGTAAACTATTCAGAGCTAATGTAGCCCTGAAAATATAGTATTGCTGTCCACAGTGCCCTGCCAGTGTCTTCAGGGCCTCGGGAGTAAAATTGCCCAATTGATCTTGGCCTGCCTAGAGATAAAACTTGCTTGCTTCCTTGCAACAACTAGGTTGAATACTACCTAACTCAATCTAGCTCCAGCTGAATTTTCTGCTATTATTACACTTCTTCTTTTAATAATTTTTTTTTAAAAAGTTCTATAACAAATAGATCTTCACAGCAAGTAGGTGGTTTTTTAACAACTCTAGAATAAAAATGAAATGCAGAAAATTACAAGTGTAAGACGTTAGCAGAGGTTTTCAAAATAGGGACACTACCTGAACCTTCAAGCATGTAGCATCTAAAAAATTATCAAATCCTGGTCAACAATGAAATACTGTCTTGAATAATTTCCTCCAAGAAACAGCTAAATGACTTTCACCCTGAGTAAAGGTACCTCACTACACCCATTAAACTAGCTCAGATCTCATATTCTCAATTTCTCAGGTTTGTTCTGTGGCAGAGTACTCTAGAGAGCCTGAAAAGCACTTTAAGGCTTTGGATCTTGAGTAGTTTGGATCACAGAGCATTTGAGCTGGAAAAGATCTCTGATGGCCATTTAATCCAATGACCCTGCAATAACAAGGGACATCTCCCACTAGATCAGATTGCTCGGAGCCCCACCTACTCTGCTATTGAATGTTGCCAAGTATGGCCGTCTGCCACCTCCCTGGGAAAACTCTTCTGGTATTTTACTGTACTCATGATAACAATTTTCTTACTTCTATCTAATCTGAATCTACCCTCTTTCAGTTGAAAACCATTATCCCCTGTCATATGGCAACAGGCCCTATAAAAAACTGTCCTCATCTTTCTGAAGTACTAAAAAGAAAAAAAATATGGTCCCCTTCCCTTCCCTTCCCTTCCCTTCCCTTCCCTTCCCTTCCCTTCCCTTCCCTTCCCTTCCCTTCCCTTCCCTTCCCTTCCCTTCCCTTCCCTTCCCTTCCCTTCCCTTCCCTTCCCTTCCCTTCCCTTCCCTTCCCTTCCCTTCCCTTCCCTTCCCTTCCCTTCCCTTCCCTTCCCTTCCCTTCCCTTCCCTTCCCTTCCCTTCCCTTCCCTTCCCTTCATTTTCTTAAGGCTGAACAGCCCCAGCTGTCTCACCTTTCCTCACAGGAGAGCTGATCAGAATCCTCTTCATGGGCCTGTTTTGCACCCACTCCAAAAGGTCCATTCTTTCCTGCCCTGATGAGTCCAGAGCTGCATGCAGCATTCCCAGTGGGGTTTCAGCCCAGCAGAGTGGAAGGGGCAGAATTCCCTCCCTAGACCTGCTGCCTACTCTGCTTTTGATGCATCCCAGGGCATGTCTGGCCTGTGAGTGCCCATTGCCAGCTCGTGCCCAGCCTCCCATCCAGCAGCAGCCCCAGGTCCTGCTGGGCAGGGCTGCTCTCCATCTGTATGGACACCTGGAGCTGCCCTGACCCAGTGCAGCACCTTGGGCTTGGCCTTGTTGGCCCTCATGGTTCACATGGATCCACTCCTCCAGCTTGTAAAAACACAAAGGTATCCTGTGGTTATAAGGAACACAAAAACTATAAAAGAAAAATTTCTCAGCTTTGAAAACATCCTACTCTCACATTTCTTTTCTTTAATATATTGGAATTAAAATACTGGCGAACTGTAGATCTGTGGCTAAAAGGTTAAAGGTATAGCAGCTGAAAGATTTTCACAGGTAGACATCAAGGCTACCCTTTGTTTTACTTGGAACAGCATAATTTCATTATGCAGCAAAATTTGGACTAACCATAACATTATTTTATGGCATTCAGTAAAACTGGCAAAAGAAAAAGTGGTTTGATACCTAACATCAAAAATTTTTGCAGACTAGATCACAACTAGTGTATAATATGAAAATTCACTCCAAAATGAAAAGACTAATCTCATCCTTGAGGTTGTAATGATGTAGATAAAAGAACTAAATCAACAAATGATAATGCAAATTTTTAATGCAGAAGTAATAATTTTCAAAAAAAGATTATTAAAGTCGTTACTAAGATTATTTTTTTTACCAATTAAATCACAGGAACTTTCTAAGAGTTTTATTTTCAGAAGCCTTTGTCACTTCAACAGGTGTAAAAAAAGGATTAATTTGTACAAATCTTAAGATTTTTTTTTTTAACTTGGTGAACAAGGTAAAGGATCAATGCAAAAAATGAGTAAAAATTGATTTTTCCCCCCCTTATATCTGTTTTGCAAAGTGTTTCATTTTTCAAAGCTAGTGGGTTAATTTAAGTAACTCAGAATATTTTTTTTAATTTTTATTTTATTTATAATTATATCTACTTTTCCTACCTTGGCTATAGAAAAGGCTGTGACTTGACATAGATTTCTCCTGCCTGTATTTCGAGTGGCAAGCAGCCTCCAAATGCTGCACATGGCCTTCTCTTTGTAGTATCAGCTGTGTTGGTAGGAGTTCTGGGAAATTCCAGAAATGCCAGGAAAAGGAACTGATCTGCATAAAAATAATTTGGAGAGAAAGAAAGAAGTGAAACAAAAAGTATTTTTTCCCCTAATCCTTCCCCAAGGATAATTGTATCAGTGGAAACAACTGGGGCAGGGCAACTGAAATGGCAGCAGTGGAATTTGGTAAAGAATCCACATCCAAACTTTCCTGACTGTAAAAGGTTCAGCCCTTTGTGGCAGCTAGTTGATTGCTTTTTCCCCTTGATATTTCAAACTTCCAACAGAGAACTCTATACTATAAGCATTACTTGGGCTAAGTAATAGCTCCTAATTCAACCTTTCATACTGAAATGCCATTCAGGTGGCTGCCAGTAAATGGCACATGGGTGTATTAAGGATTACAGCACTATCCTGTGTTCCATTTGTTCAGAAACTGTTCAGTCAGCTGACATTTCTGACATATAAATTACTCTGAATCTCAAGAGTTTGTTTGGTTTTCATTTACTAAATACATTCAAGTAGATATATCCAAGGCAAACAAAATTAAAAGTTAATGTGAAAAAGTCAGTGAGTCATTCACTTTACTGACTCAGCAGCACTTGAGAGAGTAAACATTAGTTTTAAAAGGGAATAGCACTAGTAGTCCTCAAGTAGTATAAGACATCTATCTACTTATTTCAAGTAATGCATTATCTTATCATGGTCCACCCAAAGAGGGGGAATGCTTGAAAAGGACTCCTCCAGAATCACAGGAGAAAGGAGACAATGTAGGGTTTACTCTGAAAAACAGTTTTGAAGAATGAGACTTATTAAGATATGGGTGGTGGAATCTTAACAAATTCAAAAGTTTTTATCATTAAAAAATGAAACATTTCAAATCTTCTGAATGCTTTTGATTAGTATGCCTCCATGGACAGAGGACATACTTCAAACAGGTAACTTTTATTGGCCTAACACTGAGAGGAAGTACTGAATGCTTACCTCTTGCAGTTACTGGTGATTTAATAAGAGCTTGGTGGAAGATTGCAAAACACTTCCCATCGCCAATAGCTTAACATCACTCTGCTGCCTCATAGAATTGTATGAATCTCCCTGTTTTATTTTATATCATTTTATCCAATAAAGGACAACAAGGAGAACATCATTTTTTGAATGATTCTTTGTTCCTCTCACAAGCTAAAAAAAAAATATTATTCCTTGCTCCACCTTTAGGGGCTGGGCCATTCAGATTTACCTCTGCTGGATATTGTTGACAATTTATGGTGAATGAACCATCACTAGAGGCAGATTCCTGTTGGTTTAATCTGAATTGTGTTTCCTAAAGCCCTGATCAGTTATTAATCAGATTCATGTACTCTTGAAAAATGAATTTGTATGCATCAGAGCCACAAGGAGAGGAGGGTGAGAAGGACAAAAAAAGCAATTTGGCAAGCAAAAAAGGGCTAAGAAGAAGAAAGATGAAGGACTGACTCTAATAATCTGGGAAATAAACACTAGCAATAAATGGAAAATGCTGGTAGCAGAAAAATATAATTAGAAATTTGCTATCAAATAAATTGTTTTTATTAATTTATTATTAAGATTATTATTTACCCTAGAAATTAAATATTAGTGAAAATATTCCAGAATTATCTCAGTGACAATGATGCAGTGAAAGGATATAAATCAGAAGGAAGCAAGGAAGGATGAAGGGGATGCAAAAATTACTTTAATGATAAATTTCAATTTAATAATAAACTTCAATTTGTTGGTGAAATAACTTATATGACTGGGTTATCTGAAACAGCAGATGACTCAAGAAGTAGAAGGGTTTTCATAGTTAAATGCACTGATCTGATGAATACAGAAGAGAGAGGACATGAAAAAAAAAAACAAAGGTCTTATGACCAGCTTTGAAACTTGTTCATGTGTCGTATTAGGCAAGCAATCTCATTGTACCAGTACAAACATGAAAATTAATAGGTTAGATGACAGAGAGCATTGTACTTTCTTTTCCTAAAATGATAGGGAAAAAAAGCTAAATTACAGTTCAAGTTGTAAATGAAGAGAATTTATGCCTTTGAATAGGTTGAAGTAGGAGTACATGGAAATTAACAAAGTTCCAAAATATGAGAAGGATAAATTACACTGAATTTTATAAGCTTTTCAATAAGGTATTGAAAGTGCTAGTTTTTCCGGCACATTTGGCATAAGACTTATAATTTTGTTTTTCTACCATCACAGGATGCACAATACTCTTGTGCCATTATTAAATAGCATGGATTTCTATATCACTTGCAAAGCCCATATTTGTGGGCCTGGATCAAATGTATCTGCCATTTAAAGCCTGAGTTGATGAGTTTGGGGACAAGGATATAAGACATATATATGAGTTAGCAAACCCTCTTGCACATTTCCTTATAGTTCTTTTGTTTCATTTCAATTTACATCTGCTTTACTTTGAAAATTAAAAGGATTTTTTAAATTTTTATTATTTGAGAATCATAAGAAGAGTCTCCTTATTGTGTAAGTTACATCTTTCTCATAGAAGTAGGACCAACAGACAAAATTAAAGTGCAGCATTCAATTTATTAGTGCAATTTATTTGCTTTCTTTTTCTAAGCAACAGATGCAAGGGACAGTTGTGTTTATAAGGAATCACTTATAGTGTCTCTTGGTCCTGGAACACAACAATGAGGCTGATCTTCTAACTTGAATTAGAACTAACTAACTTCCAGCTCCTCTTGAGAAATGCACTGTTACAGAAAACAGCAAGAGCTGAGCTAAACATAGACATGAAAAACAGATTTGAAGGAGGCAGAAAAACCAAATCTTTGTAGTTCACAGAGGTATTATTTATTAAAGAAGTTCTAGGATTCCTCTGAAACCTTGCATGTAAGCTAGAACAAGCTGGATCTTCAGCAAAGGTATCCTCCAGGACAGGGAGAGGGGAGAGAAGTTTGATGTTCTCTGGTCTTGTAGTGGGTATTGCCCATAGTGTCTCATGAAGTCCTCTGAGCAGTGCTCCTACTTAATTCTTCACTCACATGATATCTCTCTCAGCTCTTCATTAGGGAATGCAAAGCATAGTCATCTATAATTCACTTATCTCCTTTTATCACCCACAGACTCCTCATTTCTCAGCGAGTTTGCTACAGTGCCAGAGGCAAATCTCTCCAAATCCAGTGGAGATCCCTTCTACTTACACATTTAGGCCTTATCCTGGATGAGCACTAGTAAAAGCAGTAAAACGTTTGCAAAAGCAAACCCCATTGTATTCAAAAGAAAGTTATGATTCAGTCCATTTTAACTCTTCAGAAATTACCTCATAGAAGAAATTAAAAGACACACAAATTCAAAAAACAACGACCAATACAGGAGACCTTTCTCTCTCTAAAGCACCATAAGAAAAACTGACAGCTGAAAGGAAATATATTTTTATCCGTGGTCACTGGGGAAATCAAGATAAGATTTCAGAAAAGGAAACAATATAGTTTTAGCAACCATAAATAAACTACCTTAGAAAGAGCTTAAAACAGAGAATCCAAGTGACTTTAAGAGATATTTTAGTTGGTTTATGGGTGGCAAAGGATGAAATAGAAAATTATGATTACCACGTCACTGAAAAAGTGATGTGAGACTTGTGTCCCAAGTCTGCTGAGACAGATGCCCTTTCTGGTCTTTAAAGAGTTCTCTGTTAAATATACTGCAGTAAAATTGTGAAATTGATAAAATTAGCTGCTTTATCCAAATGACCCATCACATTTTTTCTTTGTTTTTAAAGACTTTTTCCTTTGCTTTTTAAGATGGATGATCTATTAAAATTGATTGATATATTTATTCTTATTAAAGTATATAAATTTAATATCAAAGACCATGTGAATTGGTTAAAAAGCAGTGTCATTTTCAGTATAGATTTTCTTGCTGTTTAACTCCAGCAAATCATGCTGTGCTGGGAATGGAAGATAGGGAGCTTCTGGTGAGCTATAATACAATGATTGATTGTACTTTTCTAAAGTGAACACAATTTATCTGCCATGCTAAGATTATTTACTTTGTTATTTACTTAGTACTTTTGTTGATCAAAACTGCTGGCAGTAATTGCTGTCAATATACAAACCTATTGCTTAAGTCTTTAGACATGAACACTGTATTTCTGAGCAAAATTTTATTACCAGTGTGAGATTTCTATATTGAATTTATGTTTACATCTCCACATTAATTTCCTTTTTGAAGAATGAAGTTCATTTCTTTGAGAAGAGTAGAATTTCAGAGATTCAAAATTAGAGAAGATACTTCCTTAGATTTCTAATTGTAACAACTGAGTTAAATGAATAAGATGGATATTGATTCAATATTAATCTCCTTGATCATATGCAAAAAAACCCCTATACAGTAACATAGGGCCTCAAGTTTTTATTTTGCTACTTTGGTATATCAGAAGTAATTAGTTACACAGCCCTGCAGTGGTTTTTGCATCCTAAGACTATTCAATTATTGAGGAACTAGTGTTGTGTAGTGTAGTAGTGTAGTGCAGTGCTAGTGTTGTGTTTTAGAAAGTTATCGCAGTCTTAAAAACAAAAATACATTCATTCAAGAACCATAATCTGGTAAATAAAAAGAAAATTCCTTATATTAAAAATTCCAATGATCTTCATTTCTATATTTTCCTATTCCCAAATAGACAATTCTACATACTTTATTTAATTATATTCCATTAAGGTTGGAAAAGACCAGTAAGATCATCAAGTCTGATCTTTGTCTGAACACCACCATGCCAAGTATTCCTTTAGATACAGCTAAGCAACAGGGTATTTCATCTTCTGCAATATTCTGTGTATTGTCACAGCAGTACTGTGTAGTGGACAGCATCATGATATTCTGTTTGCTGAAATAGAGATTGGTGTGGTTTTACCCCAGGAGGCAGCTCAGCTCCCCTGATGGAATGCAGGAGAGAATCAAGAAAGTAAAAGTGAGAAAATGCATCATTTGAGATAGAGACATTTTAATAGATAAGGTTCACGTGTAAGCAAAGCAAAACAGGGAATTCATTCACAACTTCCAATGGACAATGAGGTGCTCAGGAAAGTAGGACTCCAGCACGCATAATGACGACCTGAAAGACAAACACCATCACTCCAAAAGTCCCTTCTCATTCCTTATTCTCCAGCTCTACCTGCTGAACACAATGCCATTTGGTCTGGAATATCTCTTGGATCCGAAGAGCCCAGTCATCCTGGCTGTGTCCCCTCCCAGCTCCGTGTGTATCCCCAGCACCCTGGCTGGTGGGGTGGCTGAGAAGCAGAAAAGGCCTTAGCTCTGTGTAAGGACTGCTCAGCAACAATGAAAAACGTCCCTGTGTTATCAACACTGCTTTCAACACAAATCCAAAACACTGCCCCATACCGGGTACTGTGAAGAAAATTAGGTCTATCCCAGAAGAGAGATAAAAAGATAAATGTTTAATTGCATGTCAGAAAAGACAGCTATGATAATTAAGACTCTGAAATTTGCTATTCCAAATGCTACATTTCTATTCAGGATTACTTTATAAATTGAAAGCCTAACTTTCATCTGGTTGTCTAAAATGAAAATGTTTTTTTCAATTCAGTATTGTTCCAGAAAAAATAAAATAAATTATACCAAAGCTTAATTTGCTTATCAACCTATGCATAAAGACTGGTATTTTAATTTCAAAGGAAGAACTATGTCTTCTTTTCATTCTTCAATAATCATCATCATCATCATTAATGTCATCATAGTATTTTGTTCTTTTACTGATTGTATAGTTTTTACTGGCTGCTTGAGGAATTCCCCTGTAAATATTCCCCAATATTTCATGCCCTGTGAAATACATAAAAAACCTGTTCACTCAAATCTGGAAAATGAGAATTCAACCTGCATTAAGGAAAAAAGAAAAGGAAAAAAATTCTGCTGTACAGAGCAAAGCAAAATGACACAAAGATAAACTGTTTAAATTACAAAATACCTATCAAAAAGAAGAAAGCACTTCAACAAAAGTAGATGTGAGAATGTAGACATTTTAAGAGACTTTCTCTTGGTGGAATTTTGCTATTACGAAAATAAATATAAGATAGAAAATGAGTTTTATTTGCTTTCCTTTAGCATTGAATCACCATTGAAAAGCAGATTTGAAAATGCAATCTGAAAACCAAGTTATATGCTAAACATCAAATAACCTTAGTGTCATCATCAAAAACTGTAAAAGCCCTGCAGATAAAAAGAAAAGAGACAAAGGTGCCAAGAGATTGGATTGAGAGATAAGATAGTCTGGAAATTTTGACAACAGAATAAACACTGCAGAACATAGAAAGCCAGTACACCATTCCAGGAGCAAGATTCAAAGAACTAAAGGAGTATTTCCAAAAGGAAAGAGGGAAAGTTTGTATGTTTTACACTACAACATGGATTATAAAATGCATCAAAAATAGCAGTAGATAGTTTTATCAACAAGACTCGGTCCAGTTCCTTTTTCCCTTTTTTTCCCCTTGTAAAAATAATAATTATTGAAAATCTAAGTTTTGAATACTTGGCTGCTATAGATAAGTCATAGCTAAACTCAGACATGCAGACAACGCACCTTAATCAGCATTCAGACTGTTGTACATTTTGTAGCCTCTTTGGAGATAAGCAAACATGGTATTTGAGAGCCGTCTTTTTGGAACTCAGCATGAAATCTGCAGAGAAAAAAAATCACCAAAAAAAGAACACACAATCAGAAACAACTCCCCCCTCTCCCCCCGCAAAAAAAAAAAAAAAAAAAAAAAAAAAAATTAGAAAATAAAATTCTGGGCAGAAAAAAATGCCATAATTTATCCTACTCCTAGTATAGCTCCCTGGTTACATAATTTTTTTAATACTTTTGTATTAAAATGGTGTTGAAATTATTTTCTGGTTTTGGTATGACTGATCTTTTGGAGTTTTCAAAGCTGTCATATTTTAGTTCTACTCCTTATGATTCTCTGATTTTCTTCATGGAGTAATTGCTTCTTTCTTCATCCATAAAGGAATTAGACTCTTGAAAAGCTTGGATTTACCCCTTACCTAAACTGGACATGTAATTAATGAATCAGTAGTCACTTCAATTATACTAAATAGTGCTCACTGCATTAACCATATTGCTCATTTTAGTCCTTACAGTTTAGACAACAGAACTAGGAGACATAGAAATTTGAGCAGGTTTCAAATCTCTCATAGAGCAAATTTAGATACCAAGGACAGGTTAAATCAGAGCCCCCAAACACACAGGAAAAAACAAAAAGACATTAAATGAGTCCAGATTTTGAGTCCAGCACTTTTGTGCTGCTATGAAAAATTTTCATCTGTGCTCTCCGTATTATTCATACTCCAGGTCTCAGCTGAGGAGCTAAGTCAACTTTTGAAAGGATACCTTCAGGAATTTTGTAGTATTAGTTGAGACTTTTCCCAACTACTTTTGTGATTATGTTCCTGCATACAAAGGCAAATATGACAAAGTGAGTTGATAAGAATGCTTGAAAAAGGTGTCATTTATGACTTTCACAACTTTCACAATAATGCAACAACAGACCTGCTTTAGAATAAGGCAGAGCAAAACCATACAGTGAAATGTGGAGATTATTTCAGTTCTCTAGATGTTTGAATTCAAAGTATATAAAACTGGATCCCAAAAGCTATTGAATACTAATTTCTTCATTGGAAATTAATAAATTAGGACTAAAGCTTTCTCCTTTTCATAGATTTTAGAAATACATTGATAAATCTTCTTGAGATACTGAGCACTGATAAAACCCAGAATAATCACTTAAAAGTTCTACTCTAATAACTCATCAACACTTTTTTTTCCTATTTTGAAAAAAATGAATGTTGCATTAAAAATCTTGTTCTGGGTATGGAAAGTACACATTTTTTTTGAGAATACAAGAACTTAGTCAATTGAAATAATTTTAATGGTCTAATCAAAATATGGCAGATATAAAAATAAAATGGAGCATCATAGCAAGCCTTCAGAGTGCAAAGGTGTCTTCCAGCAGCTTGGCTCTGTCAGCTGGGGTGCTCTTGGCTGTCTGTGCGTCCTTTAGTTCAGTGATTCCTGATTATTTAGGCTTTCTATGCCCCTTGTTAACTTTAAAACAGATTTTATCTTGAAAAATACCTGGTGTGATTTGTGATTTCTGTTTGTGAACTACCATTTTTAGCTCTGTAGCTCAGTAAATATATGGTTGACATTGTTAGTAACAGGCTGTGTAATGACTTAGTTGGGACCTCCAGACCGATGTTACAAAGTTTACTTTGTCTGAATTTGCTTCATGCTACCTGGAAATTTGTTTTTATTTGATTTCTCTGTAACAGCAACTCTTCCAATGACTGGGGCTATACCAAATTTGGTTTCTTTTCACTTATATTTGTATGGTATAGCTGCAGTTTTTATATAGAGAGAAGTGCAAGCATGGGGGTGGCAAAGAGATGGAATACAGGCTCCAGACCTCAGGGTTATAAACAATTCAAATAAATGCAGACAAAAGAGTAGGTTTTGGGGTTTGTTCATAAAGAGAACAAAGGAAACCTAAACTATATATATAAAATGCACCATATGTATGAAATGGTTACAGACCACAGGAGTGAGATCAAACTGCAGTGGGTTTAACAAAGGCATAAAAAAAGCCCTAAGTAAATTCAGGAGAGAGAAGGAGGAAGAAGCCATCATAATTAACACCATATTCCTCCATATGAAAGGACTTAGGATCCTGACGACTTGCAATACCCCAATTATATGGAAGCCATTTACCTCAGGATACAGAGAAACAGTGAAAAGATAGTCAAAACTCAGAAAAAATGGGTTAGGCACCAGGATGTATGCATAATAACTTTAACAGTATTCTAAAAGATTTTTTTTCTTTTGATTATGACATTACTCCTTATTTTCTTACTTGGCAATAACTGAATCTGATAACAAATGAAATAAAATTAAGTGAAATAAAATAAAATAAAATAATAAAATAAAATAAAAATCTTGAATAGACTGTTAAGATTTCGACTGTATGAAAAGCAAATTTTTGGCTACATATATTTTTTACCCATAATAAGATACCCATAATAATATTTCAGTACTAGGAAGTAGCCTCTGGTATCATTCTGTGTTCACTCATCCATACCATTTTTTATTCAGAGACAATTTAATCTGCACAGAATAACTATGTCTTCTCACTATAGGCTAAAGCAAAAAAATTCAGTTACCTGATAATTAAACAACTGCTAATATATCTAAAAGGAGACAAGTACAATCATCCTGAGTCCCCAAAACCTGTGGCCCATCTACCTATAATGGAAATTACCTGATTTACAGAAGATGCTTGGATAAAGTGAAAAAAACATAGGAGAGCTGGATTAGAAAAGTAATTTATAGGGAAAATAGGAGAAAAGGAGTAAAAGGTGTGAGGGAAAGATGTGCCATGGGGGTGAGATGGAGAAGCAGGAAAGGGCCTTGCCAATGTTCTGATGCTGAAAGGAGTGGTATTAGTGCACTGCACCCCAGCACCATGTCAAATACCACTGCAAATGTCAGGGAAGGAAAAGGCACCATTCTTCATTCTGAATTTGCTGTCATCCCATGGGGTTTCACCAAGTACTACATTCATAATTTTCACCTTTGCCACTTTAGGAAAACTTACCAATAATTTTAGTAAGTTTTACCAAAATTTTGGTAAGTTTTATCTAAAACGATCATTGTTTTAGATAAAAGATCTACTTGTTCAAAGGAGAGCAAGTCACAACTAAAATTAGAATGGGACTTTAATTCTTTTATCCCAAAGTGTGTAAGGTTTCTTAGACCAATGTTTGAGTTAAGGTGTATTCCTTGCCTTTCTCCAGAAGAATTGGAATCATGATAAATGAACTGAAATAGCTAAAAGACAAGATGACCAGTTTTTCCTTAGTTATATTAAGCATGCTGATTCTCCAAAGGCTCTAGAAAATGTGTAGATTTATTCTAATACATATATTCAAAGAATAAAATATACCTTAATAAATTCTAGCAATTCCTGCATTTTTTAAGTGTAGCTCAATGTACAGAAGAGCTCTTAGTTAACAGTGGGAGCTGAGCTCTACTGAAATTCTTTTCAAATCCACTGAAGACACACATCGTTCTTGATAGCGATAAATCATTTAATATCTACTCGGAAGAACTTCACAACCTTTTCTAAATTAATTTTAAAAATCAATATAAAAAGCCAGCTGTAGATCCAAATACTGGAATAGATGTGTCACCAGAAAAGAAAGTTAATGAAGACAAGATACCACTAAAAGGATTCAAGGTGTTACAAATGAACATTAGAGGCTCCGGCCTGACATCATCCAGGCTTACATCAGCTTTTTATCAGCTCAGGTTCTGACCATGAACTTAAAAGCAACCCGGGGGCAGATGCACCCTACCTACCCCAGGAAAATGGTTTCCTGGTTCCAGCAGGACCTCCTAATGAGGCAGCCAGACTCCTTCCACAGCTTTCCCAAAAAGATCTTCTGGAGAAGTTACTTTTCTCCACCAACATATTTCTCTACCTGCATTTCAAAAGGCTGTATCAACTAACAGAACCAAGCAAAAAAAAAAAACATGAGTCACATCAAAATACTCTTTTAGGAATATTTTGTCAACTACTTTTTTGATCAAACAAGACCACTGGAACAAACATAACAATTCTTTCACAGAGCAGTCCTGTAGTAATAGCACCTGAAGTACTGAAAGTAACAGAATTGAGATATTAAGTCTTTCTTGCCCAGAGCAGCCTTAGACCCATAGCTCTGCTTTCTGAGAAAGTGTCTGAATTTACAGACTGCAGAGCCTGGGGCTGTGCATTTAGCCTTCTGGATGGAAAGGGAAAAATTTTAGTTACCAGGAAAGTCATACAGAGAATAAGCAAAAAGAAGCCTGATGGCTTCCATATGACAAGACCTCTTCTGCGATTTAAAATTTTTCTTTTTTCTGACCAACATTCCCTAGGGTAATCATGCATTTTCTCCAATTAACTTTAAACATGAAGTTCATAAACAATCTTTGACATTGAGTTCAGGCTCTCATTCCCTCCCACCTCCACACCCACGTTGCTGAGTGACACAGTAAGAAATTGATGCTGGGAAGTATAAATTCAGATAGAATGGCATAATCAAGGGTAAATTAAGAGTTTCCAATTACAGGATTTTCTCCTAGGTGACACTGTTCATTATATTTGTCACAAATTTCACTGCTTAGCACATTTTTTAAAATATCGATCCTAATGGTTAGGCCCTTTTTTCCTTGACTGTAATAATAATATATCTGATTATAAATAAAAAAATAATATAGATATTATGTCTTTTATTTGGATTTTAGCTTTTTTGGGGAGTAGGGGTCTTTTGATTTTGGTTGTTTATTTGGACTTTTTTGCAGCATTCCCTATATATTTAAGAACCTATTTTGGCATATGTAAGTACATTTATAAAATGTATATTTTGTATAGAGAACATAATGTTAAAGGTTAGATACCATTTCTTCATTATAATCATCAGTTAAAGGAGCTGTAGCATGCAGGTGTATTTCAATGGGTAATATGCTTAGATTCCAAGAGTCTTCTCAGAATATAAGATTTTAAACAAACTTTTCCATACTATACCAGGTACTGTATAAATTATATACAATATCTACTCATCATATACGTTTTTTCACATAACTGGAATATGCACAATGTATAATATTATTTTTTCATTCTTTGAACTTCTTTTGCACTTAAAGCCATGAATTTAATTATCTTCTATTCCAGATAGGAAAATTAATTGAACATCCCAAACTTATAGCACAGTTTTGGTGGAAGTTTGAGTCTGATTTTGTGTTTTTGAGGTGGTTTCTTGGTTACATCAAGGTAATTTAATTCTATTCGTACTAGAGCAGACTATACTTCTGAATGAGCACTATCCTACAAAGCTGCAAATAGTCAGTTTGTAACTATGACTTCATTCACAACCCTGGTTTGCCTGGTTTGAATAAAGAAACTCTCAAACCAAAGTAGGAAATAGCTGGCATAACTTCAAATACTTGCTCCATTTAATTGAACAGGATATACCTAAACTCCACAACCCAGCCACATGTTATATCCTGTTAGCTATGGTTTTCTCTCCATAATTGAGGGATCACATTCCACTGATCAGGAAAAAAGACTGAGAAAAGCAAGACAAACCAGTCAAAGCAAAATCCAAAGGATCAAAGCAAAAAAAAGGTATTTTGTGAATAAGATTCCTTTAATGTGGGAATACAAAATAATGCAAACACTTGATCTGAATGTTTTCAGTTATGAAAACATATGAAGTTATTCCAAGTTTATTCAGCTTCACTGTTTCATGATCTTGAATTTTTTTGTTCTGAAATGAAATATTTGTCTTGGTTACATTTTACATAAAATCTGTCTGCTTTTATGGAGAGCCCTTGTCTTGACAAACTTGTATTGTCTAATAGAATACATTTTGTTATTTTACCAGTGTCTGCTTATAATACTTGTGTCCACCAACTCTAATGATAAATGCATGCCTGCAAGCTTCTCAGAATGATGGGTTTGAAGGGCCCTGAAGGAACAGAACTGAAAAAACCCTCATCTTTAGAATTAGAAACATAAACAAAGAATCCCTACTGCAACCCTTTCAGACAACAGAAGGAAAATAAAAAATATGCAAACTAATAGTTAATCAAAATTGTTGTTTTATATGCAGCATGACAGTTACTCTTGGAAACCTGGTGTAATAGCCTTCAGCACTTCAAGACACTCTTATTAGACTGTATGATAGAATTCTGTGTGCAAATAGACTAAACTCTGATAATCTAACACAAATTCCCCATTTCAATGAAAATGCTTTCAACATGTGTAAGAAAATGAAAGATTTTTTTTGTGAAGGCCCTCACAGCAAAAATTGTCCTGATTCCAGCTATATTCAACCCTAAATCCAATTCTTAAATTCAGTCCATGGATTGAATCTTCTAGGATTATATCCGAAAAGCCAGATTAAATACTCAATGACTTTTACTTATTCCAGCATCTTTTTGCAAACTAATGTCTTTATTAAGCTATATTTAATGCTGAGCAACTCTTCTCATGGTGGTCTGCTAAAACAGATTGTTTCCTCTTGCAATTAGAGTTTCATTTGCATTAAGAGTATCTTTGATTAGAAGCATTTACATCTTATTTTTTACCATGGCCTTCTGTGAAATTATAATCATTTTCATAGCAATAATTTGAGATATCACAAACAGAAGATTATTAACTCAAGTAGAGACAATAAGCAGATAAGATCCTGTTTTCATTCAAGGTTGTTGGCCATATGGAAAATAGGAAAATGGGTTACATAAAACTGCACAGCATCAGCAGATACTGCAGTGAGAGCTCTGAAGACTGATGTTTGTCTGCAGAGCAGGTGTCACTGCTTTAGCCTCTCACACAGACGTGCTGGTGGGTGTTTCAGCCTTGTTTTGGATGAAGTGCTTCCAAAAGAGTGTATGAAAGCTGTTGACTTTGTTCAACTAGAAAGGGTGACACAGAAGCCAGCTATTGTGTGAGGATAACAGCTTCTTCTGAAAAACATTTGATGAATCACTGTATAGCCTGAGAAAAGTAGAGATAATGTAGGGTTTTTTTTACTTTCAAATTCTAATTTGCAGGAACAAATGTACAGACACTTTTTAGTATTCTTTAGACAATGCTTTGTTGATGAACAATGTAAAAATACTTTAATTTCCTTTTTAAAAAACTTGTTACTTCATGCAGTGTTATTAAGCAGTGTAAGTAAGTGTAAATAGGATCTTTATTTTCTAACAGGTCATCTGTTCAGCCTGAATTTGTAATCATCTGTCTGTGGCAATATAAATCATTTGTTTAGCTTATAGTTTTGAACTCCTAAACATTTTGCACTGTTGTAAAATATTTTTATTGTAGTGCCTTGTAGTATTCTTGAATTTTAAGGCCTTTCTGATCAAGCCTTTTAATTAATTTTGTTTACCCTTGAGGTCATCTCGTAAGAGAAAGATTGTTTTCTTGAAGTTCACAAGGAGCAGACAGTGGATTTAAAATTTTAATTTTTTTTTTCAAAGGTATTAAAGTATCAAATTGTATCAAATGCATAGCATTATTACCATCTATGAGTCATATGATTTTCACAAAAATTGATTCTATAACTAATTAAATACAGACCTACGTTCATTTGCACTTTGAATTATAAAATTTGTAGAATTGCTTAGGTTGGAAAAGGCCTCTAAGATCATTGACTCCGACCATTTATGTAGACAAGTACTCCAAGTCCACCTCTAAACCACGTCCTTAATTACCACATCTACACATCTTTAAACGCCTCCAGGGGTGGTGGCTCAATCACTTCTCTGGGCTGCCTCTTCTGATGTTTTGACAATCCTTCCAGTTGAGAAACTTTTACTAATTCCTGAATCAAACCTCCCCTGGTGCAATTTGTGGACATTTCTTCTTGTCTTGTTGCTTATTATTTTGGAGAAGAGACTGATCCCGACCTGGCTACAAGCCTTCCTTCAGGGAGTTGTAGAGAAGATCTCCCCTGTGTCTTCTTTTCTCCAGACTAAACAATCTCAGCTCCATCAGCATCTCCTCATCAGACTGCTCCAGACCTCCGCTTTGTTGCCTTTCTTTGGACCCACTTCAGATCCTCGATGTCTTTCATGTAGTGAGGGGCTCAAAACTGATTTGTGTTCCTATTTTAAAAAGTACTTACTCCCATCAGAATTATAGATCCATCACAGCTCTTAAAAATGCTACTGCCCATGGCGGGCCAATCTGTGAAATCTTTTAAGTATGGAGTATTTCCTGTTCATGGAAGCATGAGGGCACAGAATCAAAAGCTAATAATTTACAGCAGCTTTGCAAGCCACTGTTCATGAGGTGAGTTACAATAGCCCATATGTGCACACTTAGCTCACCCTATTTTCTGAGGTAAAATGCATTAGTTTAAAGTAATTTCATGGGAGTATAAATTCTACCTTATCTTTTGGCAAGGTTAAGATGACACATAGCCCATTGCAGTGATATAGCATCTATCTGCTGACTTGTTGGAAGGCTGTAACTCAGTCTGGATTCATCCAGACAAAGCTCTTAGACTATCAGCTTGACTTCTGTAAAGGGTAATTTTTATTGATCTCAGTGATAGCATAATGATAAATCACCTCTTTGAAAAGAAATCCAGTCTTTATTCAAGGAGTCCGAAAGAGGAAGCTTTAATATTTGTGAGAGACTGGATAAAATTATTACTGGCTCTAAATAACTGAAATGTGGATTGGGGGTGTAGCAGTGAAAGTTCTGTGGAAGTAGGACATGCCCTGCTCCACACCTTATTTCCCTGGAGCCTCCAGCCCAGCCCAGAATGGTTGTCAGCTGCTGGCACACCTGGCACATGGGAAGCAATGCCCCCACCCCAGCCCTGCAGCCCCAATGAGCCCCAGAGTGGCCACATGTCTGGAAGCCCCACCTGGGTGGGGGATGGCAACAAGAGGCCAGAGCAGATAAAACTTCTTGCCCTGAGACACACATGGTTGTATCCCTATTGTACTTGAATTTTATGGCATCTGAAACCACATCAGGATCCAAGACACTAGCTGTATCTTGCTTTTCCCTCTTCCTATTTCTCTCTTTCTCCTCCTTCCTATTTCTAATTCCCTCTTCTTGAAATATGGGTTATTTAAGGTTGGATGAGTAGAGTTTGCTAAGCCTATTCTCAGTGAAATACTTTATTTTGATTGAATGGGGTTTTTTTAAGTTTTGCCAAATTTCTGATCTTTTGAAGTTTGCCAGTAAAGTTTGATTTTAACCTCCTGAGAATGTTGTTGCATTTCTCCCATGCACCCACCTCAAGACCCTTTAAAATAAACTTGCCGAGTGAGGACTATGGTTCCACACCATTTTTTACTTGATTTAATTGCATTTTCCTTTCATGAAAAAATATACCTTTTATTTCTAATTTACTAATTTAGATTTTATAATCTAAATTTACTAATGTACTAATTTACTAATCTACTAATTTAGATTTTATACTTTCAAGCTATGATTCCTTTTATACCTGTCTCCAGCAGGTTAAAAAAAAAAAAAACCCAACAAAAAAACACACAAACCCAAAAACTCACCAGAAGTTTCTGTACCTTGAGATATTTATACATTGTTTGCAGTTTCTATGAAGATTGTGATATATGTAATTTCTACAAGAGATAGTATCAGCTTCAGTGAAGGAAATAATTTTCAGAAATGCTTTCAAATCCATTCTTCAAACGTGCATTTGTGGTACACGTCTTCAGTTCATCGTTGTCCAGAGGGGGTCAGGAGGCAAAGTTTAGCCCTGTGTGGGGGAGACCAAATTGAGTATTGTACACCCACCTTCGTGACCTTAACTGGCTGTCTTTTGGGGCAGCAGGCACAAGCAGAATTCTTCACTGGCCGGGTTGAGGAGAGGTGACTGCTGCTGGAACCACACGTGGTGTTGGGAGAGCCCTGCCCACACTGACACCCAGCTGCTGCAGTGATCCCTGCACTGTTTCTCTGCAGCGATACCTGCACCAGTGTGCTGGCCACTGCTGCAGTGATACCTGCACTGCTGTGCTGGCCGCTGCTGCAGCGATACCTGCACTGCTGTGCTGGCCACTGCTGCAGCGATACCTGAACTGCTGTGCTGGTCACTGCTGCAGCGATACCTGCACTGCTGTGCTGGCCACTGCTGCAGTGATCCCTGCACTGCTGTGCTGGCCACTGCTGCAGCAATACCTGCACTGTTTCTCTGCAGCGATACCTGCACTGCTGTGCTGGCCACTGCTGCAGTGATCCCTGCACTGCTGTGCTGCAGTGATACCTGCACTGTTTCTCTGCAGCGATACCTGCGCCACTGTGCTGGCACTGCTGCAGTGATCCCTTCGCTGTTTCTCTGCAGCAATACCTGCACCAGTGTGCTGGCACTGCTGCAGTGATCCCTGCACTGCTGTGCTGCAGTGATACCTGCACTGCTGTGCTGGTCACTGCTGCAGTGATCCCTGCACTGTTTCTCTGCAGCGATACCTGCACTGCTGTGCTGGCACTGCTGCAGTGATCCCTGCACTGCTGTGCTGCAGTGATACCTGCACCACTGTGCTGGCTACTGCTGCACAAGACCTTAGACCAGTGCCCGGGCAGAGTAAATCCCTTCAGATGGGATGGCCTTCTTTGGCCTCCCAGCCATGTGGAAATTTTGGTTTTGCCTGAGAGGTGGGGGACCAGGTGGCGTTTTTCCTCTGCTTGTTTTGTAGGTAAAACGTTTTTCTCTGTACTGTTTGTGAGTTTAGCTTCAGTAAAACTATGACTCTAACATTTTTAACCTCTCACAATCTTGTTTTCTTTGGTTTCTATCCACACGAGTGGGGTTTGAGCAGTCTTAACTTTTCTCCAGTGAGTTTTTAAAACCAGTACAATAATTAATACATATTTTTGAGTTGTTACTTACTACTGATGATAAACATCAGTCTAAACACAGCTTCCCAGTTCAATAGCAAAGACAGACACCTATGAATAGTTTTTCCAATATATTTGTAAAATGAGAAATTTTCAACAAGTACAGAAACATGATCACAAAATTTACATTTTTTTCTGTCTTCAATTTTTCCTGGTTTCCTACTTTTGGACTTAACAGGATCTTGTTATATTATGCTTAAAAGCAGATTATGAATGCAGTTACTGGTGAAGCTATATGGAAATATATCTTCCATTACTTTTATCAGTTGCATCTGGAAAATTCAATATAAACTTTCAGATTCCATAAAAATAAAAATAACGTAGGTATTTATCAGTCTAGGCACACCAATTAACTTTTCATTTTGCCATATATTTTTTTTTTACCAATTAACTTTTCATTTTGCCATATATTTTTTAAATTTTCTAGTCTACTTTTATTTTTAGTTTAGGATCTTACAATCATCAGAATGATCAGAATTTTATTCTTAAATTCCCTATACAAACAAAGGAGTTAGAATATGGACTTGTAAGCAATATTACATTGTTCCTGAATAAAGCACCATGAAACTCCTTCAGCTTGAATAAGAATATCTTAATTTCTTTGTGAGATTCCATAGACTAAAATAGGAGTTTCTACAGTAAATTGATGGTAAGAATGCACATAGCACATAAAAATATGGTTCTAATGATAATCAAGCCATGTATGAGTTCAGAGAATTGCTTGTCTGAAGACTGTAATCAAAGAAAAACTGTTGTTCTTTCCTACAGCCAGCTTTTCCAGGCAGTTAAAGGTCTTGTTAATCCTCCCTTAATATCCTGTCCTTATTATGACTGTGTCTCCTCTCAGGTTGATAGCAATGGGCTGAGAATGCATTAATGCCATGTTACTTTTTTCCATTGTACAATGAATAATTACATACAGCTCAGTAAATGTTCATCTACCTAATTAAAATGTACTCTGGTACATATTGAGGAAAGCATGATGTGAGACATGAAACCTATGTTCCTAGAGCAAAAGAACAAGTGTACAACACGTAAGTAACAAGTTTTTCTTGCTATGATGACACGCAATGAAATCTAACATCAATGTCCTCAAGATAAAGAGTTAACTAAATATAAGTTATGTTTTTTCATTGCTCTGGACAATGACTAGTAAAAAAAGTCTATAGCATCAGAGTATCACTTTATCAACTTGAGAGCTTTCAGAGCTCTATTGAATATTTAAAATTTAGATTATTTTATAATTTAGATACTGGATGTAGCCATGATTTGTTTTATAATAAAGTAAATTATTTAAAAGAAAGCTTAGAGTTTTCAAAACAAATTGATGCTTTGGAAAACTTCCTTGCCTTCCAGTGTCAGGAGGCTTATGTAAAGTGTCACTAGAGGAAGGCTCCTGTAAACCACTGGGGTTTTAAAACTTTTAAGTTTTTCAGGCATCCCACTGAATAAAGCAACCAAAATTGTTAGCTCTTTGCCTTATAAAATCCTGTAATATTTTCAAGAACTGTGACAAAATACATAATTGTGTGATTATATAAAACATCCACACATCTAAATATTGTCATCACATATCTTTACATTAAATACTAAGATAACAGACCTCTAAAGATTCTACAGAGAGATTGGTGACCTACAAGTAAGGCACTAAGTCTGTGATATTAAAGGAATGTATTTTTTCAGAAATTGGGAACTGTGGGTTGAAATTATTTCTGAATAATTGGAAAGTAGCGAACAGTCTATCCCTAATGCCATTCAAATAAATTTTCATTGACATTCATGAAATACACTAGTTTCAGCAGAAAGCTGAGCACATACTTATGTGTCCTATTGAGTTGAGCAAGATTACTCAGCACAACACAAATACTACTTAGCAGATGACAGAATTCACCATTTTGTAAAACAGAGAACTATAATATTGGAGCATTAGTAGTCCTGTTAAATGAAAACAATTTACAGGTCCTCCGAAAAACAGGTTATGAAACTTGTCTAAGTTGTCTAAGAGATTTTACCTTGGGTTTCTTTAAAACATAAATGCCTCAGGAAAAAAAAAAAAAAAAAGAAGAAGCATCTTTATTACAATATATCTTGCTCAAATGTAAAGTTTTATGCTTGGAAGAAATTATTCAGCAATTGATTAAAATGAAACACAAAAGATAATATTTTCTAAACAACAAAAAACCAATCTCAAATATTTTATCATTTTCTGTGTATTTAGAGGTCCCGTAACTTTTTAGTATTTCAAAAAATTTTCACTTGAGAGGCTGAAGTAAAGAAAAAAATCCTAATATTAATTTCCATAGGAATATGGTATTTAGTTCTTTTGCATTTTTATATGCGATATTAATTCTAAAAATTAATAACCTTTCTTAAAATTTTCAGTTATTCACATAGTCCTTTATACACATATAAAATTGATTAGCCAAATTACCCAAAGATGAAACAATAACTATGAACAGGGAATAATCAATCAATAGTATGTGGAATATGAATTTGCTTATCTGAACTGTTCAGCAGAAAGACGAAATAAAAGACATTCAGTGAAATCAGGCTGTTTAAGCATTTCATCCTCAAACACAGATTAAAAGAGTGGGTTTTTTATTTTTTTTTCTCTGTGCATAACAATTTATTCTCTTTTACTTAGCAAACTTTTTTATAATATAACTATTAACCTCGGTAAAAATAAAATTATAAGCATACTTAAAAGTCTTTATACAGAGACTGTATATTGATTCAATTCACAGAACAGCCTGCTAGCAAACAAACACTGCAAAGGTAGCTGGTTCCATGCTTTAATTTTTAATATCCTTAGAGCTTCTGGACCTCTAATTACAGTACTGTTCCCTGGATTTCTGAAAAAGAAGTTACTTATTTAAAGGTTGTCCCTACAATTATACTGTGTTGCATCAGACTTATTAGCTGTATGGATCATATCCTCGTGGACTAGAAGATCTTCTTTTAATTTAAAAGTTATTGACTAGTTTTAAAGTCCTTTAAACAAATAATAATTTATGATACTCTTTTTTATGCAGGTTGGTCTACTGATTCCATAAACTACTCTCTAAGATCTGGCTAAGTAATGCTTCAAGATAAGAAAAAGGAGGTATATTTCCACAGAGTCTTTAAGAGTGCTGTTGAATTAAGCATGCTCCAGCAGAAAATAAGTAGATAATATAATGGTTGAAGACATCCCTATTTAGGGAGTTTCTTGGTTCTCCAGAAAGAAAAGTTAATGTTCCTCTTGATTTTTTATGAAGTTGATGTCTTCTTTTACTAGAATGCAGGTATGCATGCACTTGTGTGCAATTTAGTGTGTCTGATGTCAAACAACACTTGATCTACACAAATTAGAGATGCAAGAAGAAAAGTAAGCAATCAGTTGATTAGTTTCACATGCTGAATGTGTGCAAGGAAATCACATATATCTCAGTTTCATCTAAAGGCTCAAAATATTTTGGTGAAATTTGTATCGTATCTATCCAGTAACTTTTGGGAAAAAAAAAAAAAAACAAAAAACCGCAAGACATTATGCAGTAAACTTCTTTAGTTAAACAAAACTTAATAAAAAGAAACAGCCATTTGATAAAAAGTCATATTAGTGGCTCTATGGTTTCTGTCTGATAATGTTTAAGAATGTAACCTATATACTCCTCGCAAACATTCTGTCATGCCTCAGCTCCCAGTACTACGAGCCCGGAGGATAACTTCATTACGTATCCATTTAGAATTATTTCCAGATACAATGTATTGATCCATCGAAGATGTACTCCTAGAAAATACAGCAGTTGGCTGGGCTGCCCATACTCCATGTACTAATTAATATTTTCTTTCCTCTAACTTTATCTCTGTGTTTGTGCTCTCCAGAGAAAGAAAAGAAGTCAGTTGGCAGTTTGAGTCAGAAAAATAAATCAAGCAGATGTCAAAAAAATTCAAAAAGCATCTTCAAACTATTTTAAAGGATCATTTTAGATTCCAGATTTTTGATGAGTGATTCATATTTTTAAGTTGAGCAACAAAAACCCATCATCTTTGTAACAGGAAGCCTTTGAGCTCCTAGATGCAATTTCTCATTGAAGGAATACTTTGCACTTAAAGGCCTTGGGAACTTAGATGTTGCTTCTTCTTAAACACTTTCTAAAGATGAAAGCATAGGCTTTGTAGCACCTAGTTATGTAAGAAAAAAGAATCACATGAGAAGTGTGTCAAATCAAAACAAGTATGTTGTCTGCCCGACAAAAATATTGTACATCTGCATTTGTAAAGTCACAGGGTGCTACTGAAGATGCAGATTATGTTTTACAAAAGAAATACAATATTTTAGGGATTAAATAAAATCCTAAAAACTTAAGCATAATTTGACATAATATTGTTCTTCTTAGCTGAGAACTGGAAGTATCCTTACCAGATTTGGACCTGCAATTAATTTATTTCATGTGTATAACATGGGAAAATCCATTCTAAAAGGAAAGGGAATGTCAAGATTTTTCTGTACTATGAAATAGTTTTATGTTTCCATTTTCTGCTTTTTTTGTGGTCTTTTCTGTTCCCATTTACCAATATAATTTTCCTTTGCCTTTTCTCTTGATCCTGTTAACTATCCCTGAACAGCTCTATGACATCCTTACCTCTTTGTCAAACTCTAAAAAGTTAAACAAAGTCTTTATCAACCTACAGATTGGTTGTGTTTTGTTTCCTAAAGTTTAGCAATCATTTCTTTGATTTATCTTCTCAAATTGCACTCAGTTAAAAAAAAAAAAAATAAAACCAGGGAGTTTTCCTGCTCTAAGACAAAGAACATTTGTATGATTTTGATGAGGCCTTTAGGTACAATTGTAAGATGAACAAGATAATTCACAAAAGTAGAAAGATATTAAACATATGACCTTAAATAATATTTGTGTATTTTTCTCTGCTTTCAGTTTATGAAATTCATATACCATGTCAAGCAAAATTCACTCTGTATTCTGCAAGACAAAGATAATTTATTTACCGACATGAGAAAGATGATGAAAAAGTAAATTACTCAAGTCATAACAATAGGTGATGAGAAAGGAGTTATTGCCCTGCATTTCAGATGGCATGCTATGGTATGGGGTACTGTGTATTTTTTTTGAAAAGCGATATGTCTTCCACTCTTGTGTCTAAAATGAAGCAGGTACAAGCAAATAAAATAAATAAAATCCTTGGGCCTAAGTAGTAATTTATGATGAATGATCAAATGGATCTTTCATAAATGTCTTCTCTCAAGGATATATGTCCCTACAGCTATGTACTTATGTATGTATGCACAGAAACTTTAATAGGTTGACCGGCACACCTGCTTGTGGAAGCAGCCCTTTTGCCATTACAGACCATAAAGTTTTGTAGGCATATTTCAATGAATTTGTGTAATAAGCTGTTAAATCTCATTAAAAAGCCCACACTGTTATTTTGAAGGCTTCAGAATGGAATTCTGGTTTCATTTTAGCAATAACACTGCTCTGTTTAGTAAGTGATGTTTTTTAGGAAAGGAGTGAGGATGATTCTTCCCTCAGGGTATTGATGATGAAAGAGCTCTAAAATGCATAGTTTTTATAATCACTTTAGCATCAGCAGGTAGAATCCATCCCACATACGAAGAAAGAACAAAAAGTATTAATTTGGTTATGTGTCTCTCTGAGATTCTCTGGGAGAGTTTTTTAACTTTGTTCCATCTCCTTATATTCACACAATTCATTAGATCGTTTCTGTAACTGCAACCCATTGAAAAAGCTCAGCTACTGCGAAGGTAGACATTTTACCTTTAGATCACTAATATTTTACATTTAACCCCGGAATTATTTCTTTATTTTGCAACAGTTAGGTCTCAGAACAAATATGACTGTATTCTATTACATCATTTCTTAGTTTAACCTAATAAAAACAATTATACTTTTCAAATGACTAGCGAGTAGGAGCCTCTAGAGTATTTTAGATGTTGTTCTTTAAACTCTGCAAAAGCTCACACTCAGCTGGCATTTGTTACCTGTTATAATGCTATGTTTATTTTTAATTAAAAGTCACTGGAACCACAAACTACTCTGCCTTCTGAAAACCATTAGATTTCTCTGAATTCTCAGTCACTACTTCTGCTAAAGGAACATATCAACCAATTTCTGTTCAAGAAAAGAGCAAAGAGGTATCATTAAATGTATACCTAAAGAAAACTCTATTGAACTCACTTTGCTTTCTGGCACAGTTATGCTCTTCTGAAACACATTTGTGTGCACTCAATTAACAACATTACCCACAGCTACTATTCTTACATAAGATATCAGACGTAGGTAATAGTGAAATTCTTGCTCAAGTCTTCTGAATTTAGATTGAAGGAAACTATAGTTCAAGAAATATGTTTCCTTGTCTACTTCATCACCTGGATTTCATGGCATCCATGAGACAAAAAAAGAAAGCTGTATCTCCACCTCTTGTAGTGGGAGCAAGCTCTGCACTTCCTCCGGCTCCATTTCCCAGGTGATCTTACTCATGCAAAAGAGCCTGTGCTTGGATGGGCTCCAGGCTGGCTGCACAATCAGCAGCTGCCACTTTCCAGCTCTCTCTGCATGCAGGGCAAGCACAGGGCAGGTATGGCATCACTGCTGAGATGCAGAGCACAGCAAGTTCTTGAAGGCAAAAGTAGGCTTGTCACCAGTGTGTCATACTTTCAAAAACACCCCAGAGAACCACACATCTCCTCAGCCTCACTGTGGTCAGTCCTGGTCATCATTCTTCAAGTTTCCACTTTTTGGGAAATAAGACCAATTGGTCTTGTCTTGCCACTGCGTTTTGCTGCTGTGTGACTTGCCTTTGTCACACTGCAAGAGTTTTTTTTCCCAAGCAAAACTGAAGCATGAATCAGCCTGCTCTTGGCTACATCACCTTTTGTTAATGCTAATAAGCATCAGCTCTGAAACAGATTTAGAAAAATAAGATAAAATAGATAAAATAAAATAAAGTTTCCACTTGTAATCTTTGTGATATGTGTCCTTGAAAATGTTTTTGGGGCTGAAAAAACCCTGGCATTTCAGACAATAATAGTCTCTTCATCATTTGACTCACAGTGAGCTCAGGGAATAGGATGGCACAGAATAACATAGAATAGAATAGAACAGAATAGGTTATGCTACATAATGCCTATGGTAACACTTGACAGTCTAGACCTAGGCATGAGGGATCCACCCAGGAGCAAAGGTATTTGCAGTGCAGATCCCAGGAGACAATATCAGAGACAGGCACACAAACAGCATACATCCAGCAGGGACTGAAACATTCCTGTACTGTCAACACTGGTTTTAGCACAAATCCAAAATACAGCCCCACACAAGCTACCATGAAGAAAATTAACCCTATCCCAGACGAAAACCACAAAATAGGGAGTGATTGCTTGCTTGTAATATCCCTTTGAAAATACAACTTAATGTTATTTTCACTTTGTATTGAAAGTGTTCAGAATACTTCTTCTAATTAATTGCATTTCTGCTAGCATTAACAATATTTAAAGTAACAAAACTGTATGAGCACAAATTGTATTTGTACTTGAATTTTTCCTTCATCAATTTTTCAGTGTTTCATCAAGCCATAATAAATCATGCTGAAATTCTGTTTTCTGTGACAGTTTCTGAGGACAAGTCAAGTGAGAAACACACCTATCATCAAGCTAGAGGCAGCAGGTGAAACACACTTTTGACCATTTTATTTGAGTTCTAGTTCTGTCTTTGTGTAGTTGAGGAAAGAAAAATGCACATTCACTGTCCTCTGTGGAGCTCAATATATAGAAAAAGATTTCAGCAACACTTGCCCTTTTTTTTGGCACATACTGTCTTTGTACAGGATAGATGTGTTAGACAAGAGATTCAAAAAAATCCCACACACTCCACATCACAGTGAAACAAAACTTTTATATTAAAAAAATGTCTAGGGCAATAAGAAGTTACAGTATGACATGAACTTTTTGGTATCCAGTATTCCAGAGTTTAAGAAGTTGAAATACACACAGGTTCAGAAGTCAACACATCATGAAATAAAGTGCCATGATCTGGAGAGCCTGTTCTAGTGCCCAACTACCCTCTGGGTGACGAAATTTTTTCTAATATCCAACCTAATCTCCCCAGACACAGCAGCATGCCATTTCCTTAGATACTATCACTGCTCACCAGAGAGAAGAGATTGATGCTTGCTCCCTTTTTTCTGCTGGTGAGGAAGCTGCAGCATCCTCTGAGGCCTTGGTCTCCTCCAGGCTATGAGACCAAGTGACCTCAGCCATTCCACATATGGCTTCTCCTAAAGGCTCTTCACCATCTTTGCTGCTCTCCTTTGGATGCTCTCTTACAGCTTAATATATTTCTTAAATACCAAAAACTGCAGACGATATTTGAGGTGAGGCTGCCCCAGAGCAGAGCAGAGCAGAGCAGAGCAGGACAATCCCCTCCCTTGCCCAGCTGGTGCTGCTGCCCCTGATGTCCCCAGGACAGGGTTGGCCCTCCTGGCTGCCAGGGCACTGCTGGCTCAGTTGCCACTGAGCAGAGCCCCAGGTCCCTTTCCATGGTGCTGCTCCCCAGCCTCTCATTCCCAGTCTGTCTGTACATCCAGGGATGCCCCATCACAGGTGCAGAATCCAGCACTTGCCCTTACACTTCACATGGTTGGTGATTGCCCAGTCCTCTCATTTGTTGAGGTCTCTTTGCCTTTGAGGGAGTCAACAGCTTCTCCTAATTTTGTATCATTGGCAAACTTACTTATGACAGAGTACGATTTATTTTGATTGTCCTTAAAATGCTTAGTACAAAATACATGTTTCAATTATTTTTGTTTAAAAATATGATTAAATAAATTATGAAAAAAGACCAGCTAGTCAGCATCTATCTTCTTTGACTCTCCTGGGAGCATATTGATTTATGCTAGTTATCTATATCTTAACTAAATTAGAATGATACCATCTTAAATTAAGAATGTACATTTCTTTGTATGCTTTCAAGCCTTACACTAAGTAGCAACTATGAGTTGAATATGGAGCATTTAGGTTTTTATAATCTCAATATGTGAATGCTACAGAACAAACATGTTCCTATGTCAAAAGAAAGCTTACAAGTATCAACTCATATTGAAAAGTCTGTCAATTATGAGAGAAAATTAAAAACCCCAGAGTACTAGCACTTTCTATTAATTATTGAAGAACAACTTTGTATAGAATAGTAATAAAATCCTTTATATAAAATATACTAGTTATGCAACACATAGTTTAGAAAAACTGTGATACCAAAGAGAGTTGGAGCACAGCTTACTAGTTTATTTTTAATTTTCTGTATATATTCTGCCCTTTTGATTTTTTCCTGACAATCTCTTACAAAAAAAAAAAAAAAAAAGTAATTTTCCTTTTATTTTTAGCTATTCTAAATCGAGCTGGTATGGTATCCAAAACTGAAACTCTGTTTTAATGTCCTTGAATACCATAACTTTCTTCAGAAAAGTTGGCTGAAATCTGAGTCTGTGCCTATAATACATTTGAGTACTCATGTCATGGAAATAATTGTTTCTGTGGCTTTTATTTCTTGGATATAAACTCAGGTAAATTTTTCCATAGTAGGCACCTCCTGTTAAAATCTACACTAAAGGATTGGAAATACTGGATAATTTGATTTTTTATTACATATAAGTGTTTTTATTATTTTGCTGTTTTAGGAAACTTTCCCTAATGAGTGAGAGCATCAGTCTCACACTTGAGGAAAAAAGATGCTTAACTCTAAGGTTTACAATGTTGGCTTCAGGCTTTTAAAGCAGAATACTTTTTTTAAGTCCCTTGTGAAAGCTGTTTTCTTTTTTTTTTCCCTCCCTTTCTTTAAAGCATTTGAAGATAATTTAGTGTTGATGAAAAGATGCATTGTGATAGTAATGGAAAGTGGGTTTCTTCTCTGCTTAGAGCAAGTATACAAAGACACTAAAAATAAAGTAAAATTTAAGGCAATTAATTTACCCAATGAACTCATTTCATATGTCAGCATTTAATGATTTAAATGATGCTCATTTAAAGTTCCCCTTTCTTCTTACTTTTTTTTTTCCCAAGTATGGAAATAAAAAGATCTGTTGATAATTAGACTCCACAGGTCCTAGCATTTATGCATCTAACAACATCTACTTCAAATCCACTGAGGGGTTTATGATCCCTTTCAATTTGACATCACCTTTCAATTTCTTACTAAACCAACCATCAGAATTGCCAGATTCACAGCAGTAGGACCTTCAAAAACATATTGCTGACAATGTTTGCAACCAGTCCAAAACTAATTGAAAAAGTACCTTTGGTTTTTCTTTCCCCTGCTAAACCAGAACAGCAAATTCTGAATTTTTCTTGCTATGGTCTTCCTGCTTTTCATTGAGCATCACAATCAGAAACAAAAGGTTTTGCATGGATTCATTACAGGGCTAAAAGCCGTTCCAGCTCCAAAGTGGAAGGCAAGAATCATTGTGGAAAGATACAACAACATGAAATTATCATTTTTTCAATCTACAAAGTGATATAGAGCCATCCCATTAATACTGTCTGTTGACCTAAAGTTGAAACAGAGAATAGATATACCCTACATAGCATCCCTAATATAACCTCTTCAATGCTGCCTGCATGACAGCAAAGTTAATGAATTCCTTGCCCAAAGACAAAAAGGGGTCAAATCAAGAGAGGAAGTAATTAACAAACCAAAACCCTCCACCAGAAATAAATCTCACCTTTTTATAGAAAAAGAAAAATATATTAGCAGAAAAGTATGTACTCCTTGATGAGGACTGTAACAACTTTTTATGCTATTCAGATCACTTATTTTCCTCACATGAATTTATTAAATTCTTTTCTTACCTTGTTTGTTGGTGTTCTCTCATTCTCTATCCTATGTATCAACGCTGCATTCCACAGGAATGGCAGCAAATGGAGAAGGGGATGTAGGTCACGATGGCCACAGATAAACGTCCCAGCCACTAGAGAGACCTGACTGTGTTTATCTTTGCCCAGGGAATTCAATACTGAACATGTGTGTGTGTCTGTGTGTGTGCTCATGTGTGTGTGTATGATTTCTTAGGAAATGTTTGAGTCCTCTGTGTCTGTGAGTGTGTGAGTGTGTGTGTGAGAGTCCATGTGCTGACACATGGACTCTGGTACACAGGCTCAGCCTCACTAGCTGCCAGATCTGCAGACAGGAACAGCAGCAGCCATGGAAGCAGGATGGAGAGACCCCTGGGTTCCTAGGCTGCATCTGAGATGGCTTCAGCCACTGCAAAGAAGAAACCCTGGCCCTGGAATCCACAGATTTTAACAACTCATAACTGGCAAAATATTTTCACTTTTACTACCTTTGAATTAGACATGCTGGTTTTGATTTGATTTGCTTTGAACAGCTTTTACACAGATCCATTAAAAATACAAAACATTATTTTCATCTGTTTGACTAATATCTTTTTCACAGGAACACAGCATCTGATGTAGAAGATCAGAGGTCCATTTAATCTAATTTTCAAACACTTTGTGCAGTGAGATGCTATGAAAGCTGTCATGTTCAATGGTTCTGCTAACAAACCCCTCATTTTAGAAATTATTAAATTATGGATCTGGGATTCTCTGAAGACTGGTAAGAATAGAAAACTCAGCACTAAGCCTGGGACAAGTCGAGTGTCCTTCTGAGTAAGCAAGTATCATCCACAAGCTGAACAGCTGCTGCTTCAATGAATGCTACCAGCAAAAAAAGAATTTCCAGGTCCTTAGTGACAGTGTGGAGAAGAGGTGGCAGCAGCAATGAAGAGTCTGGGTGAGAAAGCAAGAGAGGGCACAAACTGAAACCTGGGGGATCCTGCAGTTGAAACAATATCTGCAGAAGATGAGTTGGCTGAAAGACAAAAGACAGTGCTTCTTCTCCAATGGTCAGGGCTTCAGTGTTCAACCTTTAGGTCATTGCAATTGAACAAGTATGTGTACATATACAATATATGTATATGTATCTATTTTTAGTTAATTAAGAGAATGCTATATAAGGTTTAGAAGACTGACAAATCAGGTCAGTTTTAAGCTTTAAACCCAGACATTACTACATTTATTTATTAACAACAAATTTTGTGCTAATAATTAGTTTTTCCATATTACGAATCACCGCACTGTATACAAAACTCTCAGTCAGTAACATTATTATGCTACTCATTAATATGTATATAACTTATTACAAGTATGCAACACCGAGGATTTCAGGATGACACTATTGGCTATGGTCGTTATCGGTTCTCAGTTGCTGAGATTAAGATGATTAAGACCAAGAGACTTTGATGAGAGAATTTATAACTGAAGGGCATTAATTTTATTTCTTCTTTATATTTTCATTATGTCTAAGTTTCTAGGCTATTTGTTTCTCCCGAGGGGACGCAGGCTCTCAACTGCTTCTAACTGTTTATATGGGGTTTTTTCTCATTTTGTAAATCATGCTTCTTGAGTATTCCCCAAATCATCCTGTATGCAATACATCTTTGTCCCTTTGATGATCACAGTCCTCACACACTTTGTGAAGTGGTTATGCACAGTTCTGCCATCCCAGCACTAACCAATTCATAATATTAATGCCTTATTTTAACTTATTTTAGCACCCTAACAATTGAGTTCAAGGCAAATTAATACAGATTACAGCATTTACAGTTTCTCATTGACATAGGCCTCTGCTTTGGCTACAAGGTATCTGGCACCAAGATAAGTTATTTAAACCCTAAGCTCAAAGTCTTTGCTTCAGGCAAAACACACAAAGAGACCTGGGCATTCAATAATCAGATGCACAACACTCAGTCCTCTGACTAGAGAGTTTCCAGAATGAGCAATTATAGAATAATGGAAAAATGCATCAAGAGTTTACACACCTGATTCTCATCCAAAGGGAAATTATTTTATTATGAGGATTATCAGCCTAGAATTCTCTCACGGACCTTGGTTCCTAAACAATTTCTTTAAGAAACACAGATGAGTCATTTATTCCAGAGGATGCCTGAAAGGAATTCTGCTTAGCAAAATCTAAGGAGTAGGCAGCTTGCCAGGATCTGGGAAGTCAGACTGGATGCTCAGCATAGGAGACAGATTGCCTAGAAATCATGGACACTGATCAAAGGAGGAAAACATGCTTTGTCCCCTTGAGAAAGCCTTGTGAATAAGTATTAGATTATTAATTCACTTAAGAGAATAGAAACATGTGTCTAGACCTAGTAAGTATGACATAAAAATCTTACTAAATAGTCATTAGAGAAAGTAAAATTTAGTAAGTTCCAACTTTTTCACTTTATTCAGAAATATTTTCTCGTCTCTTATATTTTTTCCATTCTATATTCACTCTATTTCCCCTAAATTCTACAAGAAATATTGTGGGCCTCACATGAGTCCATGGCATCTCCCAGTTTGGTATCATCAGCAAACTTTCTAAGGGTGTATTTAACTCCTGCACCTGGATCATGGATAAAAATATTGAACAGAACTGGCCCTAGATTTGAAGCCTGAGGGACATTTGGTACAGCCAGAGGCAGCCCCACTCACTGCAACCTGTTCAGCCAGTCCTTCATTCAGGTCACCATTGAATTTGCTCATCCTACAAGTGGACAAGTTGTAGTTGAGGAAGGTGTTGTGAGAGACAGTATCAAAAAAGCCTCACTGAAATACAGAAAAACTACTTCCACTGCTTTCCCTTAATCCACTATGTGGGCGACCTTAATCAGAAAGATACTAAATAAGGTAGGACTTTCCCTTTGTAAACCCAAATTTACTGTGCCTGATGATTGCATTGTTCTTTAAATGACTTTCAATACCATCCAGTATAATCTTCTCCATAATATTTCCAGGACCTGACGTCAGACTTGGGTGTCTGCAGTTCCCTGGGTCTTCCCTCACACCCTTTTTGTAGACTGGAGTAACTCTGGACAGCTTTCTGTCAGCAGGGACCTTGCTGAACTTCCAAGACATTTGGTAGATGATCAAGAGGGGTCCTTCCATAGCATCCACTCCTTCAGTACTCTGGGTCGAATCCCATCAGGCTCCTGCACTTACAGACATCCAACTGATACAACTGCTCCCTTAAAACTTCAGTGGCCTCCCCTGGAAAGTCACTGTTTCTGCAGCTGTGGTCCTCCAACTCAGAGGACCACATAGCCCAAGGGCTTAGCTGCATTATTAAAGACTGAGGCAAAAAGCCCCCAACACTGAATGCTGTGGAGACCCTGGGGGGCATTCCCTTGTTTAGGGAGACACAGAAACTTACCTCAATAAGCTGTTAGACCCATTGGCTCATTCTCCTGTTCCTACCTCTGTTCCTATGTCCCTGAGCCACTCCCTCCCTATTTCCTGACGGGCCCTTATCTTTGTACTGCCCTGAGACCAGGTTTAACCCCAGGCCCCTCAGAGACTGACAAGCTGGGGACCCTCCATGTGTGGGTGCTGGGACCTGATCATCTCCCCATGTGGCTGAATAAAATATCTGTGGATACCATGCAAAGACCCTTTTTGCTTCCTTACCCTGGACTTTACCAGCAGCAATTCAGGCTGCAACAGAATGCCTCCACCTTTTCTTCAGCCTTATTTGTCAGGTGACAATCAAGTATCAATCAAACATTTTCCTTAGACCTCTCTTGCTATTAGTATATTTTGAAATGTCTCTTTTGTTTCCAGACATAACACCGGCCAGTTTCAACTGTATCTGAGCTTTGCCCTTTTTATTCCCTGCTCTCTGAACTACATCTCTGTAATCTCCCTGTGAAGCCTAACCTTGTTTACAGAGATCATACAGTTTCTTTTTCCTCTTGATCTCCAAGAGGAGTTCTCTGTTCAGGTAAGTTGGTCTTCTATATCACCTACCTGCTTTATGATACTATCTATTAATGACTCTGAAAAATTATAAAGTTCCTATAGTATATTTTATAGTGTGCTTTTTATTTTCCATTTGATTCTAGGCATACTTCAACACTTTAATGTGATGAAACCAAATTAATTGTCAAAAAGCCTTTCAAATATTCAACATTCTTTCCAACATATTTTCTTCAAATAATCCTGAAATATTTACAGTTAAATTTAACTTTCTCCATTTAATGATTGTAGAGCTACGGGAGATTATTTTACAGTCACCTGAGTTAATTGTGAATTTTTCAATATATTCAATATCTAAGGATCTCATTATTTTCTTTACTTGTAGCCCTTCAATGTTTCTAGTGCAAATCTTTTTTCTCATTCAGTATAAAATATTTGCATACCATTAATTGTATCTCTAAAATACTCCTGCCAGAGGATATTGGGATTTCAGACAAAAAACTACTTGCTTATAAATGAAACAATTTTCTTAAAAATATGAATAGACTGAGATGCATATAGTCATACATTCAGCAAGACAACACACTACAATCTTATTTTATTTTGTTTCTATAATAATGGCAAACACATATATAGATAGACAATAAGCCTGAAATTAAAAATGTAACTGATTACTCTTTCAGAACTGTAGCTAACATTTTAGTGGGAAACTGGAAATGCTAAAGCAGTAAAAATACATTAGTGTGGAAAATAAAAAATAAGTGCCTCCATATATTAATACTATACTTTATTGAACTACTCTTTTTAAATAACTTTAATTTTTAATAACTGAATTTGGAGGATATAAAACAATAGTTCATTCATGAGCATGAGTAATATAATACAGTCTATATTTTTATGTTAAAAAAAAGTAATTACAGAGTAGTTATAGAATCAAAACTAGTGCACATATCATGTCAACAAATTTTGCTACTAATGAAACCAATAAATAGGTAAGAAACAGCATATTCAAGTGCATCAAACTACATAAACCAAAGATGTATAGGACTGAAAAGCATAGCCCCCCACCAGAAACACAAACTGGGGTACCAACCAGCAAACTGTCAGCAGATTCCCTTTATCTTCTTCTGTCTCCATTTTTGCACATTGGATCCTACCCAAACTGGCTTGATCTCTTCATCCACCCACCTTTGGTTCACCTCTAAATGTTCCATAGTAAGTCTTCCACCACCCCAGCATGCTCTTTCCCTGTCTCCCATAGTGAGCTTTGTCCCCCAGGGCAGGGACCCCTCAGCCTGTGTGTTGTCCCAGGGGGTGATCCCCAGGGACTTGTGGTGCTTTATCTCACCTGGGGCTGATGCTCTCCCAGACAGCCCTGAGGAGCTCAGGGCAAGAGCTCATGGCTTCATGCTCCTCTGTGAGGGGGAAGGTAAGCTTTTCATCACATCCCCTAACACAGGTCAGCTCAGATCTGCATTTCAAGCTGCACAAAAAATTACAGCATCACCACATCAACATGAGGAACACTCATTCCTTTTAACTCATCATTCTCCAAGTGATGTGATGCCCATATAGAGAACAAAGCAAGAGACAGAGCTGGTTGTGAAATGCTATTTAAAATCAGCACCGATATACTCTTCACTGTAATACTGCACTCAGCTAAAAAAGGGAAGGGATTGAAACATTATAAATCATTTTAGAATGGAGTACAGAGAGAAATAGATAGCAAAAGGGTCTAGCTATGTTCATGCATACCAAGTATCTAGCTGAAACAAAATAGCTTGACACTAGTCCAATATTCTTTCTCACACACTTTCTTTGACCCTCCCTCAGCTTCTGATCAATGTCTGACACTAAATAATATGAAGAAAAGCCTGAAATATTTTACTAGGCTGCCTTGAACACTGCGACAAATTAATAATGCAGTTGAGAATCAAAATTAAATCTTAGCTGTTTATCAGATATCCTTACATTCCTGTTTTTCCTGTCTTTTCTTCAAGATTAGTAATTACAAACACTTGCTACCAGAATTTCCTAAGCTATCTGTAACCTTAAAATCCCAACATATGTCATCTAAAAGCCATCAGTATATGTTAGTTGTGTGTCCAGAAATATATCTCTAAACCAGGTTATCAATTGCCTGTAATGTCAACAGACATCATATTCTTAAGTGTTTATTAAAGAATATATGGCAGGTAAAATTCCCATCTTCTTTCTAGCTACAAATTACTTATAAATGTTCTTTATGTAATTTTTAGTCTGAAATTAGGGTCAGGGTTACCAGTATTTTATGGGCTTAAGTTATGCACAGCTCCATGCACAAAATTCTTGTTCAAGCCAAGGGAATCCTTCATGAAGAATAACAGAGAAACAGAGGCCCACTAGATTTGTTCTAGATTGGTTTCTCTTCTCTGGCATATGCCACAATATTTATATCCATAACTTCCGCAAGTATTATCAAGAATAATTAATAATTTTATAAATATAGTGCTTATCTTCCCTGAAACTTCAAGAACCACACAAGGACATTGAAAACATTACAAAAGATAATACAGATTAAAAAAAAAAAAAAACACAGTCACAGAAGTAATTAAAGCAAAACCTGGGATGCAAGAAAATTTTTTTGTATAAACAATTCTTTTCAACCCACCAGCAAACAAATAGAAGTTTACAGAGAAAATCTACACTCACCAGTGGAATGCATTTCAGATTTGATCAATGAAGAATGATTGTACATACACTGCATTTCATTATTACTCAATTGCAGTAAATAACTGACATGTTTAATATACCTTAACTATATCTCAATCCAATGTAAACAGAAGAGTGGAATTCTGAAGGACAATTTAACATCCTCCCACCAGCTCACGAACTTTATTACCTATACAGTCCACTAAATAAACAAATTTTTTTTCTTCCTGTTACAGCACCTCACTACCCTTTCCTGACTTATTTTCCTCTACATACTGCAGTAGTGCTATTACAATGGAAGGATAATATGTGATGCAATTCTGGATAATTCCCTTTTGCTTATTACGTTAGTGACAAAGCATAGCAATTTCCTAGTGCACTTTTTTCCCTGCAATATTTACCTTTTCTTCTCTTTTGTTCTACTGACACTGTGTGCAGTAATTTCCTATTATGGAAAACAATGGTATATAGAACCCAAGGTGATATTCTGTCTTGAAGCATATATGAAATAATTTTATTTGGTGCAATGATCATATAAAATGTATTTCCTACACTTTCACCATTCAAGTGTCCCTTGAAAAGCTTCCACTGCACAATGCTGTACTGTATCTCATTCATGTGGGAACTATCACGTTGTTACATTCTCTTTTACTTTTTATCTCCACAAAAGCAGTGCATTGGGCAGAATAAACATTGGCATTTTTGGTCATGGACTGAAAGTTCTAAATTACTGGAGCTAAGGTGTAATACTAGTGTTCAAATGGGTTTCTGAACAGAAACCAGTCCATTAGCAAAGACAGGGGGATCAAGATAAAAATTCTGCCAAAGCTAATGGCATTGCACAGACTATATAAAAAGTCATTCTGCCTGTGTAAAGAACTCAGACACTTCTGGTTTTTGCACACCCTATAGAATTCCTAAATCATCCAGCTCTGCAGACAAGAGATGGCAAAACATTACAGTAGTGACAGCTTTTGCTGAGAATGCCCATTGTCTAAATCTCAAACACAACTACACACCAACATCATCTTGACTGATCATGACTAATAAAGTAGAATACAATAAATTTAGTCACTAAGATAGAAAAATTTTGTAGCAGTAGAGCAAAACTAATTCCTTGGATTCCACTTAAGAACTAAGTGTTTTATGGTTGAGCATCTAAATCAGGAAACATTACATAAAAGAGAATTACATTCTCTCTCTCGTCTGCAAACAGATTTCACATGTGGCCTCTAGTAGAATATAAGGAACATTTAACAGGGAGTTAACAAAATCACAGCTAATTCTGATACCAAAACATACGATCCCCATCTCCCTACACACAGTGCATCTGAAGGAAATACCTTTTATTTTTTAAGTCAGAACTATAGTGGGTACTCTTGAATATTGCTGCTATTTAGTTTCCTTAGAACAAAAAGAAACTATATTTTCTTTAAATATTTTGTGTTAGAGGCAGCTTAGAACCTTACTTGTGAAAGTTTAAGTAGCCAAGAAGAGGTCAGTAATACTGCACTTTCCCCTCCAACTTTCTCCATTACTATCTTTGCTTTAACACATCTTTTAATTGTTTGAGTTGTATTATCTTTACACTATGACTGTATCCTGTACTGTGAATATGAAGCAGTAACAGCAGCACATCATAGTATCCCAATATTTGTGGAATGATCTCCATGCACTCTTTTCTATTGAAAATTCATTATCTGTTTCATGCAGTAAAATGATTCTAGTCTGAGTGAAGTGGGAGTGGCACAATGGTGTCCTCCTCTTTGTGACCTCCCCTGAAGGACTCAAACATGCTCAAAAGCCTAAGTGAGGAAATGGAAGTTTACAGCATATTTGTAACACTCTCCTAGTGTTTTCAAGAACGTTAGGTCTCACTGATACACATGCAGTCTGTGTTCTGGGTCAGAGCTCGGATCAAAAATTGTACCAGCGTTTATAACCACACGGACTAAGTTATAGGAATACAGAAAATTCTGCAGTCAGGATTTGCAAAAGAATTATATAAGTGAATGAATTTTGTATCCCAAGTCAAATACTCATTTTTAATTATCACTGCCTATATGCTTTGCACATGCCTACATATGCTGTCTGTACTTGCAAGCATTGTGCACCGTATTATTCACAGCATTATTTGTCACAGAAGACCCCACTGCATTTTTTAAAGCAGAGCAATCAGTCTATCCACAATTAGAGTGATGTTACCTGGAAGCAAAATGTAGGAGCTATTTAATAAAATACAGCTACCTCACACAAAAGTATATGACAGTGAATGAAGAATAACAAATGCAACTGAAAACGTAGGAGGAATTCGTAATGTAATTATCAAACTTAAATTTGATCTGCCTTGGCAAAGTGAGCAGGGAACTGTGAACGGGGAAAATGTGAATACCAATAGTAACACCTTATTCTGTAGAACTATTTTGGTGTATTTACTTCTTGGGGATTCAGAGGCAAGTGCTTGCTTACAGATAGTGTAACTAAGGCATCACAGACTGTCAGGTCTGGGATACAAGTTTTCCACTAGCAATGCTGATATTCATGTACCTGACAGGTCAGACAGTTGTGTATCAGCCCATTTCTGATTTCAGCACATTTTAAAATTCTTGGGAGTATTTAATCATAGTGATTGACTTAATGGTCCTTGCCAAGTCACTTTCATCCTTGACTGATACCCAAATGATCAATAAGCTTGACCATGCCAAAAGTGAGAAGGGAGAGAAGGAGAAAAAAAAGAGGGTGAGAAAAAAAAGAATGAGGAAGAAAACACAAAACACAAAGGGAGGAAGAAAAACAGAATAAAGAAGCACAAGTAGGAAAAAGAGAAAGAAGGGAAGGAAAGAAATAGAAGAAATTGAGGGGAGAAAGGAGAGGAGGGGAGAGAGAGAGGGGAAAGAAAGACAGGAAGGAAAACTAAGATGGAGGAGGTGGAGAACAAACTATGAGTATGAAACATACAGTATAATCTACAACTTGAACCCAGAATCACAGAGAAGGTTATGGGACACTGGTATTGAACAACAAATCAATCATGAGAAAATGCAACATCACTGTGTTGGAGGGTTGGGGTGGGGGGTGAACTATGAAGAAATTCCAGTCCGTCTGTAGCGTTAATACTACCAAATGTGCCTAGCATTTGCCTTAGTAGCTGAAGTGCTATTTTTAAAATGCATCTAAATTATTTGAAAACCTAAGGGTCATTGAAAATTACTAGGAATTCCAGCACAAAAAAACCAAAGAAAAACCACAAAAAAACTTTGGTTCCTTTTTCAACTGTAAGCAATTCTTTGTTTATGTTGAGCATCTAACTGATGAACCAAAAGTTAATTTTAAGAAGTAATACAGATAACTTGCAGCATAAATGTTTTTGGATGCCAAACAGATGTGACTTCCAATAACATTAAAGTAAGACCTCTAAGTAAGTTAGGTATTGCAGTATTGAGAAATGCAATGCATGAATTAGAAATAACAATTCTGTATCTTCAGTATCTATTTCTTATTCTCTACAGCTGATAAAGTATTTAATCCATGGGATTTTCAGTTTCAGAACCAGGAAGTGTTCTTGGGGGAATAAAGGCAGAGTTTTATTCTGAGGACACACGCCCCAAAATATGAATTCTCGAGGTGTGGCCATCTATGCTGTTCTGAAAGCACAGGTCTTCAGTTTTGAATTTCTCTTGAAAAAATGGATTACAGTTACATGCACAAATGTAAATACATGTATCTAGTAAAGAGAGAGATTCCATAACTAATAAATGCAGTTGACAGGTTCAGAACAGAGTGATTTTCACCTATCCCACTTTACCTAAAATAAGAACCACTTGTTTTAAAAATGTTGAAAAATTTAAATGAAATTTTGTCATAACACTGATCCTACCATGGCACTGCCCTTAACACCAACAGAAGGCTTACATCACTTGTGCAATCACATTCTTGTGTCACCACAGAGGAAGCAAACAAGCCTACCAAGTTTCAGTTACAGTAGTCACACTTCAGGACATATGTGTCAGAAAGAGAAGGCTGTGGATGGTACACAGGGCTGTGAAACATATACCTTGGCTTCTCCCCAGTCAACAAGCATGTATGGATCCAATGGGACTGGTTAGTGTCAGCACTTGCAGCTGAAGTGATTCTTTCCGCACACATGAGAGCTATAGAGGCCGGCACAGCCAGCCATGTGCAGAGCCACATTCTGAATCACTGCTGGCCTCAGTGAAAGAGAGTTTAAGAACAGGTGGAAGCAAGGCACATACTGCTCACCCTGACACCCACATGGGAGCAGAATTACAGCCATGCAAACCTCCTCTTTTACACAGTGCTTTGGACGAAAAGGGTGAATCATTACCTTTACAGATTTCTTCAATACTATTATCTATGGTGTTGTGGCACTATTACATATATTGTGTATATATACAAATATGTGGTCATACAAATTCATACATGCACCTACACCTATACAGAAAGCCTCAGTTCACATTCAAAGTTCCTAACCAGGACAGAACTTTCCAAAAATGCACTCTATGCATGTAAGACGCACCTCCACACGGTTCAACACAGGGAAATGCAACCCCCTCTGTGGACACACCTTCAAAGATACATGCTTTATTACTGGCTGCCAAAATTTCCTAGCTCATACACCCACGTCCATTTCCATCAGCACTTCAGACGATGCATTTACACGGGTCACACATTTAACACATGTGCATGTGCACACATGCACAATATCATCCATGCAACAACTTATACACACAAACCTGCATGAATTAACAGGTGTGTGAACAAACCCGTGTGCACACACATGCAAGACAAAAGCACATCAGAGGCACACACGTGACGCCGTAGAGCACATTCACATAAATACACGTGCACAAAATACACATATACACAGAGGCCCCAGAAAGAATCCATGCACACGCACACAAACACTGAAGCGTGCACATATGCACAAAACACGTGTGCGCACACACCCGCACCGAACCACACAAGCACTTGCACACACGGGCACACGCACAAACACGCATCACACGTGCACACGCGCACTCACATCCATCACGGCAGCACACACGAGCACGCACAGACAATCGCTCGCCCAGCGCGAACACTGACAGGCACACGCGCACCCAAACACGCACTCCGCCCCCAAGACAAACCTCCCACGCACGCACTGCGGGGCCCGGCACACGCGCGCAGCCCTTTACGCGCAGAAATGCAGCCCCACTACTCCCACCGCCCCCGCACACCTGGGACAACACCCCCGCGCCCACCCACGCGCGCGCCTCCGCACGCCCCCGCACCGCGGGCGGTGCCTGCCCGCCCCCTCCACAAGCTCCCCGCAGCGGCGGGACCGGGCAGCTTGCGCGGCGCTTGGGCGGGCCCAGGAGAGCCCCAAGCGCGGTTCGGGTTCCCCAGGCCGGGGCCGCGCCGCTCCCGCAGCTCCCCCCTGTCCCTCTCCCCGCGCAGCGCCCCCGCCCCCGCGCAGCGGCGCGGCCCCGGCGGCCGGCAGGTGGCGCCCGCGCTCTTCTGGCGGAGCCGCGGCCGCGCCGCCCCCGCTCTTCTCCCGGCCCGGCCCGGCCCGGCCCGCTGGGAGCCCCCGCCCGCCGGGCCCTGGCCCCGGCCCGCCGCGCCAGGGGCCCCCTCAGCTGCGCGCAAGGGGCGCCGGGCTGTGCCCACCGCTCCCCCGCGCCCGGCCTGTAATTAATGTCCCCGCGCAGAGCAACCCGGCTGCGCATCCCCGGGGGCCGCGCTCGCTGCCGCGGGGTGTGTGCCTGAGGGCGCGGGCGAGCCGCTGTGTGCGAGCCGCTGTGGCGATGGCAGCCCCGAGCACCGCACGTGCGGGCTTAATAACGGGGCTGTGATTGCTGCCGCGAGCGGGATGGGCGAGCCCCGCCGCGCTGGCCGCCCCAGGCTCCGCCGTGCGGCGGGGGGATCCCGGCACTCCGTTATCTCCCGAGCCGCTCTCCCAGACAGAACTGATCCTCTTGAGAGAACAAGGGTGTGGGGGGAGAGTCTCAATTGCAAATACTGTTCGGAGTTTATTGGAGAGAGCGTGTGAGCGTTGAGGTGCTCTCCCGTGGCTCCCGGTGGATGCTGCGAGGAGGGAGGATTGTGGTGGGTTTCGGCTGTGCAGGGAGTTGGGGTAGCGGGGGGGGTGGGGGAGGAAAAGACACGATCGAGAGTAGCTGAGACTTTGTGCCCCCGTTGGAGAGATGGTTGAGTCCTCGTCAAGGTTGCTGTGGTATCCCAGAAACACCATTCACTCCGAGCTGTGACCGCGCACCATCAACAGCAACAACTCCGCTGCGCCTGGCCGAGGAATAGGAATTAGGAGCTCTCAAGAATAATATGAAAGGGATCTGCAGAGGGGAAATCCGTGCAAAGGAATCGAAATTAGCAGACTTTTGGGAAAGGGGATGTACTAAATGTGGCCGGCTGGACTTCATCCTGGTGAAGAAAATGGAGATTAAAAGTGGATTTACATTTTGGAACCTCGTCTTTTTATTGATGGTTTCGTGTGTGAAAGGTAGGGTAGTATTTGAGTGGTATATTTTTAGGGGTCCATTTGCTTTCTGTCAGGGCGTTGCAAGCTCTCGCCTTTTATCAAGGTGTATTTCAAAATATATTTATCTCTTATTTTATATTTTTGCCCTCGGTACTTTGCAATGGAAATATATAAACGATCGCTAAGGCGGGGAGGAAAGAAGGAGTTGATTCAGAGCACTCTTCGGAGATAGGAAATGTATTTGCTTGCCAGAGCTGGCGTTCAATGCAGTGACTGAGCTGGGGCTCAATAAATATTCTTGCAGTATGCTCAAACGGAGACGTGAGTTGGTTCATATAGCCTCTAACTAGTGTATATTCAAACAAATCCCACTGGTTCACTTTTTTTAAGGTGACGATGATGCTAGTGCCGGGTGTGTGGGGGGATTACCTACAAGTCTGGATTTCGGTCGAGCAGCGGGATCTTTGCGGGAATGCCTGTATCGATGCCCTTATTAGTTTAACCCGTTGCGTGGGGAAAGTTACGGAGGAGCCCAGCGTACTCGTAGCCGTCTCACAGCCCGAAATGCGCTTCACGCTCAGCTGTCTGTACGCATGCAGGGTTCCCCGGCTGTCGGAAAGGTGCGTTAGTAATTCAGCCTTGGTCTGTTGCTGGATGCAAAGATCGACACCTTTTCTATTCCCTCCCTTGGTCTCTTTTCTCTGATGTGTGTGAGGGAGTTTGGATGGTGGTTTTTATCTCTATTTTTTTTTTTTTTCCCGAGGCAGGGGCTATTTTGCTTTCTTCTTGCTTCTGTGTTCATGAAAGGAGGGCAAAAAGGAAATGTCTAGTTAGCGGCATAAATATCTTCACTAAGTCTGTGCTTGCAGGCAGTTAAGGGAAATGCTACACACAGAGAAAAGAAGAAATATGTGGCTTGAATAATGTGCACCTGCAGAATTACACAGGCATCGCTAAACAGTGAAGTGCCGATCCCATCACGCGTGCCTTCAGTAAAAGGATCTATTCTGCTACTCCCCACAGTCGGTTGCCTACCCGAAATAATCTCCCCTTGTTTGTGGCCAGTGATTAATATCCGATTAATCACCCTTTTATCCCCATCCTCATCCCTCCTCCCCGCCACACTCATACACTCCCGGAATATTTAGTAGACATTATCGATCCCCTCCGAGTTTTTAGACTTGGTTATCGCCTACGGAGGTTGCCTGCGCGGGTGGGAAGGAGGTGTCTTGTGGGGGTGGCATTCAAAGGCGTGCCTTCCTGAGCTGGCGCTGGCTTGGATGAAACAGTTTATTGTAGAGCTTTGCAGCTGCTTTTCCCCACATTTGCATCGCGTTGAAAAAGACAATTCGCGTTTCACGGGGAGGGTCTGGAGGGCTTTTACCTCATCCCCCGTTATCCTGACGCGGGGTATCCAAGGGGCTTGCCTGCGACGTTTCTGCACACTGTAATTAAAGGCAGCCTTTCTGTGTTTGCATCTATTGAAGGAGCCGCTCCCGGCGCTCTGCCCCGGTCTGGAGACGATTTGCTGTCGGCGCCGGCCCGGGCCTTTGGGGGCATTTCTTTTCCCTGGCTCAGCCCTCTCCCCTCAGCGCGTTCTGGGTGCCGGGTGCCAGGGTTGGCAGCCCCGGGCTCGCTGCCGGCCAGGCTGCGCGGGGCCCGCGGGCGCGGTGCGGGCGCGGTGCGGGCGCGGTGCGGGGGCTCCGGCGCGGCTGCTGCGAGGTGAGCGCGAGTCGCGGGGCGGCAGCACCCGACCGCGGGACGCGCCGGGCGCAGCGGAGCGGAGCGGCTTCCCCAGCACCTGTTGAGAGCCGCCGCTTGCCCTTGGGGGTGGGGTAAGGAAAAAATGCTGAGCACAGAGGGCAAAAGCTGCGATGGAGCACCAGAAACAGCCCAAGAAACAGAGAAAAAAGGGTTTTGCAAAACTGGCTGTTTCTACTTCTTCCCGTTGTTAAGGCCTAAGCTTCCCCGATCCTGGCAGTTTCCGTAGACTTCCTTTGGACTGGGGCGGCTCATCCAGAAACTGCCGATCCAGGAGGTGATATTTTACATTCTGGATGTGAGTTCCTTTAGGCAGCCAAGCCTTACAGAGCTGGCTTACGCTCACTGCAGCACTGCATCTATTCTGGACGTTTATATTAATTCTCCTTCCACTCCCGTGAATGAAAGCATTTTACTTCGATTTACATTCCCATTGTGCCAACAGAGCTCCTGCCCCCAGAAAGCACAGGATGAATGAATACCTGCCCACGTAAAACATTCCAGATGTTGGGAGCAAGATGACTCCACAGATCCTACATCGGCTCTACCATTGCTTTGCAAGGCCTTTTCACCACACCCCATCTCTGCAAGCTCCAGCCCATACCCTTCCTTGTTTAAACATTTCTACTGAACAGTCCAGCATCACATCATAACACCCAAACTGTTGCTGTCATTCCTGTCATCCAGACCATTTCTACATATCTTCGCTTGATATTTGCCCTCAGGCTTTTTCAATTTTTGTCCTTGTCCTGTCATCATTTCCCCAGTCTTGATCCACAGCTCTCCCATCATTACATGTGCCAAATTATCTCAGGATGCTTAAGGAACCACGCTCATGTCTGGATAATTAGGCTCTCCTTGGATATATTAATATGGACAAAACAAATCCTTCACATTTATCTATAAATTAATGACTCTTTGGAACCTTCAACAATATTAAAAGGGGTTAGAAAAGGGAGAAGAAACCAGGAGAAGGTGGAAGAAAGGAAAGTGTCAGAACTGCTAAGGAAGGAGTGATAGGAAGAGCTAAGTAAAGAGGAATTGTTCCTTTTTCAATTAAAGTCTTGCTTATACAATATCCCATTTATGCCATGGAACCATCTCCAACAAAATCTGCGCCCACCCGTGCGCCACTGCAATGGGAATGGAGTAAAAAAGCAAAGAAATGACACCACTGAAAAGTGAGTGATGTGGAAGGCATTAAAACAATCAACTACATCCATGACCCAGCCTTTAGAAAAGGCCAAGCAGAGTGATTCCTGATCAGTTACAGGGGGTGATGAATCCTGTGCTTTTCCCTTCAGATGAAGGAGGCACCCAGGAAAACTCCCTTCCCTCACACCATGGGAGAAATGAGAAGCGTCATTGAGGCAAGGGGGAGACAAACCAAGTTTAGAGGAGGAGAGAATGGAAAACTCCACTGTCCAACTCCCTTACAGAAAGTGTGGAAGAGGGCATGAAAGAGTGGGAAAAAATTAGGCAGCATCAGTGATCTTTGCCTCCTGGGATTTAGCAAAGGACTTGCACGCCTTCGGTTTGGCACCTCCTTCCACTAAAGAAAAAAAAATAGAAAAAAGAAAAAAAAAGCTTGCGAAAGATAGTGGAGGCAAACCTTCAATCTCTGCTCCTTGGCTGTCTCTCCAAGAGAGAGCACCAAGGTCGAATTTTGTCTGCCCAGCTAAAATGAAGCTTTGGAGGCTTTGCCGCTGCTGTTGTTCCTCTGTTCCCTTTTTGCAGTTGTGACAAGCGGAACAAGGGCAGCTTTTAAAATGAAAGAGAGATGAAGCACTGAGATTTTAAACGGCTCATTGACAAGAGAAGTGATGAGAAAATGAAAAGCATTTCCATTTCCAGTGATGGGTACCTGGCATGTGGGAGTATTTAGCAGGGACAAAGCGTGCCCTGCTTCTTTTAACCACCTCTCCCATCTCCCTTTTCCCTTATTCCAACCTCAATCCCGCTCCCTTCATGCTCTGCCAGCCCCTCCCCACCGCTTCCTTCCCAGTCACTTGATTTATGGAGTTACTGACGATGGGTATGGGATTACTGGCGGATGGCTTTCCCCAGTGGGGCACGGGTGGACGCAGCGAGATGCTGGCTCTGTCCCCGAGGCGGGAATGGTCGGGAGAGTAACAGCAGGTTCAGGTTTCCTCATATCCAGATGGTCGATGCCGGCACTGCATCTCGTGTGCATGTGTGTGTGTTGAGTTAGTTCTTGTGTTTGTGCGTTTGTACTCATGCAGGGGGATAGGGACACATTGACTGGAGCACGGACAGCGTCGTCCTTCCTTTCCAGCTCCTCCACACCCGCTCACCTCCTCTAGGGAGCCTCTTTGCCGTAGCTCCCGCGGGTGACACGGGGCTGGCTGTGCTCAGCGGGCCGCGCACCGCCGCTCGCCGTGTTTTCAAGCTACGCAGTTCTTCAGGGTTGCAGGCAGAGTTACTCTCTGTCACCCCCGCCTTTCTCAGGACTAAAACACAGCATGGCTGTGCCCCCGCTTAGCGCTCGCCTCCTCCTCCCCCTCTCCTGCAGGGCAGCAGTGAAGCAGCACACGACCCCTCCCAGCAGCACCAGCAGGGAGTGTTTCTCCTTTCCCTGCCGGTGCCGCTCGGGTCTCACAAAGGGGACAGCAGAGCCTCACCTTCCCTTCCCTCTCTTTCCTGGTGAGAGGCAACAGTCTCGAGGCGGAGCCGGCCCGTGGGCAGCTCCACCCGCGCCCGGCATCGGCACCGGCCCCGCAGCCCCTGAGGCGTCCGCACCGCCGGGCGCTCCTGCTGACAGAATTCCGTCCTTTGGCTTTGCTTACTTTATCTCGGTCACTCCTGCCCGTCTTCGGCCGACAGGGGTGGTCGGCTGATTGCTTTGTTCGGCTGACTCACAGAAACAGCCCCTCAGTCCCTAAGGACAACCAGCCCGTTCCTCTGCGACAGGCTGAGCACTTGAGCAGCCACCCAGGGTGGAGACGGACAGGCTGTACCTTCAACTCCATTATCAGCATCTCAGTTTGCAAGCAGCAGTGCATGAGACCTAAAGAATTCTGTGGATGTGCTTCAAAATTCCTCCTTTTCCAAAATTCCTGTGCAGAAACATAACAGAAACTTGTAGTCTACCGGTGTTTTTTTCCTTGTTTGCTTGTGTTCGGGGCGGGGGAGGATGTTTTTGAGCAACAAGTCTAGCAGGATAATTGCCCATCTAGCCTAGTGTCCTTTATCTCCAACCATAACAATTAGCAGCAGGCTAGTGAAAGACTGTAGAAACACTGCAAGTGAAGTGACTAGCACGTCCTGGATTTCAGCAGCCAACAGCTTTGGATCTCCTAAGATACAGGCTGCTTTTGAAACATCACATTTGGAAAGGCATGACTGGCCTGTGTTCCTCTCATTTGTCCGTTATCTTTCATTCTACTGCCTTTTCCCCTTGCTTTGCCCTGCCTTGCCTTCCTTCCCTGTTCCATACCACGGCGTTCATATAAATCCTGCATTCTTTCCACTCTTCATCTGGCTGAAAGCACTGGTTTGTATGAACATTTGTGATAAAGTTGGTTGTCGTTGACATGATATGAAGATCTACCCACAAAATCTGAAGTTCGAAACCATTGAATGCACATGTATCTAGTAACAAGAAAGAAAATCACATAGTTGTTCAGAGAAATTTGAGAAGGTTTTAAAATATCCTGTGGGGATAGTTCAATTTGTCTGATTTTAAAAACTTTTCAGGGAAAATGTTCTGAAGAATAAGACAGCCTTGTGTTGTAGCTTTAAAAAAAAATACTGTCTTAGACATTGTCTGATTTTCAGAGGTATTGATCATTTACAACTTCAGGTGGCCCTAGTAAGAGTCTGGGGGACATGTTAGCATCTCTGAAGCAAGGCCAAGTGAGTCCAGCATTATGATATGGAGACACAGAGAAACAGTATAAGTAAAAGAAAAAGCATCTATAAAATAAATTAAAATTATGTGTAAAATTTTGATTCTACAGAATCTGAAAAATTGGAATGGTTGGAATAAGAAAGGCTTTATGATCTGCTGTAAAATTAGTTGTTGTTTTGCGGTTTCTTTCCCACTTATAGGAAACTTCAATTCTAATTCCATGGAGTTGTGATATCTCAGCTTCAATTACTTGCTGAGACATATCATTCAGGTTGTTTTTCTGATCATAATGGTTGAGGTTGGAAAGATAGAACAAGGCCTTTGAGGGAAATTAGCTTACCAATTAACTTACAAAGCAATTTCCAGCAAAGAGCAGTCAGAAGAGAACAGACAACTTGGTCTAAGCTGTTGGTTTTTTTCCTTAAACCCCTATATTTTTAAGACAGCTCTTACTATGTGAGATATTTGAAGAAGCAATTTTTAAGTCATAAATCAGAGCCACATCTGATAAAATCAATTATTACAAGGTTATAAACCTTACCTCAAAATTTTAAGTAATTTCCATGCTGGAGTTTATTGCAAAAATCCATAACATTTACAAGATTTAGACACATGCCTTTTAATAAAATTTACAGAAGAATATTTCCTTGTCAGTGAAATGGTACAATTTCTTTACAAAAAAAAAAAAGGATAGCATTTGTCTTTATCTAAAATTCAAGGGACAATATTTGTCAATTATCTCAGGCCTAAATAGAACAGGGTGTGACATGTAATGCACTAGTTCTAAAACTCTTTTTTTAAAAAAACAAAAAAACCCAATAAACTAGTAGCTGAAAATGTTGAAGGTCTCCTTCCCAATATCCAGTTAATCTTCTGGGAAGTAGAATGGAGAAGGATATTGGACTATAAGGAGGATTATTTAAAATACACATACACACACAGACACACATTTACATTTGTAGTTGTTTACATTCAGTTGTTTACCTTTCCTGGGCAGATTTACAATCATTGCTGCATTGCTTTGTTCTCACAGAACGTGTAAGATTTAGTATGGCTTCATAATTTCAGCATTATAGATGCTGAGTACTGTTGTAAATGTCAAAGATGGAAATAGTGGGAATTCATCATGTCCTTCCTGGGGTCTGAAATCTTAGTTGGGTGAGTTTATAGGTTTAGGAACAGTGTTACTCAAAAAGGGTGAGCTCCAGGGTATTGATGAATGGCAAACAAGGGATCCCAGCAGGGCTGCTCCTCTTCTAGAACTCTTGTTGAAAAACAAGATGGGATGCAGCCAGCACAGACACAGAGAGATGGACTGCCCATTTTCCCTTGGATTCTACAAAATGCATCATAGCGTCATGTGTCATATTTGCATTGTATCATAGAAATAAGGAAAATAACTGTAAATAACTTAACTGCAGAAACATTCCTGGGATGATGAATTCTCATCCCCCAAGGCCTGTAAATAGCACAGACTGTCTTTGCAAAAGAACTGAAAGAATTTGGAGGCTTGAGGCAGAAATGACTGAGTTGATTACTTGGATTATACTGGTTTTGAATCACTATTTCTGACCTTGAATTCTATTCTGTCTGTTTCCCCTATTTATGTATCTTATTAGCCTTATGCATGTAACTAGTTTGATTCAATTCTCATGGAAATATGTATACATATATGTCTACACATGCATATAAAATATGCATGTGTAGAAATTATATCCACATATTTGATTATGTTATGAAGAAATACAAAAGACTGCATTGTTACCTGTCAAAGGCACAGGTAACAACTCAAAACTTATGTGCTTCCTAAGTTATCTATTACCTCTTAATTTATTGTGTATTCCGAATCTCAGAAGGAAGTTCCACTATAATACATAATTGATTTCACTAACAAAAGAAGAGTGATAGTAGTGATAACTAGGTGTACTTGTTAGGAGAAAAGCTTGATGAAAAGAAAAAACACTAGTTACTGAAACCAGTAATTAAAAAAAATTAAGAATTTACTGTCATATTTATTCCTAGTGATTTTGGGGGTTTTAACCAAATATAGTTTCTATAAACTGTTTTTAATAGATTGAAAACATCTAATCACCTTTCAAGTATACAAAAAAATGAGCATTTCTGTGCTATCTTCTGGTTTATTTTAATACTAGTATTATCATTTGAAGAGACTGACATATCTCAGAGGTGGCTGTATTTCAGTGCAGTTAAAATGAACCCTCTCCCATCATCATCTCCTCATAGAGCCCTTTTCAAACTCAGCAAGCAGATATCTTGGTTAAGGTAGAAGAATAGAACATAGCCTTTGAGAGAAATTAGTAGTTTGGAGTCCTTAGTGAAAATGAACCACTGAAATGCAAAGTACACATATTCTCATTGAGCATATTGGTGAGATGGAACTACTTGAATTACAAAACCTCTTCTCCACTATTTAATCTGACCCAGAATGAAAACTTCACAGTCTACTATTAGTTAGCTTTCTTGATTGCTGTGCAATTATTTTGGGAAATGAAGCTTAGTCTAATTAAAAGTATTCTAAAAACCTATACTAAAAGTTGCATTTTTGCTTCTTTGTATGAGCTTTGACCCAAAGGTAACTAAAATTGTAAATCAGGATATAAAAAGAACCTCTAAGCTGTCTGTTGTTTAAACCCATTGAGGGCAAAAAGAGAGTCCAGAATAAGATCTCTGAGAATAGATTTTCCTGTTTCTTTTTGTACTGAGTTTTGAATTACAATTTTCTTTACATATATTTTGTTTGACTCATAAATATTAATCACAACAGAAGTAATGTATTTCACAATATATGCTTGATATTTTAATTTGAAGTGGTCTTTGGAAAACTCTTATTGCATTGTAAACCTAAGGATTACACAAGTAAATTGTTTATGATTAAGGGAAAATAAATTGTATATTTGGATACAGTAGGAAAATGCTCTTTCCCCATTTCATTGAGGGTCACATCAGCAGGATGAGTCTACTGGATTCAGTGTAATGACAGTGTGCTAATACAATGTCAGGTGTAGTCCCTAGAACCCCAGAATAGTCCTGTTTTTGTCAGGACATATGATGAAGTACAGCAATTTTTTAACCTAGCTTCAAGATTTCATATTAATTTTTTTGTTTTCCAGTAAAGCATTTTGGAATTTGTACAATGCTGCTAATGGCTGCAGAGTAACTAGGAGGACTTAAGAAAATAGATTGCAGTTTAAAATGCTTCAAAGTTAATTAAAAATGCAATTTGGTTTTACTTGTAGTAGGTTATCATATATTCCAGTATGGAATTACATTTGAAAATGCTGAATTAGCTAGTAAAACCAAAGCACAAAAATCGGAAGGTTTCCATGTTAGTTTTATTGCATTTTTTTTCTAACACATTCTTTGTATTTGCCACTGCCTTATTTTAAAGACATCTAATATGCTGAGTCAAAATCAAAAGAACTGAAATATAGTGGAAACCAAAATTTCCAATCCTGACTTGTGGGAAGCCTACATGGCTAAGCAAAGATTTGGGCAAGAAAATAGTAGGTCTTTGGCCACCTGACGTGATCATGGTCATTGGCTTTGTGGTAATAGATGATTTTTTCTTGCATCTCCAGGGGCATGCAGGAAAGCAGACACACCAGCACTCCTGGTAGCAGGCATCTGTAGCTGTGTCCTCTATCAGGAAGGATTCTGCCTAATTCAGGGCTCTGCTCTCATCTTCTGTGATTTCCCTTGAACGCATCTGTGCTGACATTTCAGTTCTATGACTCCTGCTGTCTTGAGCAATGCTTGTTGCATAGAATGGCAGAATTGGGTGGGTTGGCAAGGACCTCAAAGACCATCAAGTCCAACTGTTAACCCAGCAGTGCTGAGTGCTGTGCAATTTTAATGACCACAAGAGAAGAAATACGCATAATAAAAGGACAATCTTTGCATCAATATAGTGCTCACAAAAGTTCTCAGCTGATTAGAGGGTTTTTATTGGTATAATGTACTGAAGTATATTGGCATTTGCACTGCCATATAAGACACAGTCTTTTTGAAAATGTACTGACAAATGTTTGATTTGCAAAGCTATTTATCTGATATAGAAATGAGCAACAGAATCATGTTTAATATAGAACAAGTTCAACAGCATGCTGACTCCTGCATGCCTACCTCCATAACTTTGCTAAGGATGTGCTTCAAAATTCCTAAATCTTTCTAGTACTACAATTGCAGTCCATTGAAACATGTATGAGTTTCTACACTATTTTCAGCTACTTTTAAATTAGAATACCCATAAAAAACCCCACCATTCTCCTAAGCTCTAGCCATATATTTTTACTACACTCAAATCTAGCTCATCAACTAGCTCCTGTAATTTTTCTGAATTTATTCAGCCTCCTCTGCACTTCTGGGCTCCCTTCCCAAATTCTCTTCCCACTCCACAAGTACTGCTGGAGAAGTCCCAATAACATAAAGCCTGCAGAAAAATATAGAAAGTTCTCTTCAATTTCCATGTAATTTGTAAAGTCCTTTTTAGGCCCAAAGTAATAATCATGTAAGGGTAATATGCTAGGAAATGAAATATCCTCCCAGCCTTAGAGTCATAGATTAGACTTACTAACTTTTTCAGGAAGTTTTGGATTTTATACCATCTCCAAGAATGCAAGATTGGAAGAGTGGTTTTTCAGTTATATTTTTTTTCATTCTTCCGTATCTCATGCCTGTTTACCTGATTATTTTTTGGTAACCAAAATAATACCCATTCACCCCAAAGAAGAAAACTTCAAAACACACTTTAAAAAAAGTCCAGAATTTAATAGTGAGATATTTTTACACTCACTTGTGTATAAATGAACAGTATAGAATCAAATAGTTAAAATTGGAACACTTGATATATTTTGGAAATCCAAGATATATCTTCTTGGTTTTTCAAGCTCGAATGTATACAGTTTAACTGTCCAAGTGACATGATAAGAGAAATTTTACAGATCTAATTTTACTCTTGCTAATCCTTTACTAATGTCATTGTTCTGGGATGACCACTGACTTGTTGGGACTCTGGATTCTATATAATATTGTAGAATAAGAAAATAATTAAATATAAAAGGAGTAAAATTGCATTCGGTAAAACCAGGCTAGATTTGTCGGGATGCTGTTACACACTTGCTCCCATTGCCTTTGTGTGTTCCAATGAAGTCAGCAGGGTTTGCTGTGTATCTGACTTGTGAAAGGTACTGTTCCAAATTGCTCCCTTTGGGGCCTCCTGTATTTGTCCCCTCTTTGAAATCCATTGACAGCTGAGTTAACACAGATGTAAGAGTCAGGGGGTGCCACAGATACCAGCTAAGGAGAGAATCTGCACATTACAAACACTGTAATTATTAAGGAGACATGAATTGCCTCCTAGAATTTACAATAGATCTGAGGTAACTATATGGAAAATGGATAGTTTATTTTAGAATATTGTGTGCAATACAATGAGCATTGAATCATCACTTCTGAAAACATAACTGCATTGCAATATTGAGGTGTTTTCTGCAGAACGTTTTCTTCATTCTTACAAGTTTTATTATTTTGCATTTTTAAGCCAGTACACAGTGTCCTGTAGGTAAACATCCTCTGGCCAAACTGATATGGGTATATTTTTTTGATCAACCATTTCTCCTCATCTGCTTCCTCCATGCTTCATGTGTACAAAATTTATTTCCACTATCTCTTTTGTATCATACCTTTTTGTGCTTTTAATTCAGATTGCTCTGGGCAAGGTTCCTAATTTTTGTCTGGCACACTTGGATGATTGTGCACTTTTTAGAAGGTGTATCTTTGATTTTTCCTCTTTTCCCATCTCTTATCAGTATTAAAAATATGCTCATTATCTAGTTGAATGTCCATATTTTACAATCTTATTGTCTTTTTTTCTTACATGACAATACTGTTTTTAAATTTCTTTTCTATAGCTCAGTTGGTGTTCCTAACAGTGTTTCTATTTCACACTGTTTGGTGGCTCTAAGTTTTCCCATTCAAAGCTTCTTACTTCTCAAGTGAGAAGTGTACTTTTGAAAAGAGTGATCATCCATTCAATTATAACCTTATTGAAATATTTACCAGTAGATTATTTTAGAGTTTGTCCCCACTGAACTGAAGATTTGTCATTGACTTTTAGCAGAACAGAGCAGATTGATACTAAAAATCAAAATACTCATTTCAATACAGAGGAGTTTATTTAGGATGTGACAGCTCTACAAAACTGTTTATACCTTGCATGGGACTGAACTGATGAAACTGAAAGGCTGTAACAGATGAACTCCTAAAATGGTGTTAGAGCTAGATGGGTAAGTTATTGACATTCAAAAACCTTACAGGCGTTGGTCCCTTTCTGTTCACTGTCTTATGAGAGTAGTTAAGTGAGTCGACAAAAACAATGCTTCAGACTACAAGATTAATAATCAGGTTTTATTATAGTTCTCAAATCCCATTCTAATTCATCATTCATTTATAAAGATGGTTGGAGTAAGGCTACAGTTGCAAGATGACCAAAAATCTAAAATCCTTTCAAAGTTTAAAGTAAATAGTATTAAAATTTTAAAAGACAATGAGTCAAAATTTTATTAACAATCACTTTTTTTTTTAACTGATTTGGTCTAGAATTTGGCAGAAATACATGAGGAGCCCTGAGAGTTTAAAGTTTCTGGCTGATCTCTAAATCTAAAACAGCTGAGCAGATTTAAATATTTTGTGTAAACAAATTTGCATCCAGGCTGCTAATCTGCATGCCAGCTTTCAGCTTGACATTTTCTGAAATGATGGAAAAATGCTAAGCCCTTAATACTAAATGGAGTTCATAATGAAAATGCTGACAGACCCTTAATTACCTGTATTGTGATTCTGCTGAAAGCTTCTTTATCTGTCTAATCTTTCACAATGCAGTTAAATATATAAATTCTTGAAAGGAGGAAGAAAAGGAAATTTGTGTTGGAAATACTAAACTGTAGCAATGCTATATTTTCTTCCAGACATCCACTTATGGAGGCAGCAGTGACAAAGAAATATTTTAAGAAAGATATAGCATTACCTGTGCAAATGTAAAGGCAGCTGGTGATGCTTAAAACTTTAACTTAAACTCAATTTTTCAATCTTTTTGAGTCACCTTTCTGACAATGTATGATTAAACAGATGCAATCAACCATTTTTAATATGATAATGAGGTATTATCATGGAAGAAATTTCTTATTGACTTGACATGGCAAAAAAATCACAACCAACAAAGCATATCGAAGTTATCACTCCACTGCCTTAATACTATATACTTATGCTTAACTCTTCTTCACTGAGTGGAGGAGGAAGCAGAGGATAATATGAGAGAAAGGCCATTGTCTGGACTCTAATTTACAAATTCTTTAATGTAGAAACTCCATTATCTGCCATCTTTAGAACAGAATCTTTATGATTGTCTGGAAGAGATTTGTTGTTGTTGTTCCCACCGTGAAAATCTTCCCCAGTTTGTCCAGACTATAACCACCTGAAAAACTAGACAGTATTTGCTTTGCAGAGATTGCTTAGTGTGGATGACTCAGACACCCCGTCCTTGCTGCAGCTCCACACAATCTCTGCCCCAGCCAAGGCACACAGCTGTGCCTGTGGAGCAGCTTTCACACAGCACCTTCAAGGAAACAGAATATCCTCTAGCATTTTTGCCTTTGTGCTTTGCTGGGTGAATGAAATATATTTCTCCAAGGTTCCCACAGCAATGACTGACAAAGCTCAAAGACAATATCCTGAATGAAAATGAGAACCATACCACTCTGATACCTTCTTTCCAGACTGCCCCCTTCTCCAAAAAGACACCTGGAATTTTAATTGTTCCTTATGAAGAAACTACTTCAGTTCCAAGATCAGCTATTTCCCCATCCCTGTATCTTTAATATCAGTCTTCCTTTCTTGATATAAGGAGATTAGAACTCTGGGCAGTGCTCAAGATAGGGATGCATTGGTGTTTTTTGTAGGGGATAGATTTCACTCTCTTAGTCTTACTCTTCTGTTTGTGGAAGTGCCATGGAACATGAAGTCAGTAATTTCAAAGAAATGTCAGTGATGCATCTGAGGTCAACTCTGAGTTCAGTTCTCAGGTCAACTCTGAGTTCCAAGCTCATCATCATGCAGGTATCATTTAGTTATATTTTCCTGTATGCATATCAATAGCTAAAACTTGCCTACTTCTGCGTTTGCATGCCTTTTGATTTTGTGAGGACATTCTGGAGTACCTTGACGTTGGTGCATCATTTGATTACCCAAAAGATCTTAACGTCTCCAGTATAGCAAATTTCCCTACATACTCCTTACTCTGTTGAGCATAGAGATGTGAATAAAACTGATGCCATCACTAATCTGAAAGCAGCAACCTCACTTTGATTCATCATCTAAGCTAGTGATCATCACTTATTCTGTGTCTTATATTTTAACATCTTTAAGTTCATTAAAGGATCTTTCCATACGTCCTACATATTTTTAATAGCTTTTGGCGGTGAGCCTTGTCAAGAGATTTTTGCATATTCACAGTGACTAAACATAAAAAAGTTAGTTTTTCTGATTAATAGACCTATACCCAGAATTCTCTTCTCCCGTGTGACAGCTTTAACCAGGGACCAAAAGCCACAGGAGAAGAGCTGCCTGTATACATTGTCTTCTCTGCTACCCAGAAGAAACATAAATATTTTCTAAATCAGGGCACTTTTCATAGTACTTCTGAGGTACAATGAGACTGTTTAGTACTTTAATAGCTGACTTAAAAAAAAATTACTGGAGTTGTAGGAAATGGTGCTGTTTCTGTTGGAAGCATTTTCTAGAATTTGAACAAATTACTATTCCAAGCAAAATTTAGAGACACTGAGCTCTTGCAGTTGTCATGTTTCAGATGAGATGTGGCTGGCATGTCTGCTCCTGAAAGATTGCATGGTATTTTTCACAGAAGATTGTTATTAGCCTTCATCTGCTGGCTGAATTCCAATTTGGATAATTGCAGTCTGCTATCTAAATTCTCTAAGCAGAGTGTGTTAAATAACCTTCTACACTTCCTTTTCTAATCTTCTGAGGGGCATTTCTGAGAATTATTAAATAATAGATCTATTTAATCTAAAAGGCAGCTGCTTCAAAATACAAGGGGAAAGGAACTGTTTTAGAAGGTGTGTTTACTACTCAGTGCTCAGTGATAAATTAAACAGTGGCATTGGTGTAGGAAATGCTCCTTAGCACTGTACAAGAAAATGAGGAAACTATCTTCTTAACAAGATTGCTGTAATTTAATTAAGAGTTCATGGATACATTTTAGATAAACAATACAGTATGCTCTTCCAAGATGAGGAGCACTAGCCTGGAGAAATCCATATAGAAATTTTTGGAAAAGTTACAAGTTATTGAAGGTTGAAATAAAGATTTCTTATTCAAGATGAAGGATTAATACACACAATTTTAGTACACAGGAGAATATAGAAAAGTGCAAAGCTGTGCAAAGCTTTGAACTTCCTCAGATATGAAAAAAATCAAAGGGAGAAAATGGGTCAGTTGGACCAGTCATGAAGTCAAATCCCAGATTTGAAATAAATGGATGAAAAGGAAATATTGCAGATGTAGTTGAGTACAATTTTTCTGATTACATACTAGTTCAGTTTTTTTCTTTCAATGTGAGAAAAGAAGGGAAGGGAATTCAATATTAATCACAATTGCTTGACATGTCTTTGAACATGTGTAATTATTGGACTAGTTTAAGGATAATTTGTTAAGCATCAGCTCGTTGGTCCATCAAAAGTGGTGTTTGCTTCTCCCTCTTGGCCTGATGGTAAGTAACAGCATTCACCAAAGAAAGCAAGAGATAGGAAGCAGAGAGATGCCACAGAAAAGTGTGGCATCTCTTTGCTTGACTCAAAATGTGTTCTCATATTCACAATCTCCATCTTTCCTTGGGACCTGTTGATACAGATGTGTTAAACTAGAACAAACCCTTTCCTGTACCCTTTCTTCCAAACTTATTTACCTTCCACAGAATGCCCTCTATCAAGCCCAAAGATTTTTACTCTCCATGAAGAAAAGACAACAATGTCAACATTTTTGTTCATGATTATTCCACCCTGCATTTTGAGAACTTTTTACAGGTTCACAGTAAAACTTTTTTGTGGGGGGTTTTATAGAGAACAATACAACCACATAATAATTCTATGACTCCTGTTACTGTTTGGCATTATTTTAGTTCAAGAAAAAAACATCATGCCCACTTGTGCTCTTAAACTATGTCTAAGCTCAGTCCAATCTGTTTTAAAAATCATAATAACAGGATCACTTTAGGTAATGTTGTGCTCAAATTAGGCATTCACTGGGTTGATGCATGTCTGGATGGAATGGAAGCAGAGGTTGTTTATAGCCCTTTGAGAAAGCATTTAAGTCTGGTTCTAAGAAAACTCTGTTATAACAGTGCAGGTGGTTGAGTTGATTGCAATCTTGAAGATTAAGGATATCTTCATTTCTCTGATGTTACAGAAACACAGGGAACTTCTTGGCCTGATTGTCACTATGACTTACTGTTGCCAAAAACTGCATTAACTGCTATTTTGGAGCCTCCTCAGTACAGAATTTTCATTAGCTTAGTTTCTTGTATGAATAAAAAATTAGTAGATATGAGTGTAACACAATATACACAGTTCCAAACCAAGTAGCAGCATTCTTAAGATAATGATCAAGATAAAAATGGAATGAGCTTATTTCTCTGTTAAACAGCTTCATTATCTGTTGGTAAATGAAACTTCAGGTACTTTGGTGTGCAATTTAACACTACATTGCCAGAAAGATTCAGTATATATATTGCAGTTTGAAATGCACTTTGAAGTCTTCTGTTCTTTATAGTTGTGTAAGAAATTGGCTTCAAGGGAATTGCTACTATCCTTTGCTAGAGAAAAACCAAAAATAAAATCTTGAAGTTAGTGGGTCAAATATCATCTGCTTTAATTACTTTAAACAGATGGAAACCATGAATAATTATTCATAAAAGCCTTTTTATATGCTTTTTCAGGGGGTATTATTGCAAGATTTTTTTCAGTTACATAAATAGCAAAGTGAAAAAGAGCAAGTAATATCATCTCATATCTGCATTAAGAAACAGCAATAAATGGTTTGTTTTATAAGTGCTCTGAGAAGTTGCATGGGTCCAAATCCAGTGCAGACAGCACAAAAAAATTCTAATGATTGAGATCAAACTTGATTGAAGGATTTATTTCCAAGCTTCCAATTATTTCTTTATTTTTATCATTAGGTTTCACTAATGCATGCTGCTAAGAGGGCAACTGGGTATTAGTTTCTGGGAACTAGATTTTTCACTAGGAGAAGAAAACATACCTCTTTTCAGATAAATGTTCACATAATGCTTGATTTCTACTGAAGGAAACTGTGCAACATTTTCAAAATTCACAGAGTAAGGGTTCATTCATACATGAAAGATTTTTTTCCTGATGATTACCCCACTTTCATAATTGTATTACATTTCAATTTGCATTTATATATGTATTATTTCTGACTTTGTGCTCACTAACATACCATGGTTTTGCACCTAAAATCAAGTACTTTCCTGCTGACTAGTGGAGTAAATATTCTTATATAAAATGCTGAAACATATAAAAAATCAAAACCATGGTCAAGCCACTGTATCACCATGGCTATTTAGACCCATGCATCTGCTCAGTTTCCCACCCTTCTGAGCTTGCTGGCTATTTGTATCAGCTTCTGAAAATTTCTCCCTGTCTATTCTGACAATTTAAGGTATATCACAGTATAAAATAACTTACACAGTTACAAGTGCTGAAACAATTTACTTCCCACAGTCCATCAGCACATTTCAACTAAGAGGCAGCAGGTTTTTGAACTACTGCTGCACAACTGAAAAATAGACATATGAGAATGTCTATTTCCTCTTGCACTCACTTGTGGTAGTGAACTCAGTCCTCTGTAATAGCACACCTTTTTTTTTTTTATTTTTTAATATATTTCTGGCAGCTCCTAAAAAAAGAGTTTGAATTTCAGAAAATGGAATAAAAAAGGTAGGATTCCTCAAGTGCCTCTCATTCTACATTTCAAGGACTAAAACAGAAATTTGAGAAAAGAAGTTATATATTTGCAAAAATAATGAGGAAAAGTAATTGTTGCTTGTTTCTGCCCTTTAATAAGAAGGCACTGTACATTGCTAGTTAACTGCAAATAAATTACAAATTATGGTTTTGCCTTTGATATATTATTTTTCCTTCCCAAGACATTTCAACACCTGTTTATCAAAACTGCTTAGGCAACCTCACCAAAATTAGTTTTTTGTTCCTGTTTTCATTATAAGCATTGTGGCAGGTTTTGGTTGGTGGGTTGTTCTGCTCTTATTTGAGAAGTGGTCTAGGGGGTCTTTTTTGTCTCATCATTACAAGATTTCACAAACTTCCCCTGTTAGGAGTGAGAACATGAAAAAAAGAGCCAAACAAACCTTGTGAGAGCATTTAGGGCAACATATTCTGGCCTGACTCCACAGATGCTGATCGACGAAGACAGTTACTAAGGACAATTTGAATTTCAGTTTGTTGTACGTTTTGTGGCCCTTTGGGTTAAAAGTTTCTACTTCCATGTAAGCATTACTTCCATAGGAAGCCATACAATTATTTTAGGTATCTTCCTATTGTTTTCTCTTCCCAGCTGGGGGGTTTATCTGCCCGTGAGGCAGCCTGGCTGCTCACCTGTGCAGAGCAAGCAGACCTGCAGGGAGCCCTGGATGCTTCTCCACGGAGCACAAAGCAGCCACGCAGAGTGGAACATCCTCTGTGCTAACTAGGCCGTTTCCCAACGTATTATAATAATTTCACACCACATTATACTGTGAGTCTTAAATGATTGAATGTCTCCTTTGAACATTCAAAGGTTCCCTGCTCTGCTGGCTCACTGTTATCACTTCCTACATTGCCTCGTGGCAAATTATTTGAATATACTGTAAGAAAAGGGAGATCATCAGTATCTTATTTGCATACAAACATCATATTATTTTCAAATTATCTTCTTTAAGGTTCTCATTTTCTTAGGATGTTTTCTTCTGCCTGTATGAAGTTTGCTCATTCTATATGCATTCTTCTATTAGTGTTTTGTTGCATAACATAATAGATTTTCTTTTCCACCTTTATTCTCTCCCTGGATACAAGTGCTAAATTACACAATGGTAAGAACATCAGTAATACTTCACAATTAAGTTTTACCAATTTATACAAAGCTAGTCAGAAAAGTTAAGACAAAAATTATACAAAATTTAAAAAAAAAAATCAACTCTTCACTTTCTCACTGCATAAATGCTTGGATGACTTGAATATTCCTATCATTGTCACTTTGCCTAAAAACTTACAGAAAATTTCTCAGGCTCATAGTGCCTTAGGCAGCAACCCCTATGCTTTCCCCTCCCACAGAAAAGAAGAAAAGGCTTGCTTACCCTACAGTCTTCATGGGTGTCTTTGGCTCATTCCAGTAATTGTATTGTTTTTGTGTCGTATGAAAAACTTGTACTTTGAGGGACACATACTTTGAGGGATAAGGGAATGGGAGGTGATTTTTCTAAGAGGAACATGCTGAAAAAAAGTTAATCTATGTACAGTTACCAGTGCTTTCACTGCTGACAATGTCTGAATTGCAGACATGCTGAGATGTAATGGGGAATCACAGCTTCTGGGAGCCATCTGTGGATCTCAATGCAAAATCATTCAACCCAGTGAAGTTAAAGCAGAAACAGATCTATTTGAATTTTTTCTTCTTCAGCTGGGAAAAGACTTTCTAAGGAAGATTACGGAGAATTAATAGATTTCAGCTCTACCTTTCTACCTTATTTCTTCTTTGTCTTGACCAAACTCCTTTATGAAATGATTTGGTTTTTTTGCAGTACATATTAACATTGTACCTTTCATTGAGAAAATGTTAACGTAATTCCTAAAAGACATTCTCACTGCAGCTTTTGACACATAGGGAAATATGTAATTATGATATTCCTTAACTTTTATATTCTGGAGTTCACTACCTGAAGAATATCTCAGGTGTTATTAGTCTTGCTAAAGGGAAGTGTCAGAACCTTACTGTGTTAGGACTGAGAAAAAGTAAAATGTTCTTTGAAGCAGATTTTTGTCCGTTGCTTCCTCTCTCTACATGGCAGAATAACAAAGACCTAAAGTATGTACAGAATAAAATGAAATGCTTGTTTAATGAAACTGTTATTTGCCTCATATTCTACATATGGTAAGAACTTTAAAGTGATAAAAATTATAATTAAATAAAAGATTCCATGGCAAATCTTTGAAAATAATGATTTAAAATCACAAAGATTGCCATACATAGCACACTGTTTCTGGATTTCATGTAGCTCCTTTCACTGTCAGGTAGTGAACCAAACATCACTACACTTAGCATTGCAAAGTTCACAGGGCCTGTGGCTGACTGCACAGGCTTTCAGGTCCATAGCAAAATAGACATCACTGATATGAACAGTGAAACATCACTAATTACTTAGAACTATAAAAAGACAAAGATATTTCCTTTTCATTACTAAAAATGAATTGCAATATGATAATATAATCACTTTTTGACATTCAAAATAAAGCACAGACATTCTACATCTGAAGTCATGGAAAGGGGGAGATGTGTAGGGGAGAAAGTGGCACCCAGGCAGATTATCTGCCCAGTGATTTGGTTATTTTTATTCCAAAATACAAGTTCTCTCTGCTACTGATTAGGAACAGCATGTTTAAAAGCTGCAGTTCATGTGATGTCAGCTAAATATTGTCACTGTTTTGAGATGTGAGTAATGAAACATTATCTTTCACTGAATACTGGTTCTCTAATAATCTCTGGCAGTTAACTTTTTCCTCAAGGATTTTAATAATGCTTCTTAGATATATAAAAATGTGATAGTCATTTCTAGTCAGTGAATGTTGAAGTATGTTTTAAAACTTTCAAGCTGGCTATGAGGGTTTTAATTGCTGTTGTTTTTCCAGTCTCTGTCAATACACTATGTGTCACATAAATGCATACTATTAGTGGGATGTAACATGTTTGGTCGTAATTAAGACTCAGGTCCAATTTTCTTAGTGTTTTTTCCTCATTGTATTTTATATTTCAAAGTGATTCATTAAAACTGAGATTATTTTTTAGATTTGCTCTCTTTCCTAATAAGAGTTGCCTTACCTTACCCATTTCTAATGGAATTGTTTTACTCACATGCCAAAAGCAGATTTCTCCATTTCAGGATAACAGCCTGATTTTAAAATACTGAAAAAGCAACAGTGACACAAAGATGCTGTTGTGAGAAATCCTGGCCCAAAAGGCCTCTATGATAAAGTGAAATGTTAGTAAAATAGAAATGCAGTATATGTGAAGCAGCACTGGTTAGAAGAAAAAAAAGAATAATAAAAATATTTCTAGAAAACTTTCTAAATGTAGTTGATCCAGAACAGATTGGTTAGACATAGTCTGTCATGTTGCAAGAGTATTTATGACTTTTTTAACTCTCTCATGCATTACATTTCTTATTATCTTCTATCATACAATTTATTGACAGTTGTTATTTCATCAGTACAATAATTCCATGCAAAATCTTCATTAGCAGTGCCACACATTAAATTTGCACCTGTTTCAATGGACATTTGAAGTGTCCTTTTGATCAGATTAGTAGTTATAAAGAGGATGGCCAACTCTGGACAAACAGACAAGCAAAACAGCAGAGATAAAGATAAGCTTTGAAATTGGACACATACATATATTGACTTTTAGTGTAAAATGCCTTTGTTACTACAGAATACCTGATAGATAAATAGTGCATCAAAATTAAAGGAGAAATGGAAAATACCTAGAGCTGAAGTGTTAGTCTAATGTGTGAATGCAAGTAAATTGGTACAAAGTACAAGTGATTAGAATGGTGAGCATACCAGATCATTTAAGATCTTGATTGAAAGTTTGGTTTCCTTTTTGTTTTTCAGTCTCTGAGTTTCTTTCAACTCTTCTCAACTTCTGTTCGCACCTTTTTTTCAATGCACTTAATCCTTTTTGTCGCAGTCTTTAAAGCACCTTTAATTCTGCAGTGTCATCTCTGGTACAGGCTGGGCACTACTGTCTGCAGTTTTCTAGATACTACTGCATCGTTAATATTATATAATGACATTTTTTAATGATCTGCCTTACATATTGATATACTATCCCATGCTTTAATTATAGCAGTGCTATAATCTTTAATGCATGTTTCCTTCTACCAATGTCATAAGGGAATACTGTTACCTATTAGCTTGCTTGCAGATAGAAAATCTTTCTGCAAGTCAGTTATGGGCCAGATTTGTTCAGGGTATTTAGGTACCTAATGATCCAGGCAAGTTCCTAGCGGAACTGACAGAAGCCTAAATATCTAAGACCCATTATTTCAATAGGTGTTAGGTACTACATTTTTCAAAGTCATGCTATGCCCTCTCTGGAAACTACCTTTTAAAATCTTAAAGAATTTTAAAAATGTCCCAAGTGACTTCCCAAAGTTACAGAAGTCTTTCAACAAGCAGAAAGCTGAAGCCATATCTCCTGATTCCAGGACACTTCTGTTAACAGTGATCCATGAAAAGTCCTTCCCTTTTCTATGAGTAAACATAAAATACTAACCATGTTGTTACTAGGTATAAAGGAGCAATGTCCAAGGAGCTTTTTATATTATTGTAAATTTCTATTTTTTTTTTAATGAGATGTTAAGTTCTATGTCATTTTTCAGTACTGATCTGCCTTTGATATTAAATAATCATCTTAGTGCAATAATTCATAAAAAAGGAGTGACACAAGTCTTTAATTACTAGGCATTACTTTCTCTCACAAATATTAAAATTTGAGTGGACATATAAACTGACATACAGTCAAAGCCATTGGAAAGGGACACATATACAAAGAATGCATATAAGAATTATTAGTGTTGACTAAAATATACAAATAACTGTATTTCAAAATATATGTGCAGGATCTGGTAAGTGAGACTGGTAAAAAAAAGAATTAATGTAGAGTTTTTTAACATGCACTAGGAATGATTTCTTTTTTGAGATTATTTTTGCTACAATTTCTCTAAACCTGGTACACATCTGGCAGCTGGTGAACTGAAAGCACTGCATTTTATGGTGATTAGCACCATCTCACTGCTTCCTTGTGCTCCCTTGTCTGCATGCACTTGCACTGTCCTGCATTCTGTCTAGTCTGCAGTCTTCCCAAGCTGAAGTCGGTGTCTTTCCTGTCTCAGTGCAGTGTGTAGCACAACATGTGCCCTGTATATGTCAATATTTTGGAAATATTGTCACAAAATAATGGCTGAAGCTATGCATGTAGATGATTCAGTGGGTCTGATTATTGCTTGCTGCTTTTGAAAGGCAGAGTTGTTATGAAATACAACCAAATCATAATTTTGCATTTCCAATGACAATAGCAATTTATGTCCATTTTTCAAAGACATTAATGGCAAAAGGACATTCACGGAGATGAGAGATCAAACCTTCTCTCTGTGGGATTCTTGGCCTGTAAATAAACTGGACTTCAAAAGTTTTTAAATCTCTTAAGCATGTTTCAGTAGACTGATCAATGATTAATCGAAATGCATGTAACAATAACCTAATTATCTTCAAAGTTAGTTTGGTTTTGTTGGGATTTATTAATTATATTAAAGTCCAAAATAGAAAATATTTCTCTTGAATGTCACAAACAACTTCATACTTTAATTGGAACTTTTTCATATTAAATCAATTGTCAATTTTCAATGAAGAAAAATCTGGTGGTTTCTTGAATGTTTTTATTTTTAAGCACAAATTTAGAAAAATGAATTGTCATATTATATGCTAGATATGCAGTACAAATATGCCTACCAGTGTGTAAATACTCTGATTTCTCAAATATGCATTGTGAAGGTCTGCATTCTTGTCCATATTCCATTTAAAAAAAGTAGAACACATTTTTGCCAAACATTAATGATAGTTTTGACATATACACACTGAACTTCCATCCTTGAATTGCAGAAAAATGCAACTAGCCACACAATATGCTGAAATGTACAGAAATCTCAGGAAATAAAAAAATAAAGGGCCAAGCTTTCTCCACTCCCTTGGTATCCATTCAAATTTGTATGCAAAGAGGCCAACCAAAGAAGCCAGCCAGTATGGAATTCATTCTTGTAATATAATGAAGTCTTTATTATTAATATGCTTTCCAACTACATTGCTATTGTTTAGTTATCTCTGTAAGATGCTAATTATTTTTTTAGTTTACATTGTTCTTATAAAAAAATTACAGTAAGAAAAGGGGTTGCAAGGTTGTAGAAAATCAGACCAGATGCAGAGTAATGAAGACGGAAGTTCTGGTATTTATCTTGCACTTTTATTTAGTGGTGTATCAGGTGTATGTAAATATTCTATCTTGAGATGTATTTTCTATATCCATTAGAAGTTCAAATAATATAAACTTTAAATTATCTTTTTTTCCCTGAAGTTTGGAGGGTTTTGTCCATGTTTGCTATAGCTGTTTGGCCAACACTTATTATTTGTACTCAAGGTGGGGAATTCTATTTATGATTTAATAGCCATCTTTTGGTTTGGTGTGTAACTCATGGGACACAGAAAGAAAATTTATTTAAGTGATTATTAGTGCTTGAACCAAGGACATTTTCTGGCTTGTATTCTCGATCTTCCTTTTGTGTCCAAATGTATACTTTTTTTTTCTTTCCCTGTACTTTTTTGCCAAATTGCAATAGAGTGACTACAAATGGAGGACTGGAGAATGTCCAGAAATCATATTCTGGTGTTTAGGAAAATATAGAAGACAAGTGAATGGCTTCATGAAGAATCAACAATTTCTGAACCTGGGAGAATACTCTAGTTATAAGCTTCATTGTATAGTTTCTACTTATTTTTTTTTCTCTTTGAGAGGTTTTTGAGATTAGGAGGTTTCAAACTGAAACTGCCACAACTAGAAGGATGAACAGAGTGTTATATTAAATTGAAGTAATTTGAGAAAAGTTGTGACTCTCTTAACATTTTCTAAAAATCACAGAATCATCAAGGTTATAAAAGACCTTCAAGATCATCTAGTCCATCTATCCAGAACCATCATAATAACCCCAAAGCCAGATTCACAAGTTACATATCCAGACCCCTCTTGAACACTTCCAGACAGTGATTCCACACCACCTCCTTGGTCAACTTCTTCCAGTGCTTAATTATTAATTCAGTAATTTTATTTTTTTTTATAATAACTAATCTGAACGTCCTCTGGTACAACTTAAGGCCCTTTCCTCTCCCTCTTTCAGTTGAAACATGCCAGAAGAGAACAAATCCCTACTTCAGTACAACTTCCTTTCAGGTTCTTGTACCAAGCAACGAGGTCTCCCTGAGCCTCCTATTCTCCAGAAAAAACTATTCCAGTTCCCTCAGCCACTCCTGCTAAGATGTTTTTTAGAGCCTTCACCATCTTTGTTACCCTTTGTGGACACAAAAAATCAGTACAGACTAGAAACCTAGGCTGTTAGATGCATTTTGAGAATGCCTACTAGATGTTCTGAAGACAAGAGAAAAAGGATGGCCTTAATCGAGACTAAGGATCAGAGAATTTCTCAGTGTCTCAACTCCATCATAGTAAACCCCAGGCTTTTAAGTTTATTCTGTCCTTGTTGTTTTGGTTTTTTTTTTTTAATGGTAGCCAAGCAGATTGTGAATGTTTCACATTCAAAATGCTCAAATCTTCAGATGTATTTCAACTCCAGTTCCAATTGTGTCAGTTGCTTTGAAGTAACTTATTTATTCTCCAATTTAGCACAGAACTTCTCTATGCCTAATACTTTCTAAAAATCTTGTACCCAAAAGGCATATTTGGATAATATCAACACTTATCCAGTAGACAGAACAAATCATGAACATGATTTGCTACATATCATTATGTATGGATTCATCAATATCTGTTTGGGAGATCTGTAGGCAGAAAAAAGAAAGGGAAAATGTTTTATTAAGGTTTTTTACTAAGTCAAAATAGCATGTCGTAGTGATAAATCTTAATAATTATGAAAAGTAGTTGAATTTAAATACTTTGGCTTAAATGTCTTACATTAGATTTTTTTTTTTTTAATAACAAGGATTAAACAAATATTGCCAAATAATACATGGTTTGTTGAAGGAACTGCATTTACTTATGAGTTTTGTCTGTTTGCTGTATGGCTATTTAAAGAAGCATGGGTATCTTGTCTTTCTGTGGATGCTTATTTCTTTACCTCCCTCTGGTTTTGCAAATTCTCAAAATATGAAAGCATCAGAAGTAATTCACTGGCCATGCATGAAACAATTACGTGTGAAAACACAGTAACTGCTCTGTTTCTCATAGCTGAGTTCAAGCCACTGCAACTCTTTGTGCTATTAGGGATTAAACCTTCTCTATTTTGTGCTACAATGTCTGCAGAAAAACTTGGCATGCACATGGGCCTTGTTTGTCATCTATATTGCTGGGAAAGGGAACTGCATTCATTTACTGTACACGGCTGCTGAAACTAAACCAGCTGGACCTTCGTTTTGCTGTGAGTTTGTTGTTTGGGGTTTTTTGTTGGTTGGTTTGATTGCTTCTAAGAGCAAATGTTCACAGCAATAATACTAAAATATTTCAGGATTCAAGAAATAGTAGATATAGTTACTCCTCTGTTGTCAGTGCATTTTGATAATGGGAAGTCAGTTTCTCATCTTATTACTCTGCTGCTCTTGGCAGGCTTCTGATATTATTTATCCTGCATTTGATAATTTATCCTCATAAAGCTGACTTCTCTAAAAATCCATGTTTGTGGGTCTAAAATGTATGAGATTAATTCAGCATGTAAATTCTGAATTGCATCAATTTAAACATATATAAACAATTTTTTACTAGTGACACATAGATTTTCTTGTGTAAAGATTCAAATGCATAGTTAATAATAAATGCTCAAAACTTCATGTAAATTTTCATAATTCATTCATGAAACTTCATTTTTTTGAAAAATTCTTAAGCAGAGAAAATTTCTTTTCATTCCCTAAAAGTATATCATAAGCACCAAAAAATATTTGTGAAGAATTCTATGATTTTGAGCCAAAATGTTATGGAAAAGATGAAATATCCATTATGCAGCATAATACCTTGCTGTATGTTCTTACTTCTATGTCTGATTCTGCACACAGAAGTTTAATTTAATTTACAGTGAAATAATCCTACTAACTCTTTCCTGTTCTCCTCCTGTTGATCTAAATGCCAAAATTCCCACAGGACTTGAAGAACTAGGCAAATTTCTTAATATGAAAAGTTAATTGTGTGGCCAGATTCAATTACACGGGTATCATAGAACAAACAGCATTTACTTGCTCCCTTCTTGCTTCCTTAATACTGCTGCCTTCCCTCCTTCCCTTCCAGAGGCTGTCTAAAAAACCATGTTGTAAGCTAAAACAGAGCTGTTCTACTCCTGTCTTTGTGTTTAACTTAGGTAAAAGCTTAGATTGCCTCAAGCCTTTTTTTTCCCCAACAATTCAATGGTCCTTTCATCCAGATTTTATAGATTTCACAGAGATCACCTAGCAGTCTGTGCATCTACTTTTACCAAGCACTTAAAAAACAGTAAAATGCACATGCAATATGTGCATATGTACAGGATTGGTTTTCTCTTCAGAAATTAACCAACATAAAAAACAAATATGCTGACAGAAAAAAAAAGCATTGAGTAAGAATATTTTTCATGTACCCATCAATTGCACAATTATAAATCTGAAGTGATGTTTTAATTATTGTACCATAGAACATTTCAGTGTTGCATGCAAGAGCATATTTCCCAGAGATTATTTCCCAGAATATTTTAGAGCAAAAGCAATTTCATCTGAAAAAAAAATTCAATTTCTTTTCTTCTTATTTTTTCGAAGATGATTTTCAAAGCTTGTTAGGTAAAGTGGAGATATAAAAAGCCACTTGAAAGTACAAACAAATGAAAAGGGAGGAGAAAACCAAAGGAAAGCAAAGAAAATCAGAGTAAACAATTACTAACCCTTTACAGCAATACCTTGCTCCCACATTTGGCAGCAGAAAATGTCTTCAATGGCCTTATAGATAAAGTTGAGGTTTCGTTAAAATACATAATAGTTCAGCACATACTTAAAATTAGGCAACTGAATTTGTGTACTTCCTTGAATTACAGGCATTTTTTTCTACTTTTTCCAGAAGTTTCTCGGTTATAATCAGATGAAACATCTCTGTGCAACAAACAGCTTTTTCTTTTCATGAGGTATTAAGAAAAACCTTTTGGTGAGTTCACCCCTGGTTGGGCACCAGGTGCCCATTAAAGCTGCTCTATCACTCCTCTCTCCAACTGGGCAGGGGGGAGAAAATATGAAAAAAGTCTCATGGGTTGATATCAAGGTAGGGAGAGATCACTCACCAGTTACCATGATAGCAAAACAAATTCAAGTTAGGGAGGATGAGGAGTGGGGCCTGTGGTCAGTTCATCAGGTCTCTGCCAATCCTTCATCCTCAAGAGGAGGAATCCTCACACTCTTGCCCTGCTTCAGTGTGGAGTCCCTTCCATAGCAGACAGACCTCACAAACTCCTCTGATGTACGTCACTCCCATGGGATGCAGTTCCTCACAAACTGCTTCAGTGTGGGTCCCCCCCAGAGTTACAAGGAATCCAGCCAGGAATCCTTTTCCTGGGTGGGCTCCTCTCTCCATGAGACCACAGGTCCTGCCTGGAGCCTGCTGGAGTATCATCTTCCCACAGAGTCACAGCATCCTTCAGGCACACCCATCTACTCCAACACTGGGTCTTCCATGGGCTGCAGAAGATTATTTTCTCCAGAATGGCCCTCCATGAGCTGCAGGGAACAGCCTGTCTCATAGAATCCAACAATCATAGAATAGTTTGGGTTAGAAGGGACCTTAAACATAATCTAGTTCCAAACCCCCTCTGCTATGGACAAGGACACTTTCCACTAGACCAGGTTGCTCAGAGCCCCATTTAGGCTGACCTTGAACACCATCAGGTATGGGGTATCCATAACTTCTCTGGGAGGTGTATTGCAGTGTCTCATCACTCTTACAGTGAAGAAATATCTAATCTAAACCTACATTCTTTTTGTTTAAAGCCATACCCTATTACCCTATCACCACATGTCGTTATAGGTAGTGCCTGTTCAGGCTTCTTGTGGGTCCCCTGGCAGTACTGGAAGACTGCTTTAAAGTGAGCTACAGTCTATGGAATCCCAACTCTCTCAGCCTCTCTTCACAGGAGAGGCATTCCAGCCCTCTGATCATCTCAGTGGCCGTCCTCTGGACTCTCTCTTTTTATGATGGGGACCCCAGAGCTGGATGCAGGACTCCAGGTGAAGTCTCAAAAGAGCAGAGAAGAAGAGAAGAATTACCTCTGTGCATCTGCTGGTCACATTCCTTTTGATGCAGGAGACAGTTGGCTTTCTGGGTTGCAGGTGCACACTGCCACCTCATGTTGAGCTTCTTATCCACCAACACTCCCACATGTGGCTTCTACTAAGGGCTGCTCTTAATACATTCTCTGCCCAGCCTGTCTTTGTGCTTGGGATTGCCTTGATCCAGAGGCAAGACCTTGCCTATGGTCTTGCTGTACTTCATGAAGTTCACAAGGACCCATCTCTCAAAGCTGTTCAGGTTCTGCTGGATGGCATCCCTTCCCTCCAGAGTGCTGACCACCCCACACAGCTGTTAGCAATCTTGCTGAGAGTGTACCAGATCTCATGCTCGTGTCACTGACAAAGATGCTGAAGAGTGCCAGTCCCAATAGTGACCCCTGAGGAGTAACAGTCATGACAGGTCTCTACCTGGACAGTGAACCATTGACAAAAGCTCTTGGAGTGTGACCAGCTTCCCAATTCCTTATCCACTGAGTGGCTCACCCACCAAATCTCTGCCTCTCCAATTCAGAGACAAAGAAATCGTGCAGGACAGTGTCAAATACTTTGTTCAATTCCAGGTAGATGATGGCACTTGTTCTTCTGTTACCCATCAACACTATAGTCCTGTCACAGAAGGCCATCAAATTTTGTGGCACAATTTGCCCTTAGTGGAGCCAGGTTGGATGTTGGTGCTCACCAATCATCTACTTATTTATCTTAGCATAGCTTCCAGCAGGTTCTGCTCTGTGATCTTGTCAAGCATAGGGGTGAGATTGACCAGCCTGTAGTTTCCTGGGTCTTCCTTAATGCCTTTTTTGGAAATGGGAGTTTTGTTTCCAGTTTTCCAGTTATTGGGAACCTCACTTTTCCCCTATGCTGGATAGTGGCTTAGCAATTTAATCTGCCCATTCCCACAGGACATTCAGATGCATCTCATCATGTCCCAAGGACTTGTGTGCTTTCAGGTTCCTTAGGTGGTTTTGCACTTGATGTTCTCATACAGTGGACATTTATTTGTTCTCCCAGTCACTTTTTTTGCCTTTTGGGACTTGGGTGCTGTGTCTGGAGCCCTTGCCACTGAAGACAGATGCAGAAATGTTGTTGAGTATTGAGTACTTCAGCCTTCTCTGTGCTCTGGGTAACCAGGTCTCCTGTGTCCTTTCATAGAGGGCTCACATTTTCCCCAATCTTTCTTTCACTGCTAACACACTTGTAGAAGATTTTCTTGTAGTCCTTGACATTCCTGGCCAGATTTCTGTCAAGGCTGTAGCTTTCCTAACCTGATCATTTACTGCTCAAACAATTTCTCTGTATTCCTATCCTTGCTTCCATTCCATATCTTTTTGTATTTCAGTTTGTCTGAGAGCTCTTTGTTCCTCCTTGCAAGCCTCTGACTTAATCTTTGTTGGAATGCATCACTCTGAGCTTGGAGGAGGTGATCCTTGAATATTGACCAATCTCCTTGGGCCATCTTGCCTCCATGGCTTTATCCCATAGTATTTTACCAAGCAGATCCCTGAAGAAGCCAAGGCTTTCTTCCTGAAGTCCAGGGGTGAGCTTGCTGCATGTCCTCCTCACTGCTCTAAGCATCTGAAACTCTATCAGTTAATGGTCTGCACAGCCAAGGCAAACCTCCAGGAACCTCCTGGACTGCCTATGCCCTGCTGTGTTGTCCCTTCAACAGGTATCTCTGGTTAAGGTCCTCCATGACAGCCAGGACTTGTGAATGTAAGGCTGTTCCCATTTATCTCTAGAGGGCCTCATACACTCAATCTTCCTGGTTGATCGCCTGTAGCAGACCCCTGTGACTATGTCCTTGCCCTTCCTTTAATTCTGGTGATCCATAGGCTCTTGGTCTGCTCCTCAATCATTCTCAAGCAGACCTCCATGAACTCCATCTGGTCTTTGACAAAGAGTGCAACACCCCACTCTTGACTCCTCTACCTGTCCTTCCTGAAGACCTTGTATCCTTTCATTTCAACGCTCCATTCATAGGAGACATCCATCCCACCAGGTCTGCATGTCATGCAAGTAAGATCACATCCCTGTGGGCATGCACACTTCCCTAACTCCCTTTGTTTATTCCCCATGCTGCTCGTGCTTGCATAGAGATATTTGAGTTGGAGCCCCAGTGAAGCTGCCCTATGATCTGGAGGGGCTGGAATTCCTTTGTGCTGCTCTTCAGGCGTTCTCCTGCTGACCTGCAGTCCCTCTCCAGGCTCTGGGCATCTCTTGCTGACACTGGCATCAAACTGGTAGAAGTGGGGTGGACTGAGGCTCCCTTTCCCCTGGCAACTTCCATTGTTTCAAATTCCATAGTCAACTGACTAGTTAGAGCAAAATATAACAATTCATTTCACTGAAAACAGCCAAAAAGGGTGTCTGAAGAAGGTAGGCTACTTGCTTATGTAAACAAACTGGTTTGTAGCCTACAGAATTAGGGTTTTTTTTTCTAAAAAAGGAAGAATTATTTTCTTTGTGATCACAATACCAATACATAGATAGTGTGCTGCCTTTTTAAGGTGTATATATTTTAACGTGGCATAATATAGGGGGTAAGATTTTGAAAGCCCTTAGCGTTGACCTAATCTTGTTCTCATTTAAGATACTGCTAGTGACTGTAAATGAAGGGATTTTGTCAGGCCTGAGTGCTACTGCAAACCCTATCCATTATTTTCAGTTGTACTTGTGCACTTTGTGTTTTTTTATGAATACAAAATCTCATATAAAAACCTTTAATGGAAAGATTCATGACTTATGAGTTAGACATTTCATTAATACCAGCAGTGGGTGACAAGAAACTGAATCTTCAGGCAAACACTTCAGTACTGAAAGTGCCACCTATCCATTTCAGTTAAAATTACCTATACTGAATAAAGATAAATAAGTTGATATGGTTTTGAGAGACTGACAGGAAAGATCCTTGATGCTTGATTGTCACAAAATATAGGATTACTCTAATAATTGTTTTTATAATCAGTAACTTATGCAGATACAATTGTTTTAGTTTAATATAATGCAATTTAATTTAATTCTTATAAAATTTAAAAAAAAAATAAACACTTTATAGTGTAATTTAAATAAGTAATTTTCAAGCAAAGGTATAGAACTTTTAAATCTCTTAATGAGACATAGGCCACCATATTTCTTTTGTGAATTCTTATGCTGTATCCCCTGATCTGCATTTGGAATGAGTCCATTAAAAATATATTATGCAATTTGAATTGGAACACTCTTCAACTGCATAAAAATATAACTGCTGTACCTATTAGAGGTTGTCTGGGTTTATCTCTCTAATTTAAATTTCATTCCACTGTCCACTGGTCTGTCAGTCAGATTTACTTCTCTTCCTTCTTTCAGTGAAAGTATTTGAACAACATGAATGACACATAACTTGGTCTTTCATAAAAAAGAACATTTAGATTATTAAAAAATTTGGGCATGAAGGAGCTCTAGATCAATTTTCTTCAGCATTTTCAACATTTTGAAATAGTTAAAAATCATAAACACCAGAGACCCCTGAAAGTCTTGAGAGTTCAAGTGTTCAGGGAATACTGAGAATGACAACCAGTGCAGGGAGGGGGTAAAGATAGTGACTTGCCTGTACATTCTACATTTTTAATTTTCCTGAAAATTGTAAGCAGGATTCTTAATGAAAAAGGCCCTTATATAATTATTTCCATCTTAGTACTCTTCTTGTGCTTTTTGGTAGTGAATACCTACTTTGTTTAAGCTTTTTTTTTTTTCCCATTGTGTCATACTTTGGATATTCTAATAAAACATTGAGAGTATACACTGTACTAAATTGATTCACACAGCCAATATTGCTATGGCTGGCAGGACTCATATAAGCAAGGATGGGCCTAGGACGTGGCCACTTCAGGTCATACTAGTGTGGGTAGGATTGAGAAGGTTAAATTGCTGCTTTTGGGTAGAGAAATAGAAGCATGAACCTTCCAGGAAAGTCAGTCTTTTTTAAGCTGTAGAACTCACTCTTGAATTATTCCTGGTTTTATTTAATTCTCTGTTTCTGTGCTGCTTTCTGTTTGTGCTTCTCCCGATCCTGTTTTCCCAAGAGGTAGTTAGAGCTCTTCTTACCTTTCTTAGATATTTTCCATACACAGCAGATTGACTTATTTCAGAGTGTTTATACAAATTTCCAGAGGTGAACCTACTTGGCTTTGGCTTAAATCTGTCGAAGTGACTCTTCCAATGACTGCTGTGGAGCAACTGCAAGCAGAATTCCTTGTTTGTGTGTGTGCCAGGGCAACTGTCAAGGGAAGAAATGGAAAGCTGCAGGAATAGGAGAAGAATTAAAATGCAGCTTTCAGATTTGTTCTAGATAAGAAATCCTTACCTAATCAATTTTTCTCTGTTTTTTTTTTTTTAATTATATATTTATTCTTATTTGGAAATTGAATAAATAAGAAGAGAATACACTCCAAACTGTCATTTGGGTAGAATAATATATAAATCATTCTGATTATCAGTATCAACGTGGAAGTCTAGATAAAAAGAGTGAAAAACTAGGACTTTTTAAAATAATAGTTAATTTTTATTAGATAGAAATCAAAATAAAAATAATAAAAAAACACCCATGGGCAAAATCCAGGTCAGTTATGGTGTGATAACAAGGAAAGCTGAGGTAAGAAAAGGGAAACCAAGAATAGTGGGCCCTGCATTAAATAAATGACTTCCCCCAGTGGAAATGGTTATTAATCTTTCTGTCTTGGAAATATAAATGTTCTTCACATTTCACCAATCCACCAGCTCTGCTTTATGACCCAGATATTTGTCCTATTAGTTTGTTATGCGTGTAATGGTGCTGCAAGCAGTACACGTATCACTTGCTAAGGTCAATGACATTGCTAGTTTATTCTTACTTTAGGAATCCATCAGTGGCCAGCTTAATTTAGTGCAGGTTGATTTCTGCTACTGAAATATACTAATTCGCAGTATGGAATTGTAGCATTGTTTTCAAGATCCATCATATTTACAATTAAAAATCTGTTACAATTTAAGTGTCATTGATTAAACACTTTATTTTAGCTGTCCCATTAAAAAAAATTACCTATGTCTAATTTTAATTGTAAAATTTTCAATGGTTCAACTAAGTAACATGTTAAACACTAAAATCAATTTATTAAAATGGACGGTAATCCTTGCATCCATAAAATTTTCTTGCATTTATAATAATCTTTAGCGATATTTACTTGACAATAAGGTTTCAAATATAAGCTAAAAATATCCACTCGTGTCTAGTTTTAGCTGTCTCTTTGGTTACCTATTCACTGTGATTTATTTCCATGAGACTTTCTAGTATTTTTAAGTCATAAGAGGAAACAAAGGGTCCTTTCAATGTTGGAATGACTTCATATTCATGCAGGTAGTCTTTATGTTTCTGACTGCCAATGTATACTGTATCAGCACTAAAGTGACTATGTTGTATATTTCAGAAGGTTGTTACTGTTGCCACAACTTATTTCACCTCTATTATGGAAATTTATTAATGCCATTAAGAGAACATTGTTCTGGATTCAGTTAATCTTCAGCCTGGAAAAAATGCTGCAACTTTACACATAGTGGTATCCTTGACACAGCTGCAGAGCTGATATAGGTTAATGTAATTGTTTGTGTGCAAGACCCTTGGTATTGACCTGAGAGACATCAAATTCTGCCTTTACTAACACTCGTATAAATCAGGAGTAGGTCCATTGATTTCAATTACTCAGTATTTACAGTGAAATGAAATAGAACATAATTTACCCTATACATCTAAATTTAACCTTGACACAAACACTCACAGTCCGTATTTACTTGGATGAAGCAGTTAAAGAATTCCAGAACTGTATTGTAAGTGGAAAACAATGATATCCCAAATAAGTAAAAGTTAGAAAAAGTAGCTGAACAGCCATTAAAATTTAGTGAAATCACAATTTTATCTTTCTTTCTGCTCACAAAAATAACATTTGCTTTTAATTTCCTAATTTCTTACCAGATGTAGCTTATTTGCAGTACAGTCTGGATTACTCTTAATTTTGTCTTCATGAAGAACTATTCTCAGTTATGTACTTTTGCATCCAGTTTCTGCTACTTAGCTCCATGAGAACAGAAGAGGTAACTCTTTAGTCTCTTAGGAGAAATTGAAAATTCATCTAAACCAAAAAGCAATTATTCTTAACATGGAGTTTTAGTATTTATAGTGAGCAGTGATTAATCTAAGCCTTAAAAAATATATAGAAAAACTAAGATTAGGAAGATATGTTAAAACGCAGCTTCAGGTTAATACATTATGTGTAGGAAACACAACTAATGCTGTCTTTCACCCAGTTTTGGAGACTAAAAATAAATATTTATCAGGTTTTTATATCTAATAAGGCTATAATTACTAGTCTTATATAATATTAAGGTTTTTCCAAGAAAAGAATCCACTCTTGCTTATCCCTGCAAAGAACTGTGCAGATAACAGTGATTTATAAATTATGATATTGTTTATTCCTTGTTCTTCAACTTTGACTGTTTCAGCTGACTAAAACTGAAAGTTTATTTTAAAGTCTACAGTACTCTCCATAGAAATTATTTTCATATGTTTTGTTTTCAAAATGCGTTTTATTCTATGTTCCATAAATAAAAATTCACTTTAATATGGATATAATGATGTTGGCTAACATTACATACATGTGGTTTTATATTCCCATTTTCTGTAGCTGTATTTAAACTGTATTCCCTGTCCAGAATATAACAAAAGATGATAGCATGAAGTACCTATCTGGGTCATCACAATTAAATTGTATAGAAATAGATAAAAGAAAACTTTAAAGAAAATTGGTTCCTTTCCTCTGCAGAGACTTGTTCCTCCAGGGTTTCCTAAGGATGAGCATCTTTAATCTTTAAAACCAGACGCTGTGCTGGAACTGTTTCAGAATAAAAATATTTTTGTACAGTAAATACATTTTGCAAAACTGAGTACTGTAGCTGTCATATTCATCAGGAAAATCTCAGCATAAAAAACTCTTTCTCTGACTTTGAGCTTACACTTAAATTCACACATATCCTTCTGATGGGCAGATACAAACTTGTGCTGCTCAAGCTGGGTCAGGTTTTGGGGTTTTTTAGCCTCTCCCTCATGCACATAGGAATAAACATCAGCTAAATTATTTTTTCATAAAAACTAGTGTATTTTTTTCTATAATAATCCTCTTTAAAGTAAAAAAAACCTGTAAGATTCTAAAGATAGAGAGGTGACAGAAAATACAGATGTGCATCTAGTAATAATATCCATTGTGCTTAAATAATTAATTTACAGGTCACTCTGCATCAGCAGATGCCTAAACCTCAATTCAGAGGCCAATAAATTTAATATAGACATAACAAGCTAGCGGTAGAAAATGCATATTTTTTAGTTTAAGGCTGAATGACCTGTTCTTTTATTCATACATCAAGATATCAAAAATCACTGAGCTCTTTCTCTGATTTTTATCTGGTACTGATAAGCACTTGCACTGGTATTAACATTGCAATCCCTTTTACATGGCTACAGAAGTGCTTCCTCTTTAAGAGCCAGGTGTTTAATCTTGAAGAAATATATTCTGTATATCCTGATGTTGTGAATTTGACCTTATAAAACCATATCAAATTAAGATTAATTAAATTTGTACATTTATATCTACTCAGTCCCTTAGAAGTTTAAAATAATCCCCTCTGCCTGCCTCAGATTTTACCATCTCTTCCTGTGGTGAGCAAGTTGAACAGAATTCCTATCATTTTACAAGGCTACTTGAATAAAGAGGAGCTGAAAAATCAGAACAAAAAATTGATACATGACTTCAGAGGTTGTTAGATTGCTTTCTCATATGAATAAATCTGCTAGTAGGATGCTGTTTCGGGACTGGATGAAGATAACAGTTACTTAATTGCCCTTCTAGTTTATGGGTGATATGTAGATAACAGCTAATCTGTACCACATACATTGCTAACCTCATAATAATTTACTTTGTAAATTTTACTAGCTAAACTTGAGGCTGAAATATGACACTGTTCTATAATGCATTGTTTTCGCCCTCTGTGAAGTAATGCAATATCAGAAATCTAATGCTATCAATCCCTCCCAATGCAAATTATCAAAAAAATTAATTCCAGGTGCTTTCACTCCTCAAAACTAGCTGAATTTTGATGGGAAATGAAAATGAGCATATTAGAATTGAGTAGATTTTTGGCCTGCTCCTAAACTTGGAAAGTAACAAAACCCTGAGAGGAAAATTGAGCAACACTACTGGGGCAATGGATGGTTACAGTGGAAAAGTTTTCAGAGTTTCACAGTAAGGTTATAAGCTAAGGAGCATTTTTCATTATTCATCCACAAGGCCAATGATTAGGGATAAGTAGCCTTCACACTACTGCTCAGCCTGAAGATAATGTTGCAAAGAATTTTCTCATGAGTATCTACCATATATATGATGGAAAGGTCCATTGCACACAGTCTTGAAGCAATCTACAAAGTATGCATTTAATTATGAGAGAGTTAAAATAGATGGATGTGAAGGCAGAAGGAATACATGATCCAAAAAGCTACACTGCAAGATACTTTTTCTTCTCTTTCATAACCATAGAATTTGTTTTTCATTTACAGCAGCGTGATAACCACTCAGATCAACAACCCACTGCTTAAGTATTTCCCTCACTGATTGCAATGCCCACCCTCATCAAGAACTTACTATAAACACCTGGTAGAATGAACTGGTTTATAAACTATGGAAAATAGTACATCTCTAATGTATGTAGTCAGGGCCTGCAGGATACAGATGTTCTGCTGCTTAAACTACAGTGCCCTAACAGCATATGTTGGGTATAGGAAAGGACAATTAATCTTAATTAGGGAAAGAGTTTAAAAATTGCTATATACTTACTGCCACCAACTTTGATTTGAAATCATTTGAGTCTTTAAAAAGCAAAATTAGGAAATAGAAATACAATTTTATGTCATTGTTTATTAAGGAAGTAGAGGGGAAAATATCTTTGTAGTTCATGTATCCATGAGACCTCTTATGTTTTTAGCATTTCTTCCTTGACCTGGTCTCCTTTACATCTTTTTTGTATTTCTTCTTGATTAGTTTCAATGAAACAGATGTTTTCAATGCAAAGCAATGCTCTCATCCAAAATAATTTGTACTATTAGAGAAAATAAAGCAGAAAAAAAGAGAGCAAAATAGCAGCAAATTAGCACTTTTAAATAGTTTAAGTTTATCATGGGTATATTTTAAAAGAAATCTTATCAATTCAGCAGTAGCAAGCAACAGATTGTTTATTGTGGTGGTTGGACTCTGGCTGGGTGCCAGGTACCCACCAAAACCACTCTATCACTCCTCTTGCAACTGGGCAGGGGTGAAAAAATACAATGAAACTGGTGGGTTGAGATAAGGGCAGGAAAGGTCACTCACTGATTACCATCACAACCAAACCAGACTTAGGAAAATTAGTTGAATTTATTACCAAACAAAATCAGAGCGGGATAATGAGAAGTAAAGCAAATCTTAAAAACACCTTCCTGCCAACCCTCCCTATTTCCCAGCTCTACCTCCTCCCCCTCAGCAGCACAGACAGACAGGGATGGGGTTGCAGGCAGTTCATCACAGGTTGTTCCTCCTCAGGGAGAGTCCTTGCCCTGCTTCAGCCTGAAGTCCCTCCCATGGGGGGAGGGACAGTTCATGAACTTGTCAAGAATGAGTCCTTCCCATGGGATGCGGTTCTTCATGAACTGCTGGGGTGCAATCTTTCAGGCACAGGCTGCTTCAGCATCAGTCCCCCACAGGGTCATCATTCCCACCAGCAGTCCTGCTCCAGTGTGGGCTTTTCTCTTCACGATTCTCCAGATCCCTGCCAGGAGCCTGCTCCATCATGGGCTTCCCACGGGGTCACAGCCTTTTTTGGGTGCATCCACCTGCTCCAGCGTAGGTTCCTCCAGGGGCTGCAGGCGGATCTCTCCTGCCCTGTGCCCTCCAAGGGCTGCAGGGATGCAGCAGTCTCACCACAGGCTGCAGGGGAATCTCAGCTCTGGTGCCTAAATCACCTCCTCCCCCTCCTTCCTCACTGACCCTGTTTCTCTCATATACATCACTCTTTATCTGCAATTATTTCTGTGCAATAACGTTTTCCCCCCCCTCTTAAATACACTGCTACAGAGACATCATTGCCATCTGTGACGGGCTCAGCCTTGGCCAGTGATGGGCTGTTCTTGGAGCTGGCTGGCCTTGGCTCTGGCAGACACAGGGGGAGCTTCCAGCAGCTTCCCACTGAAATCAGCCCTGCAGGCCCCCAAAACCTTGCCATGCAAACCCAATACACTTGTTAGGGAAAGGGATTATGGTGATCCATGAAAAGATGCATATACAGCAAGTTATTACAATGATACATGATATGTTTTGTTCCTCTACTTTCCTTTCTGCTTTCTGTTGAGATATTTTTAAAACTTGCTCTTCATAGTATTAAAATCAATGAGTTCATATACATCACATCTTTACTGAATGCCTGTCTTATGTTTAAATTGGGTGTCCTTCCCTCTAAAACTATTGGAAAATAAAATCCTTGAGAAATATTTAGCATAAAGGAACACGTCTTAAGTTCATAAATTTCCAAGGAATTTGACTGCAGAATATGCCAAGGAAGTTCTATTGCATGCTTCCTTGTTTCATACTCTTCTCCAAGAATTTAATTTACTGACTAATACATCATGCATATAAGCCAGTCTAAGATTTACTGTGCTTCTTTTTTTAGGGATGTAATAGCAATGCGAGGAAAATACCAGTTTTTAACAAATGCATGATTTTCAAATGTAAAAAACATATGTGTATTATTACTCATGCCCCTGTATTCATGGTGGTAAGAAAGCTTGTATTAATTTCCCATGATAAAAAAAAGCTGAGATAAGAACATGATTGCCACTTCCTAAGAAAATACCTACCGCAAAAACATAAATTGTTTTAAAAGAATCCATATAAGGCCCATAAAACGAATTGACTTTGTTCCCTGATGTACACCTGAGAGGATGAATAAATTTGTCAGAAATTTTTATGCAAAATATTTGCTTTTGAACCATGTGTTGTTATTAAATCACTAGTAACAGAGGAGTCATAAACTTAGGAAGGGTAGTTAGTAGCCATTTTTTCTTCTGTACTGAAGCTGGTGAGAGTCTAATATTATTGCTTTCAGTCTTTCTTAGGTAATTTCTTTCAGTTTTTCAGGAAAGATTGTGATGTACAAGAACTCTCATAAAACAAAACTCTGTGTTTTCTTATGTTTGTTTGTGAGGAGTTGTCGATGTACATGAACTGATGGGCTGGTTTTTCTCTTGTGTTCTCTGGTACCTGCTAGAGCTAATGGATGCATGATTTCATTCAACAGCTCTGCATGTGTTGGAGATTTTCTACCTCTTCCTGGTCTAGTTTTGCATTTTGATGCCTATGGAAATGCTACAAACATAGTGTTATGTTCTTTATTCTATTCACAGTGTTCCAACTTCTTCCTACACTGTCCTCTTCACAATTTTGGTATGTTATATAGGAAGAAAGATAACAAGTACCACTCTGCTAGCATTTACTCTGATTTATTCAATTTTGTAGAGGATATAATCTATACAATCATCCAGATAATTAATGAAGGTTTTAAAGAGAACTGGGCTCAGAATTGACCCCTGGGGTGCATCACCAGTTGCTGTACTTTAAGTACAGTTCATCCCACTGATCACCACCCCCTGGGTCCAGCCATCCAATTCACCTCACGCTCTGCTCATCTTACCCATACCTCATCCACAGCTCTGTGAGGACTGGGACACATCCCTCTGGGGAAAAGAAGGATTTCAGGAGAACCTTATGATGGAAAGATTATCTTGTAGAAAATGCAGTCACTATATCTTAATTCTTTTCATAATGCATGAAGTAGAAAATAAAGAGTAATGACTGTTATCACCCATCAACGAAAAAAATAGAAGAACATAAGAAACCTTTTATCTCTACTGGAGGTCTGCTTAAGAACTATAATGAGAACTTTCTACATTCCAGTAATTTCCAGATACACAGGTTTCTTTACTAGTTTCTTTTTGAAAATTGTTGCTAACTGTAGTCAAATTATCCCAATTCCACAGTCTTTAAGGAAAGCATTAAAAAATACTATTCAATGTATCAAAATAATTAAAAACCCCTCTAAATGAAATTTAAATTTTTAGAATCTAAATTTATACATTACTTAACAAAAATTAAAATAGATATCTATTATATAAATAGTAATGCATTTTTTTAAGAACCATAACAGTCTGTGATTGGTATCATGTTTTTTGAGGGAAAGGTCTTTGACATTGCTTGTTCTTTCTTTGTACATTTATATTTCTTTCTAATGTTTCTGGAATTTGTCAATGAGTATATAATATACGATAAAGGAATTTTAAGGTTTAATAGAAAGGTAGTAAACACCTTGTAGTAAATATTAGCATCTTAAACCAAGCTGTGTGTATCTTTTTGCACTCTATCACAATCCAGAAGTAGGAGCATGTTCTGTGTTTTTTGGACTCACTCTGCTAGTTTTGTACCAAGAAGCTAAACACGACAGATGCAAAACAGTGAAAAGATACCCAAATCTGTATGAATGCAGTTAAAAATACCCAGACATCTTTAATTTATGGAATCCCAAGCAGATGGTAAAATATGTTTACTGAACTCTTCTCTCTTTTTCTCTAAAGAACCAGAAGCTTTAAATATCACATCATGCTTCAGAATTTGGCAGTGAGGACATGAGTTTTCTCTGTTTTTTTTCTTTTTTTTTCTTTTTTTTTTTTTTTTTTTTTAAGTCCTAATAAGATAGTCTCAAATTTGGAGCACTATTAAGATTTTGATGGCTACAAATCTGACTCAAATTATTTCTTTGATGTCTCTATGTGAAAAATTTACTTTTAAAAATGATATAAATGAAAAAAAAAGTTTTCTTACTATTTTCAGTGTCTGTACTAAAATTTGATTTAGGAATTAGAATTTAACACTGTCAGAATTAGGCTGCTTTGAAGGCCAAAGTTACAATTAAATTGTGTAATTTTTATTCTTGCATAACAGGATTAGAATAAAATAATTTCATTATTTTTGCACATAAGGGCAATGTGGTGTTTGTCTGAAACACATCTTCCAGATAGACATTCATTCCTGCATTGAGACAACAAAAGACTTGAGTCCTGCAGTCACTTAATGAGGATCATCTTAGAATATTTCTTTTTATTTCCTTCAGTTGTCAAGATGGTTTACTTTTCCTTCATTTTTATTGTTTTTATTTCTTTTCTTATGTAGATTCCTAATCATAGTTCAGTTTCAGAAATTGAATAGCATTCATTTAAGTGATTAAAGGAAGAGTAGAAGGAGATGATCTGAACTATTGTTACCTCATATCAGTAGGTGATATCAGAAGACACATATTGGATGCCTTTTGTGCATCCATGAGGTTCCATGTTCAGGTTGCTGTTCCAGAAATTTTTGCTAATATTCCTGTCTGAGGACTCTACAATAGTAGTGTTCTACTTACCTAGATAATTATTAATAATTATATTGAGCTTTTGTGTCCTCACAGGTAATTGTGTACTTGTTTTGAATTAGTCTGAAAACTTATTTGATATTCAGGAGTTCCAAATTATTCAAAATTTTTTATTTCCACAATCTTCAAGATAGTGGTGAACACACTGTTTGACTTCCATATGAGGGTGTTGGTATTTGCAAGGTGATTAGATGCAATGTGTGAAAATTGTGTGTACAGCCTGTGTGAATCTATCTGAAAAAAATGAAGTTACAGTCTAGATCTTTGGGATACTTCTTCACAAAAGAGACTTTGAGAGCTTCCTTAGAAGCCTGTCTAAACCAGAACAGGAGAGACCAAGCTGTGTGGCTGGGCAATGTGCAGGCAGCAAACAGCAGGCACTTTCTCAGGAGACCATTCTTCAGGATTATTTCTCTGAATAAATTGCAGAAGCTCAGTTTCCAGATGAAAGAAGGAAAAATGGATTTTTGCATGCTACATTTTTTTGAGCTTTTTAATGGATTCTGAAGGAACAGGCATGTGAAGCAGATGCAGAGTACTGCTGTCATTTCCTATGTTTCCAGGACTCAAAGTGAAACTCCTGTCCTTTGTAGCTCACATTTCAAAAATTTTGTGGGTATTACTGAATTTAGATTTTTTCTTCCATCTCTGAAGATAGATAGTATAATGAGAACCAACAGCAAGAGAAAGTATTCTCATGCAAATAACTCTGTATTCTGAGTGTTCTGAATGAGAGCTATAGTAGCAATTCAGGGATGACTAAGCCTCAAAGTTGGAGTAAGTAATGTGTGCGCATGTGCATACATGTGTACATATCCCATTTTACTAATTGAAAAGTATAAGAAACTGCATGAAAGCTGAATTTCATCTACCTCAATCTGCAGGCTTTCCATTCAGCAAGTATAATCTCAATAAGGAGGAAAAGTATGTTTAAGTATGTAGCACTGTAGAGTCAAATTTGACAGCAGAGAAGAAAACTGTGGTTTGGGAATCAGGTTACAATAATATGTAGAAGTGGGAATATGCACTTTTTTGATGGGGACACATACATTTCAATATAGGCTTTAATATAGACATTATTGGGATATGTTTAAAGGCTTCCTTTTTTTTTCTTATACCTTCCTAAAATTTGCATTTCTTTGATTCCACATTTTAAAATAATTATTTATTTACCATTACACTGATCTTTAGAAAGTTTTCTGACCTTCTATCTGCCTACAGTAATATGAGATATGCATAAACATTGGGATTTAAATAATATTTGGCATTATTGACAAGCCATTTAATTTATCCCTTTGGACAATGCCCTCTGAAATGCTGACATCTAAGTTTTTGAAACACGAGTGCTGCTCTGTGAAAACTTCTACATAATGGTTTTGGAGAAAGTGAAGGTATGAAGAATGAGCGTTTAAAAGGAAATTTGGAAACAGTTTTCCTGAAAAATTAGGTTGTGAGTATGTGTCATGGTTTGACACTGACACAATGCCAGTGCCCCCATGAGAATTCCCTCTCCCTGGCATCTGCTGTGAGATGGTACCCGGAAATAAGCAAAACAGGCTCCTGCTTAGGGAAAAAAGGGAAGAAAAAAAAAAACTTTATTACTAACACTACAAAAACTAAACCACAAAAGAAAAGAAAATAAACACAAGGAAAATGAAAACCATACAGAAACACTCCAACACTTCCTCCTCCCACCAAATTTCCAATACATTTACATTTCCCACAAATATCCACACTCTGTCTGGCACCACCCTTTAGATAATCAAATCTTCAGCTCATCAAGAAGTAGGCAAAGTCCTTTTCTCGTACCATGAACTTCTTGTCACAAAAAGCACCGCCCGAAGTTCTGCTATCTCGTGACATCTTTCCATGCCAAGGTGCTCTCACCACCAGGCATGGGACAGAAGTGTGCTTCAGGGTAGACCTCTGGACCTTTTAAGGATGCCTTGTCTCATTCCAAGCAGAGCACAGTCTCATCTCTGGGACCTTTGTTCCCCCCATTTTCTTCACACACACCCCCTGGGACCGAGGGGTCTCCACACTGAACTCTCTTAGCTCTGAGCCTTTGCTTCCCCCTGAAATGCAGTCTCTGTATCACCAGGAATCAGTTCATGGTTTTTACAACAAGAAAGAGTTCAAGGAAAAACCCACTCCATCTTCCCTCCATTCTTTCAACATCTTTCTCTTTCTCTTTGCCAGACCTCACTCACTGGCCTATTTCTTCCTTCATCCTCCACTCTTATCCTTCTCTAGGAAAGGGAAATGTTCTTGTAAAGTTTTCATTGTCCACAAAAGGGTTAAAAGTTCTCCTCTCCAGCGAGCTGCCGGACTGCCCGCTGCCTCCTTTCCCCCCCCTTTTCCTCCTTCTCAGCCATGCTGCCTGCTGCTGCACATGTTATCAAGTTTCAAGGTAACAAGCACAGGCTGCCTTCTCTCTCTGTCTCCCGGGGAAGGGGGGAGAAATACCTCTCCGTGCTCCTTCCATTCTTCCACCCTTGGGCCAGGCCAGGCCAGGCCTCCCTCACGGCCGCGTGGCTTTCCCCTCCCCCGCCCAGCAGGAGACACCGGGCGGGGGAAGGTCCGACCTGCTCCCTCGCCGGAACCCAAAAAACCGAGGGAGAAACTCCCTGCTCTTTTAACCCCTTGGATTTTTTTGTGGTCTCAGAGGCGTATCCAAATGCCTCACTGGCCAAAACAGATGCCCATCTTAAAATCCGGACAGCCATTGGTTACCACAACATAAAACAACATATCCCAGATGTCCCATTTCCGGTCAAACCACGACAGTATGGTATTGTCCTCTTGAATGTTCCATTAAGCATAAGGGTGAGAATTCACATCTTTTATTAGCTTTAAGCACTTTTAGTACCCTTTTGTGATTGCTAGTTATAAGTATTTAAACTGCATACACAAGTATTTTTAGCTATTATGGAACTCCAGTCTTTATTCTCAAAACTGTCTAGAACTATAGGCCAAGAACTTGACTAAAAAAGAAAGGTAGGGATATGAGAATTGGAGTTATGAAAAATATGTCTTTAGCAGTGTCCACTTGTAACAAAGACATCAAAACTGAACTTCCTCCATTTCATCCAGTGAATTAATAAGAGAAGAGAGCCTTTCATTAAGGCAGTGACCTTAATGATAATGGTAAACAAACATTTAACAGCCTAGCAGGTCATTGGCTTGGTGATTTTAGGATATGCAAATGTTTTGGTTAAGCAACCTGCATCTGATTCTTTCTGGAGGAACCAAAACACTTACATGTGGTTATGAATTACTTCATAGCAAGGATCTGTTTTGGTATAATCAGGGTGGGCAATAAGCTGGTCGGATGCCTTGTCCCTGCTTGCCTGTATCTTGCACACAGGTTTTGACCAGAACTGCTGGAATTCCTTTTAAGTAAATTAAAATTACATTAATTTTCTTTATGAACAGTCTCTCTGTACAGTCACATAAGTTATGGATTATCTTATTTGTTTTTAAATGCATTGGTTTGTAAATCTGATATACCTGTTCAAAGCACATGGTCTTTCTGCTCCTGAGAGTATAGAAGGTAGACTTGTAATAGCTATCAGAATACATTTTCTAAAGCTTATATCTTTTTCCTTCTTTAACCTTGTTTCTTAATCCACAAGTCTTCAACAAGCCAAGAAAAGGGATCTAGTCAACTACTTATCTTCCTTATTTAAAGGTACCTGGTTGTCGCTGAAAATAGTCACATAAGGGGAAAGGAAGGAAGCATCCTCTGCAACCTGATGATCTGAGAGATAACAGAATTTCACTCAAACATTTTCTGATTTTCCCATGAAAGAAGCACTATCAAAATGGGACAAAATATCAAAGAAGTGGAAAACAGTGAAATGATAAAAACAAAACTCAAATATGTTGTGAATAGCATGTCTATATATATGTATGTGTGGAAAATTATTAAAACCTGTACACTTGTAAACCTGTACAGTGCACTTCAAGATCAAGATGGTAGATATTCTATATCTCATCTGTGTGGGACAAAGTTCCTCCCAAATGCTTTTTTTTAAAAACCCTATTTCTGTATCAGTTTCTAAAAAATAACACTAATTAAATGTGTTTCTTTTTCTTCTCTGACGATTTTTAAGGAAAAAACTGATTTCAAATGTGCCTTGTAATTAAGTGCATTAAGCATTTTTATACAGTATTTACACTATATTAGGGGAGTTGCAATTTGTTGGCTCCTAATTTATTTCTTTAAATTGCGATTATATCAAAGCCTGCAACAAGGAGTCTTTCCTTGAGGTGGAAAATTCTATCTATATAAACATTTATTTATGTTTACCTGAGCGTATAGCCATAGCCTTCAGTGCAGATGTAGTTTGGATAACAAATAATAATTTTTTCTTTTACATTAATGTAAATTCAGCAACTATATACCAATTTCTGGGTTTTAAATTATCTGAGAGACTTTTGAGGGGAAGATAGAAAAAAGAGGTGATCAGGACTTCTAGAAGTCAGTCCTAAGTAATTTCAAAGAGGAAAAACATGATGTGCAGCTCAGCAGAGAATCTGGGCCATAATTACCAGGGGTAAATCACACCTGACTGATCTGATTTTCTTCTATGACAAAATGTCTGGGCATGCAGATGGGGACAGAGCAGTGGATGTCATTACACTGATTATAGCAAAACTTGTAATACTCTCAGCCACATTAAACATTATGGTCTGGATTGGTGGAAAATCAGATGGGTAAAAAGTGTTTGGATGGCTGGACTATAAGAACAGTGGTTAGTGGGTTGGACAGTTCAGAGGCTGACAACAAGGGCAGGGTCTTGGGTCTGTCTTATTTCCCATCTTTATCTATGACTGGAAGAAAGTTGTGGAGTTTCTAGGTGACAGCAAAGCAGGAGGAAAATAAATGTAAAAATCAATACTTAGTAAGACCTCCTTTAAAATTCTGTAATTCACACCAAAAACTAAATAACTTAAGATATATTAGAGAGAATAAAGTGAATTAATCTGGATGTGAAGTTACTTCATTAATCTATTCTAAAATACAGCAGATTCAGAAAGATACAGAATCTACAGAAAGATAAGCATTGCACAGCTACAAGTCATAGGTCATTCTCTGTGTTATTTCATTTAAATTAAATGTATGAGATATCTTTTTCTAGAACTCAATTTTGAACAATCAAGTTTTGGAAATGTAAATAGGACCTAAATAAAACTGTTCCAAATACGTAGGTAATGATCTGAATATATGATTTAAATTTCCATTTTGGGAACACTCAGAATTTCACACTGAATTTTTAGATAAACTTCTAAAAATGGCTCCTTTTTCTCTACATTTTTTTTTAAAATAATTCTCTTGGTATTTACCATGTGAAATCCATGTCTATCTTTTACACCTTTAACAGCACAGCTGCTGTTAATGCAGATATTGTTTTAAAAACCTTATAAACTTTTATGAACCAAACCTGTTCCTGATTGGTCTCACTCAGTGCATAGTCATTCAGTGGAACACTTCAGTATGAAAGATTTTTTTAATGGAGGAGAAAACTAAAACAAGGTGTGATATCACAGCAGATAGACACAATTAGTGATTACAGAGACTGCTAGATTTGAGGCTTGATCTATTATGCTCTTATAACTAAGTTAACACAAAGTTAAATAGCTTTTCTTTCCTTGAATGCCAATATTATGTAAATTAAGTTAATTTTGGATTTTTTGTTAAGATTTATGCATAATATGGGCATAAAACTATATTTATCCAGTATGATTTGGGTTTCATTGACAGAAAACATTCAGGTTTAACTTCACATGGAGTTAGTAACTTTGGTGCTTGATAAAATTAGATGGCACCATATAATTTCCCATAAAGTATTTTGTTTCCAAGTAGGTTATATTATCATTACAAATGCAGGTGAACTGAAGTAGCTTAGAGACAGCATGCATTACTATAAAGTTAAGCTGCTTGTAAAATTGTCTGTAAAAACACCAAGAGAAGAAGGAATAAAGACCTGAAAGTAGACTTTCCCAGGCATAATAGAAAGAAAAAAAAGTTTCAGTTCATAATTCAGCACTGTTTTTTCAGTAGAAAAAGTGTGCTTCATTTGTATTTTAATTAGAAATGTAACAGTCAATGAAATGGAGATCGAGGTGCTGGAGAAAGCAAATGAAAGCTCCTATTTTCCTCTTCCTTGTTTTCCTATCTTATTTTTGCTCTTTTGTTCTTATTTTCAGCTCAGCTTTTTTTTTCTCCAAATAGGAATATTGTTGAAAATGTAGATTTTACAGGATGTTCAGAAAAAAAAAAATCCTGTCCAGTTTTTGTTATAAATCATTAAAAACCCAGTAAGAATTCAAGTGAACAAAGTGCTGTCTGGCTATTCATATAAATTACTGATAGAGATTTTCTTTAAGAACCATGTTGCCCACGGTTAAAGTTTCATTCTGTCTTTCAGTTTTCTAGACCATTTTACACAAATTCTCTTGACTGAATAGCAAGCTGAAAATACTGATAAAACCCCCAAAGCTGACAGCTCCTCTCCCCATTTTGTGCATGAAGTACAGGACAGAGACATTTGAGCTCGTGGGATGCCACAGAGGTTGCGTAGCAACGGATGCGAGAGGCAGCTCATCTCTGCTGACTGTCAGACTCCCAGGACAGCAGAGAAAGAATTTCAGGGATTGCAACCTCAGATCTTTTAGGCTCTTTAACCTTTTGTGTTTAAAAGAAAGAACTATTTTTAAACAGTACTGGATAGGCATACATAGATTTTTAGGTTCCACCAAGACAAGGAAAGTTAAACAGGAATATTAATACAACTTTTCAAAACAGCTTTTTATTTTTCCTTGTACTTTCAGTGAATAAAGCTACAGATGGGACAAAAATGTTAAAGGGAAATCACATACTCTACTGTTCATTGGCAAGATGGCGCTACAATTGATTTTTTGTCAATGGTAGAAAACCAATAATTTTTTTGTATTTTTCTGCATCAATGGATCTTTTTTATGTAGTGAGAGCAATAAGAGATGCATGATATGCATAGAATAATGAAAGGGTGTGAAAGGATTGACACTTAAACATGACAATGAAAAGGTTGCATTTGGGACAAATAACACTGGTCACTAGGTAGGAAGCATTTCAGGATGTTCATGTTTTACAAAGTAGAAGTGGGAATTTGCAAGCTACTTTCATTTCTTTAGAAAGAAAATGTGAATCCAAGTAACACTTCACACATCTATAACAGTTCCTCTAGAAGATTATAAAGGCCTTTAACAGCATGAAGCAGCAAAGATTTGTGACAAATTACTCCCAGATATGAACAGAAAACAAGTATGGCTCCACAGAGAAATAATTAGGACAAACTGGCACACTAGATTGGACATCATCATAGGATGATTGCCTTTTTAAGCCTCTAAAGAATTTTAAGTAGTAAATTAATTTGTCAATGAAATGTGGATACCTCCTGTGTTAAACTGAGTGAGGATTTTCAGGATCAGAAGTCTGGACTTAGGTGCCTAATATGCCCATACATTTCCTGTGATCCAGAGTCCTTAGTGTTAAGTTACTTAAAACAAAAACTTTAAAGGGATTCAATTGTTTTTGTCAGTAACTGATCCAAGGTCCCAGAGGCTGAGTTTTCAGGAGCACTAAGACTTACAGTTCCAATGGAAGCTGGCACTACAGTGCTTTTGAACTTGTATGAACTCATGAGATGTTACAGACTGCTAAGTAGTGTGAAAAATGAGATGACTTTAAATACAAACCTTATAATTATTTTTGGATTTGACGGCTATGTGATTCAGTCCCTCTCCTATAAACAGTATTAGTTAATCTAGCATGGTTATTTTTTGGTGAAGCCATGTTTACAGTTTTGTTATCTGGTACTTCTAGAAGGGTTGCTTTGTCTGAGGCACAGGCACAGGCACTGTATTTCAGTAGTGAAATGGTCTCTGACATTTCACATGCGGGCTTTTTCTAATATTTTCATATTGTTTTAGTATCAGATTAAAAAAAAAATCTGGATACTTGTGCCTGATCTTTGCTTTAGAAGAATGGCACGCATTTCCAGACGTGGCCAATTTGTTATAATCCCTGTCAACCAAAGGCTGGCCCAAGTGGGAATGGTATCTCCATGGCTGAAAATGACAGGTTTTGAACTGAGCAGACACAATTAGGCTCCTCATATCCCAAGATGAGAAAATTAATTTCCATGTCTGTAAGCAAAAGTAGTGCCTAGTATTGCAAGTTCCCCAAGGTGCAAGGGCTCCAAGGCATCCTTACACAGACAAACAAAGCCTGGGATGCATTACATTAACTGCCAAATTGATGGAGTACAACACAATAGTAACAATGTGCACACATAATGATATTTTATTTTTTTAAAGGACTATATTAGATAACATACATAAAAAGCTAATTAAGAGAAGTGTCATTCACAAATGATTTTGAAGTAAATATTGCGATTTCAGATCCTGCATCCATTTTGGAAAGGAACACAATATTGGAACCTTCATTTTTTTCATAACATTTACTGAATAAACTAAACTAACATTACTAAATAATTTCTCTTGTTTAAAAAATGCGAAGTACAGTTCATATTGAGCTATGACATTAAATATAAAAATAGCTATACTATTTTAAATATAAAACTTTTTGGTAAAGCTCACAATTTGATCGTTGCTGTTTAGTGCCAATATGACTAACCATATGAAAAACCCCAAAAACAACAACAACAAAATAACCAAAACAAAACACCAAAAAAAAAAAACCAAACAAACAAAAGAAAAAAACCACAAATGATCCAGGAAAGCAACCAAAAAAATCAAAAAATCCCCCAAAAAACCACCCAAAACAAAACAAAACGCCCAAAACCCACCCACCTTTGTTCACATTAAAAAGAAGTTAGGATTCCTTTATATTTTAACGTGAGTCTTGAATATTATTGAATTTTGAGTATTAAAGCTGCTCTCACATAAAAAATTAAGTTACTCACATGCTTATGGACATGGATTTTTTGAGGTTTACAATAGTATCTTTCCTAGCATCAGATAATTTAGCAGCAGTGACCTTTATTATTTGGCAGTAGTACTTTTTTCCCAAACAGTACTGGAGGAAATGAAGCACATGAAAAAATACTTAGCTTGTGCTTTGTGGAATTAAAAATTTCAATATCTAAGCCTGAGGGACAGATTTATTTTTAATAATCTATTTCTGTAGATTATTACGGGATGCAGAGTCACAGAAATTTATTTAAGACCACAACATTGTATAAAAAGTGGTGGAATAGGAACTGAGAGTAAATCTTAAAGAAATCGCAGTGATTTACTTGTTACTAAGTTTCTTCAGTCATAGAAATTTTCTCCTGTACTCAGTGCTCTCATTTTCTAATCCCTTTTTCTACTCATAGCACTTACCTTATTCTTGCCTTTCTTAACTTGTTTTCATACTTATGCTTTCTCTCCACTTCTGCAATTGCTGAGAATTTTATAAAAGCACATTCACACAAACAGAAGTATGTAGTTAGGATGTAGTTAAGCATACATGTAGTGTGAATTGTAAAACTAACTACTTACATTATCTAGCATTTAATGACTAGAATAATTGTGAAAATAATATATATTTTTCTACCATCTGTCTCTAATTTTTCAAGTAGAAATGACTAAAATGCTGCTTTTATTTTCCTTTTTATTTTTCTCTTTAATTTATCTTTCACATATATATAAGAAATACAACTTGTTCTTAAAAATACTTGAAGTATTAGCATTCCACCCATGTAAAGTCAAACCTCCAATGATTTCAGTGGAAGTACCCAATACGATTAGGAAAAGGAGAATTATGGACCCATATTGAACACTTTTTATTCAATCCCTGTTTATTATTTTCTAGCATTTGCTGTATATAAGTAAATAAGTATGACAGCTTAGTTTATATTATTTCAACATACCTAAGCCTGCAAATTAAAGAACCTATAGTATCAGAGCAGTTTTAAAACTTCTATGTGCATTTCCATATAAAGTTTGGTTTTCAGTTGAAAAATATACTAGAAAATGTAATATGTAGCACAGGATAGCTGCACACAATTTCCATAAATGGGTTTTCAATAATTATTTGAATGAATTTCATGGTACACTACCTTCAGAGAAAAATCAGAAGAAAACACTTATGTGTTCGCTATTATTAAGTACTAAAATTAAAACTTATTATAGGCTTCCAGTTGAAATCACCAAGGTATTTTTCTCAGAATCATTTTGTAAAATTAAGGCAAGAATCCAGTGCAGATAGATAGTGGTGCTTGCTTGCAAGTGTGCAGTAACAACATCCTTTAGTATTTAGCTGCTTCCCACCTCTGAAGTGCTCTTTTTCTCTTGTCCCTTGCTACATGACACGAAAGTTTGTCATCTGCACTTGCCTAGAACTCAAAAGAGGAATCTACATATGGAAACTTCTCTCTGGAGAGATTTTGACCTTTGATGTAATAATGCAGACTTTTGCTGGTCTGACTAATGCAGCTCTTTATTGTTACCAAATCTATTTATTCCCAGAGCTGGGTTTGAGGTCCTTCAATAACATTATTTTTCTCAGTAGATATAAAAGAGAAGGAATGAGAAGAGTGCTCTTATTGGTAGGAGGCTGCAAGGAACACATCTGTTCCAAAGCAATTTGTATTACACAGTGTAGGTTACTGAAGTTTTACAGCCATGATAATTTATTAAATTAAATTCAGATGAAGAAAGTTACTGTGAGAGCAATTGGACAGAAGGGGAGCTAAAAATAATTCTGGTATTTTAGACCTTGTTAACTTCTCCATATGACTGATTCAGATTTTTTGGAACTTCCATAATTGTGTGACAGAAATCCATAGTATTCTAACTTCTGGAACACTTAAGGATTTGCTCATTACGAGTGGCAAAATGCGCATCATTTGGCTAATATATGATCCTGTGGGTGCTGGAAGGTACAGATGTCCGCTGGTAGGCTTGTGACAAACATTGCTGCTGCCGCTGCTGCGCAGTGTCGGTGCGCGGAGGAAAGGGAGAGCATCCTTTGCTGGGAGCCAGAGCGGTTCTGCCTCTGTGCCGCGCCCCCGAGAGCCGCCAGATGGAGCGTGTCACTTACCGGGGACCGTGTCACTTACCGCGGACAGTGTCACTTACCGGGGACCGTGTCACTTACCGGGGACAGTGTCACTTACCGGGGGACCGTGTCACTTACCGCGGACAGTGTCACTTACCGGGGACCGTGTCACTTACCGCGGACAGTGTCACTTACCGGGGACAGTGTCACTTACCGGGGGACCGTGTCACTTACCGCGGACAGTGTCACTTACCGGGGACCGTGTCACTTACCGGGGACAGTGTCACTTACCCGGGGACAGTGTCACTTACCGCGGACCGTGTCACTTACCGCGGACAGTGTCACTTACCGGGGACAGTGTCACTTACCGCGGACAATGTCACTTACCGGGGACAGTGTCACTTACCGCGGACAGTGTCACTTAACCGGGGACCGTGTCACTTACCGGGGACAGTGTCACTTACCGCGGACAGTGTCACTTACCGGGGACAGCGTCACTTACCCGGGACAGTGTCACTTACCCGGGGACAGTGTCACTTACCGGGGACAGTGTGACTTACCCGGGGACAGTGTCACTTACCGGGGACAGTGTCACTTACCCGGGGGACCGTGTCACTTACCGGGGGACAGTGTCACTTACCGCGGACAGTGTCACTTACCGCGGACAGTGTCACTTACACGGGGACAGTGTCACTTACCGGGGACCGTGTCACTTACCGGGGACAGTGTCACTTACCGCGGACAGTGTCACTTACCGGGGACCGTGTCACTTACCGGGGGACAGTGTCACTTACCGGGGACCGTGTCACTTACCGGGGAGGACGGCTGCCCGCAGCTCTGCCAGCTCACCTGGCCCCGGAGCCTCCAGCGCAGCAGTCACACCTCTTCTTTTAAACAGACAATGCTTAAAAACATTCAAATGAGAAGCGACTGTGATACGAAACTTATATTTTCAAATATTATTTCTATAATAGTAGTACTAAATATGAATGCATCAAGTATACTTTCTGTACATTCCCAAAATTTAAGCTGGTTCATGTAAATGTTATGCAAACAATCTGGTACCTTGCAAAAATCTCTTTCTGTCTTTTAATTATGCTGCATCTTTTCTGGAAAGGACCTTACTCCCCCCTCTCCCCAATTCAGTTTACATCATATTCATTGTGCTCTAGTCATAGTCTTTTGTACTCTTGATTATTTTAGGATAGATCTTCCATGTGCCATTTAGCAGAAATTATGGTTTATCTAATTTCTAGAGACTAAAATTAGCTTTACCTTTAGTATAGAGCTAGGGTAAAACAGTATGACAAGTAAAATTTAATCTTCATTTCTCTATTTCTGCCATGTATAATTTTAAAATTAATTTGTACATTAAAATATGAAACATACTATGAATCCCCCAGTAGCTATTCTAAGAAACCCAGACATCAAGGATCCAGCAACCCCTTGCCATCCTTACCTCCCCTCCCCACTGCAAAGCAATCTCTGAATGCAGAAGAGCTGACTGGGACCTCTAACTTGTTGGTCATAAGCTCATATAAGAACAAAATTGTGATGCTACTCTATCTTGACATGTGTTTGAATTCTTATGAAGAAACACCAATTGTAATATTGTATTTAAAAAAAATCCTTCAGAAATGCAAATACTTTCTACTTTTAAATTGAAAATAAGCTTAAAAAGTTTTCACACAAGTGTGGGGTGTTTTGGTTTCGTTTGAGGGGTAGTGTTTTATTTCATCTGGGAGGAAAATGTGAGTTTTTAAAACTTAGAAACATAGACTTGCCCTGCCTCCCCCACCATTTGGATTAATAACTTCTGGGCCTGTTTAAACTTATGGACTCATCAGAAAACATACAAGCGTTCAATGGCATTAACCCCATAACACTCCACAAAGAAAACAAACCCCTTCCAAACAAATAAAATCTGGATCTTTTTAGAGTAGTCAGTTTAAAAAGGCAAAGGTACCTTTCATTCTTAAAGTTTCTAATGATAGAAAGAATCATGTTAATATAGAGCTTTCCTTATCTGACTAAAATTATTTTATCTGGAGGAATGCTTCTGTGAATAAATCTTGTATGCAAGGCTGAACAGAAATATTTTTGCAATATGATTTTTATCATGTCAGGTTTTTTTTGCTCTAATAAATAATTTTCTACTGACATTTTTTTGTCTAACTTACTGCATTCCCCATTCACACGATTTGAATTCATAAAACCAAAACTCAGATGTTTTATCTCAAAAATATTTTTAAAATTAACAGTGATAACAAAACAATATTAACAACATGTAAAGCTTAACATAATTCAGCTCTCTGAAAAGATTTGCACAATCAGTTTTGAATTAAAATGCTGTATCTTCTCTTGAGTAAAAATTAATCAAAAGAGTAATAGCATAAGAAAAATATATGTATGGTGAATAAAAATGATGATATCTATTGTTTTTTTGTAGGAAGATATATGGTTCATTGGTGGAATTATTACTTGGAACAAAACAAATGTTGCTATTCTGCAGGAGTTACTATACAATTGTTTTTCTCTCTCTTTTAAACCAGAAAAGGAGTTGTAAAAAGGCAATGCTGACAACAGATTCTCAAATCAGTTCAAAGTTATTCATACAGAAAAGGTCAAAACTTACCCACATTTCAAGAGAAGTATTTTTGATAAAAAGCATATTAGAACTCTTCAAGATTTTATTAAGAGGGATAAAGTTGTTAAAACATTTTCTTTTCTCCCATATGTTTTTGAGAATCTGGAAGAAGTCAGAGATACAACTTTCCCTGTTATTTCAACCAACACAAGAAGTTTTTCCCCAATTCTTTATTTCCTTTGATGTCTTAGAGGCCATCAGGGGAAACCTCTACTGTTTGGCTGGGAGGATTGTATGCAATAGTAAGGAAAAGAGAAGGCAGCTCTCTGTGTATAGAATAAAGTAATCTAAAAAATACAGCAGAGTATTTGCTAAGAAAAGGAAATCTGAAAGAAGTAGGCATGCAGACCTTAAAATAACAATGGCAGCCATCAGAATGAGTCTGTAATCTGGTACAGTGGTGTGGTAGCACACACATATAGAGAAGAAATATAGGATTAACATATATAAATTGGTATTTTATTCCATTATCTTTCTATTGAATTGATTAACAATACACAATGATTCAGAGACTTTGACATAGTCACAATAGTTGTGTTTCAATTATTACTTGGACTGTATAATTTCATACTCATTATCATTGTGTAGTTGCAAAAGGAAAGAATAATTCATAGAAAGGTTTATTCTAGAGTGTTTTGTGATGGAGCTACATCTGCCAGTCTGACTGCAGCTTCAATTAGGTTTGCAGGATGTTCTAGGTTTAGGAAAGGAAGGGATTTCTGAAGAAAGGGCATTAGTATCTTTTTTAATCCAAGAAAAACTAGAGAAATCCTATAAAACTGGAGAAAACATACCAGAAAATTCAGTGGCTGTGATTTTGCAATCACATAATGTAGTGATAGCCAATAGCATCTGGACCATGACTGCCCATGACTGCTTTGTATGCCTATGTAATGTAATTGTGGGAACTATTTTCTTTCCATTGAGATAGCTTTTCTTGCATTTTTACTAAATTCATGTGCTAAGTCTTTTCTTGCATGAACAACCTCTACAAAACACTGGTTAAACAGAACTTTACAATATATGATTATCTTTTAATATTCAAGAATTAGGCAAAATAGTAATTTCAGGGCATCTTATATGAACTGCCTGACCTATCATTTAAGCATTCCATCATTTTATATACCCCATTCTTATTTATCCCTTCTAAATTGTCTCTTTTCATTCATTCTCACAGTATATCTCACATATTATTTTTCTTATAATTTCTGTATTATTTCTAAAGAGAAAGGAATGTAGTTGATCAGTTATTAGCTGTTTTATATCAGTGTAAATTTTTGGGCTTCACTGGATTTATTCCAATATGTATCAGAAGAGGATGTGATTTAGTACTTCAGAGGAAGAATTTTCAGGTGCATTAATTCAAAATATAAACATTAAGTTAATTTTGTGTGTTTACACACAAATTTTTAATTTAAAAATTATTTTAGATCACTGTTTCAATGTAATTTATTTTATTCAGATAATCAAAATTATGTCCAGTTAATCAGGTTATTTTCATTCAGAAGTGTGTTAAATCATATCAAGCTATGTTCCTTTTCATCCTCTTTCATTTTCTCAAATACATTTTTGTTTGTTTCTTACAAACATCCTCCTGATTTTTCCATCCTCCATCTCTCAAATGATTCCATCTCTGTAAAATTCTGATCTCTTCCTTTTCCCTTTTCAAAACTCAGTATCCATTTAAAGAAAAAAGAGCTGCAGTACAGTATTCTTTCTCTCCTCTCTTACACTCCACATGACTTACAGCCTGATACAAGTAGGTATTATATACACCAACTTTTGAAGGTGTCTGTATTCATACAAGTTTAGAACAATGAAATTTGATTTTTGCTTTGTTCATAGATGGTATAAACTCCTACGAAGGGACAGGCAAGGAAAGAAATGCAGAGGTGCACCCTGTATGTTTAGAAGAGTTTCAGTTTTCTAAAGTTTGATGCTGTTGATAATAGGGTTGAATGTTTCTAGGTAAGATTCAGGGGAAGACCAAGAAGGCAGACAACATGGTGGGAGGCTGTTACAGATCACACATCAGGATGAAGGGATGGATGAAATATTCTATAAGCAGATGGGAGAACTATCATGATTAGTAGCTCTTGTGGGGGGCTTCCCCTTTCCAGAAGTCTGCTGGAAATAAAGTACAGCAGAGAGAAAGCAGCCTAGGAGATTTCTTGTATCTGTGGAAGATAACTTCCTGACACAGCTGGTAAGGGAGACAGCTAAGGAAGGAACTTGTTTGAGAATGAAGAATTTGTGGGAGGTGTGATGGTTGCAGACCAACTTGGACATAGTCATGATGAAATGATAGTTTATAGTTCCCAGAGAAGTAAGGAGCAGGCCTGATAGACCTGCTCCCTTAGACCTCAGACAGGCAGACTCTGGCCTGTTTGGGAGACCAGTTGACAGAGTCCTTGGGATGTGGTCCTGAAGAGCAAAGGAGTCCAGGAACACTTGACATTCTTCAATAAGAAAATCCTAATTATGGGAGCAGGCTGTCCCCGTTCACTGAAAGACAGGCTGGAGGGCAAGACAAGTCTAGATGAACAAAGAGCCTTTGTTTAGAACTCAGGAATCACAGGAGAGTTTATGACCTCTGCTAGAAGGGACAGACAGCTCAGGAAGACCACAAGGATATTGTGAGTTTATGCAGGGAGAAAATTAGAATGGCCATAACCCAACTAAAACTTAACCCAGCTACTGCTGTAAAAGACAATAAATATGTTTCTAAAAAAACACAGTAGCAAATAAAGAAGGGCTAAGGAGAACCTTCACCTTTTTTGGATCTGGAGAAAAGCCTAGTGACAAAAGATGAGGAAAAGACTGAGATAGTTAATGACTTCTTTGCCTTGGCCTTTAACAGTAAGACCAACTCTTCTCTGGTTCTCAGACACTGGAGCTGGAAGACAGGGATGGGGAGCAGAATGAAGCCCCTGTAATCCAAGAGGAAATGATCAGTGACATGCTATACCCCAGCAAAATATGAAATCTATCTACAAGAAGGGTCGAAAGGAGGATCCAGAAAAGTGTAGGCCTGTCAGCCTGACCTCTGAGACAGGGAAGGCCCTGGAGCAGATAATGCTCAATATCATGACACAGCACGTCAGGGGTTGAGGCCCAGTCAGAGGGAGTTTGTGAAAGGCAGCTCTCCTTCTGTGACAGGATCGCCTGTTTGAGAATGAGAGAAATGTTGCCCATGTCCGGCTGGACTTAAGTAAAAAACATTCGACAATAGTTCCACATAAATCTCCCGGAAACTGTTTGCTCATGGCTTGGATGGGTGGACTCTAAACAACTGTGTATGTCTGGGCCCAGAAGGTGCTGGTGAATGGAGGCAAATCTAGCTGACATTCCCCAGGGCTCAGTATTGGGGCCAGTTCTGTTTAGTATCTTAATGATTTGGTAAAGTGGATTGAGTGATCCTTCAGTCAGTTTGAAGATGACACCAGGAAGTGGATTGAGTGATCTTTCAGTCAGTTTGAAGATGACACCAGGAAGTGGATTGAGTGATCTTTCAGTCAGTTTGAAGATGACACCAGGTTGGGTTGGAGTGTTGATGTTACGGAGGGTTGGAAGGCTCTGCAAGGGATCTGTACAAGCTGGATCAAGGCCAACCTCAATTGTATCACATTCATCATGGCCAAGTGTCATATCCTGCACGTGGGTCACAACAAACCTCCGCAGTGCTACAGGTTTGCGACAGAGCGTCTTCAAAGCTGCCCAGCAGTAAAGAATCTGGGACTGAAATGATCCACCATGTACCCAGGTGGCCAAGAAGGCCAACAGCAGCCTGGCTTGTATCAGCAATAGTGTGGCCATAGGCATACATAGACAGTGATGATGCTTCTGTGCTCGGCACTGGTGAGGCTGCGCCTGTAATCCTGTGTCCACTTTTTGTCCCCTCACCATAAGAATGATATTGAGGCACTGGAGTGTGTGCAAGGAAGGGGAATAGAGCTGCTGAAGGAGCTGGGAGTGTTTAGTCTGGAGAGAAGGAGGGTCAGGAGTGACCTCATGACTCTTTACAACTACCTGAAAGGAGGGTATAGTGAGGTGGGAGTCAGTTTCTTCTTCAAAGTAACAATTGATAGGACAATACAAAATGGCCTCAACTTGTGTCAGGGGAGGTTTAGATGGAATAGAAGGGAATTTTTTTTCCCAAAAAAGGTTGTCAAGTATTGGAACAGGCTACTCAGAGAATTTGTGCAGTCGACATTCTGGGAGATGTATAAAAAAATGTGTAGATGTGGTGGTAGATGTGATGTTTAAGGACATGGTTTAGTAGTGGACTTAGCAATGCTGGCTTGAACTCAGTGATCTGACAGGTCTTTTCCAGCCTAAATTATTCTCTGATTCTAGATGCCACCATAATAAACATAATCAAATATATATTTCTCTTCACCTCCTTACTAGCATCCGTATCAATGTATTATCTTTCACGGTCATGTGCCAATTAATTTATGGTCTTGCAAGACTTTTGCAAAGGACTTTATCCTAAGCTTTTTGGGCATTCAAATAAGTCATACCTGCTGTTTCTCCTATGTGATACTACTTTGAAGACTGCCATCTTCAAACACAATTTTTTTTTTTTTACTGTCTGGATTGTACTCTTCTGACTGTCATGACTTTCACTATTGTTTTTATCAGTTTTCCAAAATCCAGTGTGTGAATGGCCCTTTAACTACCAGTTTTCCTTAGAAGTCTTGCGGAAATTATAATTAATACTATCTAATTCATTGTATCTTAAATGTCTTTTGAATGTCATTTGAAAAAAATAATTTGCAGAGAATTTTATACAATTCTTACTGCAAAAGAAATAAACTGAATTACATATGTTTTTTTCTTTTCTTCTCCTGAAGGCAGTGGAGTGGAGTGAGGGGCATGAAAGTTACTCACTGTGTATTTTTTGAGCAGATGTCTTCCAAACCTAATGGAAATGTTCTACTTGCTAATCAAGTCTCTATAGCCAGACTGTGTAAGACTGCAACGCCTGCAGTTCTACTGTCTTGTTCTAACTGTATTTTAGTTTCAATAATAAAACAAATATAATGAATTTTGTAGTGTAATAAAAGAGGAAAAATAACAATGGCAGAAAATAAAAACCCATCTCATTTGGAAGGGCTTTGTAATTTTGCAGGTAGAATTTCTTTCCTTTCTCTTGGAGAATTTTTTGTCTAATGAGTAACTTACAGCTGTTTGAAGGGCAGTGAACTTCATAGATATCATTCTGCATAGCTGTAGTATCTTTTCTTCTCTGTTTTATTTTTTTTCCTAAGGCAAGGCAGCAATGATTATCTTAGTTCAAAGTCAATGTTGCTATGTCATACTTTTATCAGTTAGGTCTGATCCTCATGAATTAATGATAATGATCTACGAATTCCTTTGCCTTAACTTTTTATATAAATGTTTTGCCATATAGAATCCCAAGGAACATTAAGTTAGAGGAAAATTAAAGAGAAAAGTGACCAAGAATGTCATAATTTGTGAACCCAGTAACAGCTCAGTGTAAATCTTTAAGAGTTCTTTCATCTCTCTTGAGCTCATTAGCTGTAATAATCCTCCTGATTCTGGGTCAGCCATTGAAGTGTAAAACTCTCAGGGATATGATTATATTTACCTGTTGTTAAGACAATATTTTTTGACATCCCAGGACTGTTGAGAAGGGTAACTGTAGCTAATGCTTCTGCATTATTCCTTAGGCATTTTGGAAATCTTGTAACTCAGCCAGATGGAATATTCCAGTGTGTTTCTCAACATTATCTCAACTTCCCCTGTAGCAGGTAATGCAAGCCACGAAAAGGTTACTAGCTTAAGTAGGCAATAAATTCCTATCAAATGGAATTTAAAAGGCAGATTAAGAGTTGTTTTCTCTCGTATGCTTTAAAAAAATTGTCATTGACAATCATTAATGTTTTATAGCTTATCCCTAAAACTACTTGTTTCTACTTTTTTTCTTCATTACCACAGTAATATGAAAATTAGAAAAGTAATATTTAAACAAATTGTCCAAAAATACAGCATACAATTTATTACAATGAAGACTTTTTTGAGAAAAAAAATTCATGCAGAAGCAAGAAGAAAATACTGAAAAAAACCCCTGAACAGCTGATTGAAGCAAATATATGATGAAAAAAAATAATGTAGTAAATATAAAAACACAGTGTTACCAAGATGTCAAAATATTATCTATCATACACTGATAAAAATATAGCAATCTTTACAATTTTTCCTTATATGGGAATTTTAGTATTTGGTGTCCTAAATTAAATTAATTATAAAACATAAGGATATATATAAACTGTCAATAAGTAATAAAATTTTTTTCTTGTATCATTCATAGTATAATAAGGTAACTGGAAGAGAATATTTGTACTTAAATGGTCATTAAAGAAGTATGCTTCATGACTGGCACAAAGTGATTGCTCTGTTATTTCAAATTTGAGATTAATTTAGCACAAGGCTTAACACTTAGAAGGAAATCAGTTAAACAGGCTGGCATTATCAACCAAAAACCAAAAAAATATTGGTATTTTTTCCAAAGCATGGGTTTTGTATAATATTAGAGCCATCAATATTTATGGATTTCAAATTAAAATAAAATCTATATCTTGTCTCTTTATAAAACCAGAATCTTTAATTGATTGTGAATTGTAAGAAACAAGTTGTTTTGATTTATTCCCGCTCATATGAAAAAAATCAATTTAGAATTTTATAGAGGCATGAACAATCTTAAATAGATTATTTCAATTATTCTTGCTGTTTATTAGTCTGTGTGGGGTCATTAACCATACAAACATTTAGGATTGCAGATTTAGAGAAGGAAAATATTAAACAAGTCTAGAGGCAAAGTAGACCAGAATGTCTCATCTTGAGAGTTTGGATAATTGTTTTGCTGAACAGGACCATCTAGGAAGGTGTTATCCTTAATTATTGACAAATTGGTTTTGACAAAGCATTGTTAATAAGAATAAACAAAGATTTTTCTGTGGTGTTCATAAAGTACAAAGAAAGTAAGTTAAATCTTCAGATTTTCTCCATGCTGAATATAATTTTGAAATATACCCCAGTGTTGTTAAACTGTATGTTTTAGTATATGGATAAAATGCTTTATAAGATAGATTCATTGGAATTAATTATTTTAAAATTCCCTCTGGAATGTAGGGAGCTTTGAGTGCAAGTGGAGAATTTTTGTGAGGTTGTTTTGTGAACAGAATTGCAAAGTATCAAAAGGATCTAGACAACAGATGCCACAATTTCTAAATGAAATCTAAAAATATATTGACATTTTCATGTAAATAAACAGTCTTATTTTTATCAAGAAAAGCCTTATTCTCAGCATATCTGAATATTTGGTATACATATTTTGTTATATAATTTCTACTTCAAACTAAAGCTAATGGGTAAGTTTCATTTGGTGTTTAATATGTTAAGACCAGTGGCACTTAAAAAAATGAAATTACGATTAAATTGATTCTTTTCCCTCCTTTTGTTTTTATAACATTTATCAAACAAAGATAGATACAATGCAATCTAGTATTATTCTTTTAAAAGCTAACAACTTGTAGTGGTGATTTGTTTTGTTTCTGAAGTATTGAGAAGTCCTCTCTGAAGTTTCTTATTGCACATTTGATGAACTTTCAGAGAGCTTTAATGAGCTTCTAAGCTTTGAAAAAAGTTGCAGAATCTGTGCATAGGAGATATTTGTTCTTTAAATGGAGACCCTCTCAGCTTTCTGGTGAGTCCTAAGAGTTAGTCTATTAATCAACTCAAATCACTGTTTAACCTTGATATAGAGGCTCATATTACATATTCAAAAAGCCTTTCCAGTATATTAATGATGGCAGTGTCTTAGTAGGACACAATTTTTTTCTAGCCTAGAAATCAGGATTTTTGAATGCACTGAGCAGCAGTTGTATTCCCATCCCTGCAGTGTCAATCATACACAGTTTGCCACCATAATTCAACAAAGTCAGTACATCCTTTACACCCAAGAAGTAGGTGGTTTTTTTAGAAGTAGTTGGGTTCACTGTGCATTGACTTCAGCATATTGCAGTGTGTTAATATCCTAGTCACATCCCTCAAATTACAACAGAGTAATTAAGAGAAGCATAAAAATATAATTATGTTTTGTTTGAAAATTCTGTAATTTCCAGGCAGACTGGGTAAATTATTCATCCTGGATGTGGATTTCATTTTTGCTTTATTGCACTGATAACATAATCACATAGTCCTAATTATAGAGATAGTAAATAAGAGAGAAAAGAATATACCAGCCCTTACTCCTAAAGAAATTTCTGCTGGCACACTAAGGAATAATTAAAATTCATTATTGTGTCACATTTTGCAGCAATACAGAAGTTTTGTAACAAAAGCCTGTGTGGGAAGGAAGGAGTCAGAGGGTTACTGTTGGGATATTTTTCAGTGAGTGTTATTTTTTCTCTCTAGCACCTGTTCAAAGGCTTCAGAGTGTTCCCATAAAGCTGTTGCTGTTGGTCACTGGTGTCGTGTGGGCTGGGGCACTCTCCAGTGTGGAGCATTCATTTGCAACACCTGCAGAGCTAATACAATTTTCAGTTTCCCTTGAAGAACTGGTTAAGCTCTATTGCTATATGCACTGTTTTCTTCACTGCCATGTCTCCATCAACTCCACCTTGCACACAGAAAGATCTGATTTAGGATTTGAGACAGAGGAAGAGAGCAATTGAGCAGCCTAATTACCTTCTGCACTTCTAGGATTTGGGGGAGAACCTGTTACATAGATTTGAAATAAACCAGCTTGGTGGTCCTGCCTAATGGCAGGATGGTGAGATGCGATGGGCTGTTGGAACATGCTGACAGATTTTGCCTTGCTGTGCTGGCCATGTTGCATTCCTCTGCACATTCCACGGTGATGGCACCAACCATGGCAAATCTCTGCTGCAATGTGCAAGTAGGAAATGGAGACCAGAAATTGAGCATGCACTGCCCAGGTACCTGGCCCTCATCTCTTCCAGAAAAGGCAGAGAAAAAGAAAACACTGTGAACCTTACAGTAAAAATTACAAGTAAATACTGAGGTTTATAAGCAACTGTCCACTTTTCTATTAGTTTACTCACATCCTTGTCTTGCTAGAGAATAAAAAAGGCAATAATATAATAATTGAAAAGGACTACAGTATCGATGTCTCTTTAGCAGGATTCTCTCACTTGATCTTAGGCACCTGTGCAACAAGTGTCTAAGTTGACCTAGATATTTAAACTTCTGTTATAGACAACAGAATGGGGTCAGTTTATTTGATTGCAGTCTGATATACAGGACTAATCATCACTGATTCTATTGTCCAGGACTTGACTGATAATAACAGAAGCCTTCCTGTTAGGACATTGTAAACACCCACATTTAATCAAATTGTGCTCTTTATATCTCATTTGTAAGCAGATGAGAGAAGAATAAATGTCAGTACTGGAACATAAAGATGACTTAAGCCCCTGGACTGCATTCAGTAGCTGGAGGACTCTGAATACCCTGGCAGAAAAGTTACTGACATGCAGTTAAGGCTGAAAAATAAATCTGCTTTTACAGAAACACAATTTGCAAATTTGGATTCGATCCTAAGCAACAAATTTAATGAAAACTAAGACACTCTAGAAGATACAAGCATGAAGCTGACTTGCAATTAACCTGTGTCAAATACTCTGTGGGACACATAAATTGGGAGAACACAGAGACTGAGGACTTGAAATTGAGTTGAGTATACCCCAGTAATTACTGCGAACAGCTAGCTGTTACATGGGATGTCACTTAGTTAGACCAGAAGTTCATGTTGGCATTAAGGAACCCTAATAAAAATGAATTTGGATATACATTTAAAGAGTTTTTGATTGAACAAATTTTTATTATATGGAAGGAAAAAAAAAGAGATAGATAGTTATACCCAAACATTCCAATCAAATCTGTTTCCAACTGCACCATCTCTGAAGAGAGTACCACACAAGGTGATCAAATGTCTGAGACAGGTACTTTGATGCAATCAAAGCTTTTTCAGTGTGGTGCAGTCTTTTACCATGCCCCACATCTGTGGTACTTTTTTATCAAACATCAATCCAAATTCCACTCTTACACCATACATAGGGTGAAACTGAGCATTTCTTCATCACAAGAAACATTTTGAGCTGTTAAAAAGAATATTTAAAGTATTATAGGTATATGTGTTTTCTTTCTTTCTTTCTTTCTCTTTCTTTCTTTCTTTCTTTCTTTCTTTCTTTCTTTCTTTCTTTCTTTCTTTCTTTCTTTCTTTTCTATCTTTCTAGATTCACATACATGCATATATACAGAAATCAAGTATTTTACAAATTTTTCCCATGAAAAAGACTGTCTCTGTATTCATATTTACTGTCTTATAATCAGACATTTGCCTTTGCTGTGAAGAAGTAGATGCTCAGTAACTAATAGCAACATATCTTTGGTTTATGGAAAGAAAGAAGCATAAAAAAGATTTGAGATCCCTAATATTTATGCTAAGAGGATCCAATGCTTACTGTTTAATGCCAAAATATAAATCAAAGTAGAAAAAAATAGTGCCTCCCTCCTGAAAATTTTGTTAGGTAAGACACTGCTATTGTCTGATATTTAATAAAAAGAATATGACCTGAGAAAGACACAAAGGTTTCTCTCGTCACTGATTTCAATTGAACAAGCTTTAGTCCTCTGTTGAGATTCTTTACTACTGGAGATATTTCAATGCAGTACAATTTGTTTCAAAGTAATAGCTTTCCTGTTAGAGCTAGTTTGTCATGTCAGAGGGGGTGATTATTCATGATAAGCCACTGGCAATATTACCAGCAATTTTTAAAAAATGTAGGGTACTGATTAATTTCAGAAATATTAGCTACTGAAAGCAGACATCAGTACTGCAGGATGGATGAGACACTTGGAGTAACAGTTGCCAAAAGGTGAAATAAGCTAAAACTTGGGAACACATCAATTACAGATATAAAGTCACACAATTTAATAGAAAATGATGTGTTTTGCTTACTTTATCAGAAAAAAACCACTGGACCCTGCTGAGTATTAATTATAGGGAGGGAGAAACTGAATGTCTGAGGCTTGGGCTGTTGTACAACAAATTTTCATTAAGTGTCAAGAAATAATTAGCACTTTCTCTTTTTTTTTTTTTTTGTGCTGATATAAGCTGAAACACAAGAAGAAAGACTGAGTCTAGACATCTGCATTTTTCCCATGCATAAATTGCTGGCATAGGAGTAGTTATGATGTAATAGTATGTAAGAGGCATTAGTGAATGCATAATACCCAGTACATTAGTAAAGTATGTCCAAATTTCAGCAGCTATGGCAGAAATTAAGTAATATGCCAGACTCCTTTGTCCCACACAAATGAAAAGAAAGACATTTTGCTAAATAATATATCAGTATTTGCAATAATATTTTTTTTTAAAATCAAATGGTGTAACTGTCCTCTAAAACAACTTTACATTCCAAATATACTATCCAAGTCAGAACTACTTACCTAAACATTTTTTCTTCCTGTTTCTGTTACATCTGTGCTTCAATGTTTGACTTTATTTCTCTGGGGTTTTTTTTTTTTTTTTTACATTCTTAAACATTTTGTATAAATTATTAAATTGCTATTACATGGGATGTCACTTAGACCAGAAGTTCATGTTGGCATTAAGGCATTAAAGTCCTTTCTTATGGCTTTTCACATAACCTTGTTGTCTAACTTTGTTCTACATTCCCAGTTCAGGTGATCCAGGATTATTGGCCAGAAGATGTTGTTGGCAGGAATATGGAATAGGGTAGCTGATCAGTTCTGAGATCAAATGGGTTTTTCTTTGATGCTGAGCAGGTGTGGTTGAGTTTTTGTTGGTTTTTCTGTTTGCTATTTTCAATGCAGCATGGGAAGAGAGAATGTCAATCAGTGGTGCTGTTAAACATTTGCTCCTCTTTCCCATTTTTGTAAATTGTCATAGTGTAGCTTCAAGTTTCATCAAAGCATGTAGATAGATAATTTTTCTTTTCTTCCTGGTGATGACTCTACATGGGGATGTTTATCTCACATGGTAGGCTGGAAACTTCAGCTGGGGTGGATGAATCAGTTCATGTTGTCTCTCTGCACCTCAAAGTCACAGTAAGGGCAGCTGGCCAGGGGTAATTCTCATCAGTTGATGCTTAAAACTTGTCTGCTCCTAACATCAACTCCTAACATTTTGCCATAATATGTGATTTCCTACTCAGCAGCTCAAGGTATGAAGTTCACCTCTCTGCCTCCACAGGGAAGCAGGTTTTCTCTGGAAAGGACCAGAATAAATATATAGAGTATTAACAACAGCTTCACAGTCCTGTGATCATTGGGACCAAATAAAATCTGAAACAACACTCAGCTCTATAACATTTTAACATTCTTAATTCTACTAAATTGTGTAAAAAATCAAGAAGCTGTCAGCATCAGAGAGTTTGACACATTTGTACAGCTTTTGTTATAGAGCAGTTTTAATACCATGTCTAGAAATTTTTTTGTGACTTTGAAGTGCTTTCCATGGTATAGAGAAATAAATATCTGATTTATTTTTTAGAAAATTATTTTATTTGTTAAATACATATTTAAAAGTCAAATCTTTTGGTGATGATGTTGGCTTTCTAAATGGAAATGATGATAATATATATATCTAATATGTATATATATTAGACAATATAATCATATAAACAATATTGATAAGACTAAAGTTATTGTTTTCATTATATCAAAAAATTAGGTACCATTAAAAAAATCTTACAAGCTTAGATCATAAAGTAACTAACAGCAGTCTTTATCCTTTATCATTTGATCTTTTCTTAGCCTCAACTACCAAAATTTAGATTCTGGCCTTTGATAAAATATATATATATATATATATGACATATAAAAGTACATGGTAAAGAAGTTTATCCTTTGACCTGCTGCAAATTCAGAAATGTACAATTTGAATAAATTAAAAGTTAAAAATTGAGCAGAAGTTACAATATCTGAAAAATTACCTTTGGATTCAGACACCTGAAATTATTGAAAAAAATCATAGCAGTATGTAGATTTTTAGATGAGAAGAATTAATTTTTTAGTATATTAAAAGTCTCCTTCAATCAAAAATTACCTTTCTAGAAATTTTAAGTTTAAAAGACAGAATTAATTTCTGTTTAAAAAAGGTGTTTAAATGTTTCCAAGATGTTTAAATTGAGCTCCCTTCATTTTTAAGAACTGACAGAAACTGTCCCATAATGTCAAATTCTTCATGAGAAGTTCTCCTGATCTCCCTGCATTCAGTTGACCCTTATATAGTCTGTGTCTCTTTGAAGTGGTTTTGGGATTTTCTCCACTATTATGTGATCTAGAAAATGAAAAGCAGGAAACCCCTGGAGTATATCAAAGACTCTAGCTGGATTTTCCTGCTGCTGCTTCCTTTAATTCTCAACATAACTTTAATTTTGCTACCCTCAGATAGTTTAGGTTATTGTAGAGTGCATGGAGTGCATTTGGTACAACAATGCAAATCCTACAGTAATGGCAGAGTAGCTACTGACAGCAAGTTTTATATATGCCTCACTGTGAAAACTGGCATTTCAGAAGCATGAAATAGTAGTTAGGTAATTACTTCTTAAATTTATAGTAGAGTCTCAAACGTCTGAAATTCCATATGATCTAAAGTAGTATAAAATACTTTTATTTTATTTTGTAAAAATTGTATTTTATTAAGGTCACCCTTATGAGTGAATGAGGAGAACTAGGTTGTTTATGTGTAAAGTAATCTGAGCTGCCACAGAAGTCTGTCTTTCTCTTTTTGGAAGAAGGAAATAGAATATAGGAAAACTGTCTGTGGTAGTGTTCAGTAAATGCTGTTCAATGTCTATTAGCAGAAACTTTACACATAGCCTTAATTTTTTCCTGATTTTCCAAGCACTGAGTATTTAAAATCTTTTCTAGTCTCGCTGAAGTCGCTTCAAACCAGCATTGTATTTATTTCATAGTGCCTATTTGCCATCTGATTGCTTACTAAAATTTTATCCTTATTCTGTCTTTTTTACCCCTTCTCCCCACTCCCTCTCTGAGTTTGACAAAATCTATGATTTTTTTTAAGATTTATGGGAACTCTTTCTTTCTTTCTCTAAAGCTATGTATGAACTTCAGCAGATGACTTAGATTTGCAATAATGTTTTCTGTCACATACCTGAAACTGCTGCAAAATTTCCGACACCAGAGGAAACATATTGTGGCTCCCTTCCCTTCCCTTCCCTTCCCTTCCCTTCCCTTCCCTTCCCTTCCCTTCCCTTCCCTTCCCTTCCCTTCCCTTCCCTTCCCTTCCCTTCCCTTCCCTTCCCTTCCCTTCCCTTCCCTTCCCTTCCCTTCCCTTCCCTTCCCTTCCCTTCCCTTCCCTTCCCTTCCCTTCCCTTCCCTTCCCTTCCCTTCCCTTCCCTTCCCTTCCCTTCCCTTCCCTTCCCTTCCCTTCCCTTCCCTTCCCTTCCCTTCCCTTCCCTTCCCTTCCCTTCCCTTCCCTCCGTCTCTGTGTAAATCTCTTTGCAGAGATCCATATCCCAGGTCTGAGTTTTTAATGAACCAGCTATATAATGACAGAGGTTTACTGTGTATGCCAGTGGTCTTTAAATTTAGGGAACTAAACTCAGCATTATATTGTCCGTTTCCCTGTCACATTAGAATTAATTTGAAAACTAATTAATGCTATGGGACATTTGAACTGCAAAAGTGTAGTTCTAAATCTATCTTAATTTCTTCAGGAATTAACATTCTTTTGTGTCAAACGTTATTTTGTAGAGGGTATTTCCTTATATTCTGCTATAGCTAAGAGCAAAGATCCTTCAAACACCTTATTGACTGTTTCCCTTAATTAAGAATTGTCTTATTTACCAATTTTACATTTGTTAAATTGTACATACTGTTAATTAATTATTCTGATATGGAAAACTCAATTTATTCTTTATATTTTTGCAAATAAAATTTTTCCAAGCCCTGTTATCTATTTACATCCTAGAGACCCAAAGACCTGTACTCTAAAGCAAAGTAAATTATGAACTGTTTTAGAGGCAGTTTGACTTGATACTGGAGTGGTTGTATCTTACAATTGTCTTCATGAAGTTCTCATGAAAAGAACTGGCTACTTATCAGCATATTTTAATAAAATGAAAATTTTACTCTAAGGTATTTTATTTACAAATCAGTTAGGAAATCTCTGCAAATGCAAATTTTATTTCTAAATGAACATAACATTTCAAATTATATTGCCAATACATAGTATTCTGTGAATGGTCTTCCCTATCAGTTTGACTTGCTGGAACATGGTTCTAAGGTAACTTTACAAATATCACAATTTAATTATGAAATTACTGTTTCACAGATCACACATATGATTTAAAAAAAAAAGAGCAAATAAAGAGCATTAAAATCTTTGGACACGTGGTTAGCTTTGCAGAGAAATAAACAGTGAAAAGGAAATGTAGACTAAATATAATTCTTTTAACAACTTATTTTTGTAATGGTATCTCTGTTCCTGTCTTTTTCAGAGAGTAAATTTCCTATATTATGTATTTATGTAAACACAAAATTTGCATGAATTCATTTTCAGATATGCCTTTGATATGCTGTTTTCTTTAGGGCTGCTGGGAAGATTCCTGACACAATTTCTCATGCATGGTGGTTACTTTCCACTTTTCAAGTGGAAGAACTGCAGGAATAGCAGGTAGATGCTGAAAGAGTGGAAGCTCAGAATACTCATGAAGAAACATCACAATTCTCCTAAAACATGGAAGTCATAGCTCAAAACGCTCATTCACAGGAGTGAGAAGCAGGATGGCCAAATGCCATCGAGAGGAGAAATTCTATTATTTGAAATCAAAATTATCTTTTAAAAATCACTCAAAACACTTTAATATCTATTTACACCCTCCCCAAGCATAAAAAATATGATTTTGCCCTGCAATTCTGTAGTGCTCACATGTATGAAGGGTATTAAATATGGCAGGATTTCAATCCCAGAGAGTATTTTTAATTTGCTCTGTGATGAGATTCCAAATGTCCTCTCTTGTTTTTATGTCTAGTTCTATTGCCCAGATGCTTGTCACATCTGAGAGATTAGCCTTATCTGGTTGCATGAACAAGGAGGCAGTTGTTTTGGAACAGATGATCCCTTGTCTACCAGGCATTGAGGTATTATGTGAGAAATAGGAGAGAAGTATTGAAATATCCTTAGAAAGAAAGTTAATTACATGCTGGGGATAAAATCCTGAGTGTATTTCAGCTGACTTTGTTGAAACCAGACTTTCATCTGTGGTGGTGCTACCAATGCTTTTAAAATAGAAACAGAAGACTATTCCATATCAGAGAGTTATGTATAATCAAATGCCTAAAGATGAGTTAAAACCCCCTCTATTTTCCTGTGAAGGTGATAATCTTCTATTGAATGATTTAGAGATTTCTAGATTTATGTTTCATTTTTTTTTTAATTTCACAAAGACCGACAACACTATTGAAGCTAAACCCTCTTTGTTTTCAATTATAGGAAATGACAGTTTTCTGTTGTAGAAAAAGAAATACAAACAATGGCAATAAATCTTTATTTCAATACAAGTAATAAAAATGGTATGGCTACTTCTGTTACATGAGATCCCATTTCTTATTTTACTGCCTTCCAAGTTAAGCCTCCTGCTGCTCAAAATGTATTCCATGTGAACATGAGTAGCCCTAATGTTTTTTACACCTTATATTTTTCCAAAGAAATAACACACTCAAGGTTGACAGGAGGGAACAGAAAGTTTTGTCTTTCTGGTAGATTTCACAACTACGACAACGGGGAGACAAGACTAAAAAATATTTCTAAACCTCTTTCAGAAATTGTGTCTGTAACAGAGATAAGAAATTACCCTCTGGAGGAAAAGCAATACCTCCAGAAAGTGTTTCAAATGTGGTGATAATATACAGTGATTGTTTCTTTTTGACTGGTATTCTGTACCAGTTCCACTGATTAAGTTATAGAGTTTCCAGTCAACTCTACCAAAAGATTGAAAAAGTCATTTTGGTACCTTATTATAGCTTATGCAAGGGTAAGACAATCTATCTTACTCAGTTATTTATCACAAAATATAACCATCTTTTCTTATAGCCTTAAAGTGATAAAAATCACAGATAAACTTATTTTGAAAACTTCGTGGTGTCTAAACTTCATAACGTCCCAATTTCCAATAAGTTGTGCAGAGAATAAGCATCAGAATATGTTGTTTGAGAAAGCAAACAACAATGCTTTTAAGAACAAATTGAAGTAAAATGGCAATTTAGTTAAGAAATACTCAATTACTTGGAACTCCTAAGAGCTGATTTTAAAAAAAGGGTCTTCAATGTTCTTTGTGCACTTCACAAACCCAAAATTTTTGTGGGTTTTTTTTTATTTTGTTTTTGTAAAAAGGCTTTTTTAAGCAGGTCTGAGATTTCCTTGGGCTAAAAAAAAGTCTTAAATCAAGGAAATTTGCATTATATATCAAAACCATCAAGAATTATTTACAAAAACAAAAAATAAAAAACAATTCAAAAAGATAGACATTACCAAGACAGAAGAAGTTGTAACTGTGAGAGCTGGAGTGGTTTGGGTTCCAGGGACACCTTACAGAAACCTTCCAGGACTTAGAGGAAGTCTACAAGAAAGCTCAATAAGAATTTTTTATAAGGATGTGTTGTAATAGGACAAGGAGAAATAGCTTTAAACTGACAGAGAATTGGATATTAGGAAGAAATTTTTCACTGTGAGGGAGGTGAGATACTGGAATAGGGTTCTCCAACTTGTAGATTTTCCATCATTGTAGTGTCGAAGGCCAGGTTGGGCAATCTGGTCTAAAGGAAGATGTCCCTGCCCACAGGAAGGGTTTGGAAATATATGATCTTTAAGGTCCCTACCAACCCAGACTACTTCATGATTCCAAGTTTTTTATTACTTTGGGAAAATAAAACATATGACAGTAGCAATTCCAGGTGGTCGGGCAAAATACTAAATGTAGACTTCTCTCAGCTGGTAGAGAGCTCATTATAAAAGCTGCTGCTGGAGCTGAGAAAGAAGTGAGAATTATTTGAAGTACAGAACATCAAGTTAAACAAACACAGAGATCTATAGGAATACAAGATGATCTTTTCTGAAATAGTGGGAGCTCTAAGGCCTTGGGGTTAGCATGGTGTCCTGGTTTAGAGTCAATTCGGGAGACAACCTCTGAAGGGGTTGCTCTAGAAAGCAGATTCAAGTGGCCCCTCCCCCAACTGGTTTGGGAAAATATTTCTTTGGAGAAAAGTAGAAAACAATGTTTATTTAATAGGAAAAGCATTCACCAGCACAAAAAAAAATTGAACAATATTAAACAATAAAACCATTTGCTACTGACTAAAAGTCAGAAAGTCTCCTTGGTAGGCTGTAGCTCAGCTTCCCCAGCCTGTTATCAGTCCCTCCAGTGGAAATGTTGCATCCCTGGCCCGGCCCAGGGGGCCACAGGTGCAATCTCCCAGTACAAGCTCCCAGTGCTCTTCTGGGTGTTCAGTCCAGAGTAGGTTTAAACAAGTTCAAAGAAAAAGGAAAAACAGAGTCCAGGGAACTTCTCTACCTCAGCTAGCTAAAACTAACTAAAAGCAAAGGAGAGCTCTGCCCCATTGCCTGCCCATCCACAGGAAACACAGCTCAGGAGTAGAAATATGGAGTTTCTGAAAACAAACTCCACGCTTCCGCTCTCTTCTCCTTTGCTCTCAGAACCAATCTTAATGGTGCAAAACCTATTTCTGGGCTAAACAGATGAATGGTGATACGAGAATCATAAAGTCACCCCAGCACATGTGGATTCCACTGTGAGCTGCTACCCAGGTGCAGGGTGCTTCTGTCCTGGTGTGCTGTGCTGCAGGGCTGCTGCTTGCATGTGCACCTCCCTGCCAGCACAGGGGAAGCAGGAGAGCTGTGAAGGAAGAGGGGGCTGTAATGTTCTGGTAGGAAGGGACACCAGGAAGTGTCCTTAGCAGTGTCCCAAGATGTCTCAAACCACGACAAACAGTCAACAGTCTTTTCATATGAAAACACACTAGAATAGGGAAGAAACTTGCAAGCTGCTGGGCACATGGTGTAGGAAGACAAAAAAGTGGAGGGCAGGAGGAAACTAAGTCCAGTACATTAAAGGAGATGATCACCTTCCATATTTGTACTCATGTGACAAAGTCAATAAAATTTTGTCTTATTGGAAATTAAAGTTAGTGAAAGGAGGCTCGTTTTTATGCAGAAAAGAAGCATAATGGGAATGGAAAAGAATAAATTAAAGAGAATTAAAACATGATGAAAAGTAAGAAAAATGTTAATTTCAAACACACTTAAAAATGTAGTCATCACATCTGATGTGAGCATCCTATTCTCACTTTTATAAATGGACTTAAAGATCTGGGAGTGAGGCATGTCAGGACAATTAAAGTTGAGATACACATAAATAATAGAATATTAGAAATAAATATTGAGCTTATATTTTACAAAGCTGGATAAGATTGATAGCAGAAGAAAAGTATTCACAGCAGAGAGATGGGTTCACATCACTATGAAATCTATCTCTGTTGAACTCCAGTAGATTCTTTGAAGTGCTAACTAAAAGGATGAACCTACAGAAACCATAAAAAACCAAGGTGTTGATAATACTAGTGAACAGAAAGAGAATCCAGAAAAACAGAACAGGATTAGCAGGACAGTTTGTACTGATTTATGGTCAGCATGAAAAATAACTACTCTTTGCTGCCAAATCCAGTTAAGTGATCAAAGACCACAAACAAAACAGTGTTGCAGAAACTTGTGATGAGAATGAGGAGGGATAAGTGAATAAAGTATTCTGAATAGAACTACCATTTAGGGGGACAAGAATAATTTTGCAAATAGGTATATTGCAGACAATAAAGGCACGTGTACATGGGTGACATGGCTAAGGAATACTTTAAGATAGGATTGACTATGTTTTAAGACAGGTGCAAGAGAAAGAAATGAAAGGAGATCACATTATCAGAAAAGATATTGAAGAAAAATGCAGCATATGAAAAAATAGTCTTCCATTTCCTTGGTTTTCTCTTAAAATAAAACAAAGAGAGTATTAAACACTTAATTAAAAGGAAATATACAAGCAACTTAGAAATATACAAGTGTGTTAATCAAGGCAGACTCAGTATAATTATCTTATATTAATGGCTATTATTAAAGAATACACTAAACAGGGACTAAACTAAATTAAAGGTGTGGAGTATTTGAAAGGTGAAAGGTGTAGAAATATGTTATTAAACAGTATAATTGAATGTTCAGGAGAAAGAGAAAAAGCCAAAGACAATATTGTTGAGTATTGAATGAGTGCAATTATGGGACATTCAAGGGCAAGGGGTATGGACATGATGTAAGAACTACTTGCTTTGTTAGAAGGAAATGAATGTTGAATAAATGGATTAAGAACTGCTGTTACTGATGCTCACAATAATCCAACAATGAATCAAAGGATGACTGAAATCAGGAAGAGGAGCTGTGTCTTCTGATTTCAAGAAGTATTTATCTATGTAAAATTGATGAGAATTAAACATCTGAATTTTAAAATCTGGTAGAAAACAATGCAACAGAAACTTTGAATCATACTAGCTATTAAGAGAATCTCATGAGTGGTGTTGTTTATCTTCATACTTATTTCAACAAGAATTTTTCTTTTCTAGTCTAACTTCAAGCTTTTCAAAATTCTTTGCTGTATGCTTGGAATAAAACCATCCCTGTAATGAAAAGCAGTTTGCAAGTAAATTCTGCTTGAAATGCTGGTTCTGAAATCGAAATGAAAAAGATCACAGTATATGCTACTAGTTATTTCAGCATGAATTTTACCTCTTGAAAATGAATGTCATGTTTTCCACATTTGATCAGACCAGTCAGTTAATGCACGCCGTCTATTTTGATCATACCCAGGTTGGAATGCCAAGGTGAAGAGCATCACAGAATGAATTAACATATGAAAGCAGAGATTAAAGTGCACGTTGTGCACATGGATTCTGTAGGCATGATTTTTTTTTTTATTTTACAGACTAAAAGACTAGACCTATCAAAATCAAACTTCACTGTTGGTTCGTTTGGGTTTTTTTTCCATTCTGGGAATTAAAAGTGTATCTTCTGACACGTGCATAGCTGTGCAACATTCTGCTAGTCATCTCTGGGAAACATCCAAATTGTATCTTCTTGCAGCATATGAATAATTCTCTTTTGTTACAGTTTGAATATGGAATAAAAGGAGTAATTGGAACTTGTATATGTCATGGATGTTTACATTTCATATCTGTGTATGAATAGGACTAATTATTGGATTGAGTATGAAGCATTATAATTCTTAATAAGTAGCATGTTATCTCAGAAGACTGTTCCCTCATACTTGTGGCTCTGGGGTTTTTTGGTTGGTGTTTTCTTGTGGGATTTTTTTTTTTTTTTGCTGTGTTTTTGTTTTGTTTTGTGAGTTTTTTAAAATATGATTTTATTCTGGTAACAGCAGACCTATTATAGATGAATTTTTACTTCGTAGTTTGTATTGAATTAACAGAACGGTCCATATGTCATTGAAAGCTTTCATGAAATAGGTACAGCAACAAAATGTTGAATTATAGAGCAGTAATATGATCTTGAGTCAAAGTTTATACTGTACTTTTCACACTTGGTCTGGAGAGATGGATGAAAAATTAACAGTGTATGCTATTTAATTTTCAAGTCTCTAAGTTTTTTTCTCTAACTCTATTGAATTAGGCCTCAGCAAGAGATTTCTAGGAAAAGCTAGAATAATAAATATGTGGAGACAGCTATTTAAAAAGACTTATTACTGTGATTGTCTTTGGTAAGAAGTGTTCAAGTTCTAGGATGTAGATCTTATAAGTAAATAGTTTGATTTTCCAAATGGTCTTGTGCAAAACTGTATTCCAAAAGTGCTAAATAAAACAGCTGAGCTTAAATAATAAATAATAACACATAAAGAGGGTTTCAAAATAGTTCAAGTATATGAGGGAGATGCAGAAAGTGATAAATAAAACAGACTTCTAACAATGAAGTTTGTGCAGGCACTGATATGAGAATGAATTCTCTAAGGCAACTTGCAGGCGAAGGTAAAATTTGCTATACATGTCAGATGAGGTAAACAAAATCCTAATTACATTCTAAGAATATCTTCCCTTCCCTTTTTGTCCTATATATCTACACTCATAATTGTACTAAAAAAGCAGTCATACTTCACAAGAGGCATCTTTCCTCACCATTGTAAATATATACAAAAAAGCTGAGAGTAAAAAAATTGTACATGCCACTCTTGTTTCTGTCAAGAAAACCCAAATACAATACAAAGTGTAAAATCTCAAGAGATTTCTGCTTAGTACTTCAGGGAAAGAGGCCTCTGTACATTTAAATGCTCAACGTGAAGACAAGCTTGTGAATGTGCCATGAAGAAGATGATTTAACGAGCTCAAATATATACATGTGTGTATAATTTAAGAGTTGGTGTGTGGTTTGTTTGTTTGTAGTTTGTTATGAAGTGTACATCATGTTGCTGTGTGAGAGCAACTCAGGGTTTTGTGCTTTCTCTCAGATGAAATCCCTCCACTAGAAGAGGAGCCTTGCTCTGAGCATTCTTGGGGAGGAGAAGCTTCAGGGGTGCAAAAGGCAAAGCAGGAGAGCTGATCTAATATTTAAGGGATAAGAGAGCAGAAAGCCTGGAGAGGGGATGTAGGCCTACATTCAGACTACAAAGCTGGTGTAAAATAAAAAATATTCGAAAGTCCCAAAAGTGTTAAGAACTGCCATAACTGAGCATTAGAACTTGAAACAAAAGTGTAGAAAGGACCTGCCCTACCAGTGCACAGTGACTTGGGAAAGGCCTTTCTATAATTATTCTTGTTCTCTTATTTTTCTAAGTAAATGGATTTTCTATATTAAAAAGAATTTTTTTATAGTCCAAGAAAAGTTAGGGTTTGAATGTAGGGTAATTTCTGACATTTAAGAACATTCATTTTAAAAAGGGTCTATCAGGAGAACAAATTTTCAGCTTTGATCGACTGTACTGAATTTGACTGAGATAGTCTTAATTTTTTTTCATGGTAGATCCTCTGGTCTTATATCTTAGATTTGTGACCACAACAATGCTGAACATTTGATCAGTGCCTACGCACCATCCAGGCTTCCTCTGCTTCTCATACTTCTGGGAATGGGCAAGAAGGAGGGAGGGGTCACAGACGGTACATAGATAACCCCAACCAATAAAAGGGATATTCTAGAATGTATGGCAGCATGCTCGGTGGCAAAAGCTGATGGAAAGAAGAGGGAAGGGACCACACTAATGGAATGAAAGAGGAAGAGACCACGCTCAGGATTATGGTGTTTGTCTTCCCATGTAACCATTAGGCCTGATGTGGGCCTTGCTTTCCCGGGGGTGGCTGAACACCGGCCTGCCAAAGCAGCCAATGAATTCCTTCATCTGCTGTGCTTGCATGCACAGCTTTTGCAGTACCTATTAAACTGCCTTTGTCTTAGCCCATAAGTTTTTTCACTGTTACTCCTCTTTCCTCCATCCCACTACGGGGAGTGTGGATGTGCTGTGCGAGGGAGCAGCTCTGGGGCCCCACCTGGTCACTGCTGTTAAACGACATCCTCATAGGGTCAGTCAAAACACGTAAACTGTTAATATAGCGGGGCTACTGATGGCTATTTGAGATTGAGCCCTTAAGTACAGAGTTCTCATAACCCAGAATTATCGATTGGGAAAAGCTTGTTCATAATAAACAGACTTTCAGTCTTTTCCAGAGCCAAAATGCATGGAGGAAAAGCACAAGGTTAGTAAGTTTCACCTGTATCAGACCTGTATCCAAAGAGACTTATTTACTCTTCCATTTGACAAAAAAAAAAGGGGAACTGATGTGAGTACTTTGCTTCATAAGCAAACAAATTTAGTCATAGATGTAGTTATATTTATTTTGAAAGATGCTACCATATGTCTTTAGATAAACAGTATGGAAAACACATTTGTTAGGTAGGTGGGATTGTTTTGCATTAAGTGGCTAGCATTTGTATAAAATCACGGGCTTTACCTTTCTAAATGCAGTAGTTGCTAAAAAATATTTTGATACTTTTTCAGAAAGCATGAATTCTAGTGATGTATTCTATTGAAGGTTGATATAAAAATGGGTTACTAACTTTTTTTCCTTGATTTTTTTTTAGGATTTATTTATACCTGTGGTGGAACTTTAAAAGGACTCAATGGCACTATAGAAAGCCCTGGCTTCCCATATGGATATCCAAATGGTGCAAACTGTACCTGGGTTATAATAGCAGAAGAAAGAAACAGAATACAAATCGTCTTTCAGTCTTTTGCTCTAGAAGAAGAATACGATTATTTGTCACTATATGATGGACATCCTCACCCTGCAAACTTTAGGACAAGGTAAAGAATAAATATTATCAATTTTTTTATTATAAATAAAAAATTATAAATAAAAAATTATCAAATTTTTATTATAAATAAAAAATATCTGATAAAATAGTTAAAGCTAATGTTTTTAAATTATGGATCCTTTCTTAGTCTTTAAGGTGTGCTTCCTCCAATTAATCAGGTGTCAAAATGTATATCAGGCTTTAATTCTAGTTAAAGTAATGGTTGAAATTAATCTAGCTCTCATAAAATTGGTCTCAATGAAACATAATTATTTTAGAAGCATATGAGCATGGATACATTTAATGTAAAGTGAATATGAGTTTGTGGAGGTCTCGGTTTACATGATCTAGTAACAGTGGAACTTTTGTAGTCTTTGAAGCAAGAGCTTTTTGTACAGATCAGGAAACATTTAATTAAGATAGACTAGATAATTCGTGTGTGTGTGTGTGTTTGTATATGAACATCTAAAAAAAAGGTCTAAAAAAGTGAAAAAATCTGCTTGAGATATAAAGAATGTAATGTGACACAGACCATTTCTATCAGAGCCTGCTTCAGAGTCTTAGCCCAGATGTTCAGTTCTGGAAGGCTGCAGCTTAAGGAATGCATAATAATTCTACAATACCAATAGATGCATTACTCATACATTTACTAGTTATCTTTACTATCATCTACCTTGACTTCTGTAAGTCAATTTGTCATCTGCCTAGAGTTCTGTAAAGCCTTTGGCATCGTCACACAACATTCTTGTTATTAAAGGGGAGAAATTTGTATTTGATGGGGTGGACTGTTTGATGAAAACACAGTGGCCATGTGGCCATACACAAAAACATTGCAATCAACAGCTTAAAGTCCAATTAGAAATCAGCAACGAGTGGTGTCCCTCAGAGGGTCTGTATTCAGACAAATACTATTCAATATCTCTGTTAATGATATGGACAGTGGAAGTGAGTGCAGCCTCAGCAAGTTTGCAGATGTCACCGATATGAGCAGTGCAGTTGACTTGCTTGAGGAGAGGGATGCTATCCAGAGGGACATCAGCAGGCTGGAGGAGTGGGCCAATGGGATGAGGCCAAGTGCAGCATCCTGGTCAGTGCTTAGTATCCATACCGACTACTGGATCAATGAATTTAGAACAGTCCTGCAGAGAAAGACTTGGGGATATTTGTGGATGAAAAACTGGATGTGAGCCTGTAACACAGATGAGGACTGGAGCACCTCCCCTACAAAGGTGCTGAGAAAGCTGGGGCTGTTCACCATGGAGAAGGGAAGGTTTTGTGGAGATTTGCAACCTTCCAGTATCTCTATGGGCCTACAGGGAAGTTGGAGAGAGACTCTTCATCTGGAACTGTAGTGACAGGTCAAGGGGGAATGGGTGCAAATTGAAAGAGGGGAAATTCAGGTTAGATATTAGGAAGAAATTTTTTACTGTGAGAATGGTTAGACACCGGAACAAGTTGTGGGTGCTCCAGCCCTGGAAGTGTTCAAAGACAGCTGAATAAGACCTTGAGCAACCCTGGGGGTGTTGGGACTAAATGATCTTATAGGTCCTTTCTAACCTCTTAAAATTCTTTGGATCTATCATAAGGTTGGATATGAGGAAGAAATCCTGTATATAGAATGCAGTAAAATACTGGAACAAGTTGCCCAGAAAAGTCCTGGCTTTGTGTAACCTGAAAGATGTCCCTTCCCATGACAGTGGGGTTGGAACTAGGTGATCTCCCAAAACAAACCATTCCATGGTTTTATTCTGTGATAAAGAATGTAATACCTCTTCCTAATCAGGGAACACCCAGTTTCATTTTACTTTGCATAATGTTGCTCAAACAAAGGAATGTGTTTTCATAATATTTTATGGTAAGTGTTGATATACTGGTAATGTCTTTTTTAAAATAATGCATAACAATCTGGCATCTGATCACTAAAAGGAATATGTAACTTGGTACTACAAGGAAATTAGAAGAGTAAAATTCTACATCTCAAATTTGTGCAGGATATAAATTCTCTTAAATGTTTAACAGTCAACAGATGCAGAGAGATGCATCGCTAATGAAATTATTTTCCTTTGTACTTCTGTGTTTTCATTTCTTTTTCATGAGTGCTTGCATACAATTCTGATATCAGCTGCAGGAAAGAGGGAACCCACAAATAAAAGATTTGAGAGCTGTCTTCCACAAGTTTTTCTCCTTTCTATTCACTCCTCAAAAGATAAAGCAGATTTTCTCAAATGTTGGAGCCTGAAAAGTCCTTCACTGTCAGTTGAAACTGAACAGTTGGTGAATCTACTCTAAACTGCATTGTCAAGGAGTATGTGAACAATGTTCTCCTCAAATGTAAAGAATAAAACTATGATATCAGTCAGGAACCAATGGTCCTTACTGAGTTACAGTTTAAATAACCATCAGGGAAAGCAGATGAGATAGTTAGCAGGCCAAAAGGAAGATGAAAATAATATCTTGTAAAGGCAGAAGTATTTTTCTTGATGTTCTGTTCAAGCTGCTGAAACAGTTTATATATATTTGTGTGAACACATACATTCATATATAGATATATAGATAGCTATATATGCATTTATACATATATGTGTGCAAGATTCTTTTGAAATTAAACTAATTTTTCAATGCTGGAGATTTAGAATATGGGGGTTTTATAATATCTTAGAAGAAAGTCAAGGAAACCTGTCATGCTGAAATGTTTCAGTACTGTATATTTAGGATGCTATTAGATTTTGGTTAAGAACAGTGTAAGAAGTTATGTAGAAGAGAAAAGAATCAGTCAGCAATTAAAAAGGAAAAGATGATTAAGCCGCAATATAGGGCTTGAAATAGACTACTTTTGCAAGACTTACAAGATCTTTTCAGAGTGTGGGTGTGGAAGAATAGTACACATTTGTGTGAGTGGAGAATTGGCTTTAAAATTTGGAAAGTATGACAGTGAAATTACGCAAGCTTTACTAACTCTTTCATAGTGACATTTTTTTTCTCAGATTTCTGTAGTAATTAGCAAGGTATGTTTCCTTAAGTTTTCTTTTTTACAAATAAGTGAAGTTTTAGTGAGGAACAGTTGCTTGTGGAAACTATCCTTCTAACATGACGATGTATTTGACATTTTACTTAGTGACATGAATGAAAGTGTAATCAGATTACACTTTTCTCCCTCCCTTTAATTTTGTAACAGGCAAAAATATTTTCAGGGGACTACACATGTATTTGAAAAAATACATAACTAGACAGCTGAAAAAATTGTCTTGGATAGACAAGGCCACTATTTCTGTTTTTTTTTTTTTTTACTTTAATATTGTGCAATAACTGTCTATACAAATGAAATGATTTTGCAGTTCAACTGTTTGTGAATCTAATCACCTTTGACTCCCTACTCATCCAGTTTTGTACTTCATCTAATTGGTCTCCTCAGAATTAAATCCTATTGAAATTACATTGTACGTCTTCAGCAAATGCCACACAGCTTTTAACTGATTTACCTGGCAGATAACAATAATAAATGGAAAAGAAACATGTCAGATATGACCACTGTGGAAAGTGTAGTCAGTATTTCACTTGCATCTTTTACTGTATGCTTGATTCAGTTTATTTCACATTATAATCTTTGTTTCAAATTGTAAATACAGAGTAAGTTAAAACTCTGAACTTTATGCATTTTTTTATAAATCATATATTTAATCACTTTAAAAACAGTTTTTTTGCAGAAAGAAAGTATTGCTTCCTGTATTTGAACCAAGCTTTTGGCAAAATTTCATAGTTGGGAGTATTTCTGGGTCATGCCACTGTTTATTTTTAGAACTTTCTTGCTGCTCCCTGAATGCATATTTGTGATTTTTGACTACCTTTTCTTTCACATTTATACAATTAGTTCCCCTCGAAATAAAAAAAATAAAAATAAATAAATCAAGGCTTGATATTCTGATTGCTTTTAAAAACATTGTTTAGTCCTTATTTTGGTAAGTAGCTAATATTTCCAACTCCTGCTCTAGATAAAAGTGTTGCATTTCCAGATTAAAACTCCTGTTCCATTTTTTCCAAATTTCCATCTTTCTCTTTTGTTTTTTTTGTGTGGCACAAGAAGAATCATTTCAGCTAAGTTTATAATATGTTTTCAATTTTCTGAGTGCCCAGCTTGAGAAAAAAGGGTTTTGTTTGCCCTAGCGATAAGAAATCCCATGCTTTAATGAAGTTAGCAGAAGATATGCTTGAACCAATAAAACATCACATAAATCAACTGCTTTGCAAAGCCAGTAGGAGTCATCTGATGATACCTTTTGCATGTTATGAAAATAGCCTTTAGTGCAACTTGTAAATAATTCATTGTGCTAATGTTATCCTGGGGAGTGGTGGGAAAAGAGCTGCTCCACATAGGCACAAGGCAGGAGCCAAGGAGATCCAGCTCAGCTGAGGCTCAGCCTGGCAGGGGCTGAGCAGGGAGAGCAGAGCTGGGACTCCGAGAGGGTCCAGCACAGCCCCTGCACAGCCTGAGCCTGCCCTGGGTCCCTCCAGGCAGTGCAGCTGGGACAGAGGGACACAGGGCTCACCACAGAGGAGGCTTGGGAGGCTCAGGCAGGAGGCAGGGATGGGAACAGGGCCGCAGCAGGATGCCTCAGGGTGGGTGGAAACACAGGCCCAGGGACCACGGACAGTGGTGGGTGGCAGTGCCACCATCTGAGGCTTGTTAGGGCCAGGAAGGGTTATTGGTTTTCTCAGAGTCCTGACTCTGCAGAAAAGAATCTGTGAGAAAATTATTTAATATTTGCCTATAAAGCAGAAGGCATGGACCTAACTATGTGAGTTCTTCATTGTGTACTTCTCTTGTCAGTCCTTGAAAAGTCACATGGAAACTAATAATAGTTTTAAAGCACACCCTCTGTGGCAGTGATATGGTGCATATGTATGTGGATAACTGAATGGCAATACAAACCCTGACTATTCCTTGCAATTATTTTATTTTGCAACTTGGATAATATCTTGTTTTCTTCTTTTTTTAAAAGAAATTGCTGTGTGTAAGATATAATATATTGTCAGTAAATATCAAAAAGCATATTGGTATTTTTCTTTTTTTTTAATTAAGGAGTTAGGTACTTAGAATTAAATACTAATTTGAAAAGAGGTGTCGTACTCAGCAGTTGTCTAAAACTCTTTTTTTCTATAATTAGTTTGCAGTGTAGTATTCAAAATAGCTTTAAATATTTGAATAATAATGTGACTATATACCCAAACTCTGTTTGCAGTTCCAAGGAAATATATTTCCAAATTTACTAGTACTTAACCAGTTAATTGATTTAACCAGTAATTTTTTTGCCTGTTAAATGTTCATGACAAAATTAACATTGCATTGAAATCAATGAAATAAATTCAGATCTATTTTAGACAGAGAAATAAAAGGCATCCCTTCTGCAATTGTACTTGGCTAAATTGAAGCATTTAATCCAGTATATTTCTGTCTCTGTATGCTGAAAAAAAGGACCTTTCATATGTTTATGCTCAGAAAGCTACTTTTAAGTAGCTGAAACGATATATTTTACAAAGTAAAAAATAAAATTATTTAGAAAATTATTAACCTACCATAATGTTGTGGTAAAAATCATCATAAAATTCCATCATGGGTGTCTTCATAAAGACAGACATGTTACAGGAGTTTAGAAAGCTCTGCTGTTAGAAAAATGGTATAATCATTTGTGATTCATTTGTTTCTATAAGTGAAAAAAACTATGAATATGTTTATTTAAAAAAAATAAATAAGTGGACTTGTGAGAAACTACCACAAAATGGATTTTTTGATCCCTGAATAAATATATATATACTTTTTTTTTCTTTTCCTTGTATTGAGAGCCTGCAAGATCAGCATGTATCTGCAGAGATATTTTTAAATGCTGATAATATCACTGTGTCCAAAGATTTAATTATATTAAAATCTTTTCTCTTGTGACTCGTGGTTAATTTTCCCTTAGGAACTTTAATGGAAGGAAGCTTTAAACATAGTGTTTAAAAGGGGAGTTAATACTCATAGTTTTTAATCTCTTGTATTTAAGCAAGATAAATCATCCTTTCATCTACACTCCCTGCTGTGGCCACCAAGAATTAAATGTACAGGTTACCTGATCAGTCCTGCTGAGCTGAATAGGAGAAATTCACTGAAATTACTGGAGACGTCTGCTACCTTTCTTCTTTTGCTGGATTGTTCTCCTAAAACATCTGACTCCCTGATTATGCCTACTTTTTTAACATTTACTCTCCTTTCAGAGAAAACAACATTTTCAGTAGATTAATAAGTAGATTTTAAAATTTCAGCATGCTCCTAGTGGTAAATATAATTTGGTATTGGCTCATCACTCAAGTACTTCCAAAAGTTTGAACTTGGTACTTAATCAACAGACTCATACTGACTGTAAGATTAAAATTAATTTCTTTGGTCCAACTTTGGTAAAAGCAGAGAAAAAAAAAAGAGTGTAAAATATGTAAAATTACAATTTATCCTTAATATTCGTTCATATTAAATACTGTTACAATTGTAGATAGATGAATTGTCTGTTTACTTGACTCTGGGCCAAGGCTATGGTAACTAAGAAGGGAATGGAAAACCATCAAACATGCCAGAGCAAGAAGCCAAACTGGCTTGTCTGACCATGGAGGAGTTCGACCTGTCTCAGTGGTCTAAGGGACCACTCAAAGAGCAGAAGGAGTGCTTTCCCCACCTGGTGAGGGAACACCCTGTGGGTGGTCTGAGCACCCCATCAGCGCCTGCTCCTGGCCTGAAAACCTTCTCAGATATCTGTTTCTCCATGATAAACGTGCCAGGCGTTACTGACAACATCAGCAAACGCTGTATTTTAGCTCAAAACCAATCACAAATCTATGGTATATTTTCTCTGATTAATTTACTTTTTTAATATTCTTATTTTTATTTTAGGGCTTTGAAATCATAGAATTATCCATACTTTTCTCTACATCTAAATTTTAATTGAAAACCATTCAGAACATTGGATAAATAAAAACAAATCAAAGCAAAATCACCAACAAAATCCAAAGCGAAATCAAGAATACTTTCCTAATTTTATGTTTTCACTTAAAAAATAAACAGCACTAAGTCAAATGCTAACAATGCCGAATTTTAAAAGGCAAAATATATATTTTTGGAAGGCTAGATTTTGCCTTTAAAACTTTCTATTTTTAAAGTGAAAGAATTACAATTTACGTCTTTCATGTGCTAAATTTTCAAATTTATCTTACAAGACTTTGATGAAGAAAGGCTAGCAAAAGAACAAGTGTTGTCACTAGCAGAAACTTCCAGTGTCCTCATTTAATAATTCTGCTTGCTTTTTCATTCTCTATTCTGGCACATATGTGTTTCTCCTTTCAGTAGCTATCAGGCTGTGTCAAACAGGCAGGTGTTAGGTTTTTCTGTTACCATTGTTGTGTCAACTAATACCACACTGGTAGCTCCAGGAAGTGGTTTTTTCTGACCCTGACCCTTTCCTTCTCCTGGTCATTAGAAATTCATCCATATTTCTTTATGAACATTTATATGGATCTTGGATCCTTTATTATCTCCCAGCCAAACTCCTTACCTTATTTTTTTGGAAACGATCAGGATATTATGTATTTTTATATAGTAACTATATGTTATTATTAGAGCAACTGTTCCACTCTTTCTCATACTGATTCTCATAAAAACCAGAAGTCAAAAAAAGGTCCACATTTTTGCCTTGCTTTTTCCTCCTTCTTTCATCTCTGCTGTGTCAGGGTTTCCTTCTAGAATTGCCTGACTTGAAGATTTGTTTTACTTGCTTTGTCTTTTCCTACTTCCTCTCCCTTTAGATGATCTACAGCCCTACAAGATGTAGTGCAGAGTGGCCAGAGCTAGACCCAATGTCTTGTCTGGGCAAAACACTGTGAGGGTGTGTTGATTCTCCTTCCTGAATACAAATTTTGTTGTTTGCAGATCCATTTTACTTCTTGTATGTGTATCTGTATTGTCTTATTAAGTTGCTTCTCATGTGAACAATTCCTTCTTAAACCATACGAAGACCCTTTCAAAGTATTTTGTCAGTTCACTTAGATTATTGCCATTTTAAATAGCAGATGGAGTATCTAACTCCAAGTTAATTCTGTACATTACATCTAATTTAACAGATGCTCAAGTTAGCAGACTACTAATAAAATAGAGAAAAACTGTCAGCTCTGTGAGGCTCTAGATTTAGCCTGTCAGAGACAAGCTCTCTCTGACTGTTTTGTTATTAGGGCTTTAAGACATGTCAGGGTGGAATATTTGCAGTCTTCATTTACCACTAATATTGACAATTGAAACTTACAGAGCTTTCTTTTCCACTCTTCTGTTTATGTCTTTTTGGATATTGATGAAGACCAGGGCTTGTTGATAGGGAGACAATGAATCATTGTACCTCAAAAAGCTTCCATTATCAATCATAGTTCAGATTTTTTTCAGCTCAGGCTGTTTATTATGCCCTAAGAATACATATTTTTCTTTTTTCATCATGGTTCACTTCCTGTCCAAGTTTTCAACCAGAGCAGATGCTGTCAGCTGATTAGATTCAAATTAGGGATTCTCCACTTTGGAAACAACTTCAAGTCTTCTTATCACAGTGATTTTTATTTCAGCTGTTCCATGGTTTTTCAGATTTCTCCATTATTTGCCTGGAAAGAGAAGAAAGAAAGGAATTTCATTTGAGAATTTAGGGACTAGTGAACAAAACCAACCGGATTATACTCTCACAAAGAAAGAGAAAATAAAAAAGGTATAAATCCTAGACAAAGTCCAATGAGTAGATAAGGATACAGAAAGCAGCAAGAGCAAATACCAAAGGAGTAGAAGGAGAAAACAAAGGCATTAAAAAAGGAAAGAAGGAACCAGCAACCTAAGTGGAAAACTATGAGATAGTAAACTAAATATTCTTACTAGGAAAATTTTCACAGCACAAACAACCAAAATAAATCATGTAAAATAAATAAATACTGTGTGAACAGAAGATATGTGGAATCTTGAACTGAAAATTGGTAGGGACACAAGAATAAATACAGAAAAAATTGTAGATAAGAGAAACAGATAATTGAAAGAAATGTAACAGAATTAAATATATTGGTAAGCAGATATTTAGCTCTGAGATGGATTCTGAGTAGACAAATAATTTAAAAAGAAGAGGTTTTTTAAATCTGAAAAGTTTGCTTTATGAAAATATACATTGAAGTAATAACATTTTTGGCACTATGCTTATAAATGCAAAGCTGAAAGAACATATCAATTGTTCTATACTCTTAGAAATATTTTTGTATGATGCTAAAAGTCTAGACACTGATAGAGAGAGAAAGGTAGATAATTAAAACTGATAAAAGAATATGCTTGTCTGGACAAGGTGCTACTTGTCACTTTAATTTATGCTTACATTACTACAAAGAAGGCAAAGTTTTTGCGGGTTTGGAAACAATATTTAGCTAGAAAGGAAATCTAAATTTAAGTGGTAAGGATTCAAAAACCAAACCCAAAACCAAACCAAGCCAATCTAAATGAAACCTAAGCAACCAATTAAAATTTTGGCTATATTTGAAGGTGGAGATAACTTTCTAGTAACTGACCTTAGAAGACTTCCCCATTATCAGGTTTCCCTAGGATATCTTTCTCTGTACTGGATGGCCAGTGTGGCTGCTTTGAGTTGGCTGATGGATATTGCACTAGGTTGTTTACTTCTCATAGAATGCAAGAAAAACCTCTTTTACAGCCTCTGAGATCTATTCTCCATCTTCTTTGGATAAACTGGTAGCTAATTTAAACTGATAACAGCCTATATATGAAGAGTGCACTTACCAGTTTCATAGTGCGATGAGTATGGTCATTTCTGAGAAACAAAAATTGTCCTTTTTTGCTTTTCTTTGTGTTGTTAAATTCCTTCATGATATTTGAAACAACCTAGGAAAAAAAGCTGATTTTTGTTTTGAGGCCATTTATACTCTGTAACACAACCTGCCAACACTCTCTGTGGCCATTAGTTTTTCATCTGTGTTTCAGTTAGAGAAAGGAAAAGAATGATCACAAAAATAGTCTTGTCCCAGAAAGTTTTAGTCTTTGGGAAATTATCATTCTATTACAGGGTTGTCTAACTATGAGACCTGTTTACATGGCAGAAAGGTAACTCTTAAACCAGCTGTTAAATTCACCTTCTATTGTTGCAGTATCAATGAAAATACCTTATAAAGTTGATAATTGAATCAGAATATATCTGGAACAACCAAATATTGTTACTCAACTAAACCCTGAACAGCTGGTTCCTGTATGAATACACTATTTGTATTATCTTTGAAGAAAGGCATAATCCTTCTATTTTAACCTGCATGTCTGAAGAAAGCCGAAAGAATCCTTTGAGGTTTTGTGCAAATATATGTTTATTTGTATGTATTTACATATGCACTAATTAGATAGAACATCAGGCATATGGCTTTACCTGAAGAACATTTCTCTCTGTCTCTCTAATACTTGCACCTGTAATAAGCAATATGCTGGTAGGCTTTCAGCTTTGAGTATATTGAAAGTTGGAATTGAATCAACATGATTCAACAATTTCATGTAGTGGTTTTAAACCTTTCCTCTTCCCCTGTGTTTTGGGTGAAGTAGATTTAATCGTTCTGTATCTCAGGTTTTCTTGATGGTTGTCTAGGGAAATTAAGTTTTGTTTGCTTGGATTTTTTCCAGTCTAATATTGGACATAAGATTTTGTCTAAACATTTGGTTGTATAGAACTGCACTAAGTTATTGATCAATATGCTGTAACAACAGGTTTCATTATTATGCTAATGTGTTCCAGACATATATGGAAATGGCTCTTAACACTGTTTTATGAGATGAGGCTGTAAGAAATATTTTAGCTGATAGTAAGTTATGAAGAAGTCAAATCAAAAACATGAGTTACTTTAAAAAAAGCAACTATAAACTTCATCACACAAACAAATTTACTTACTGCACTTTATGTTTGGTTGGGGTTTTTTAGTAAAAAATGTGTTTTCTTAAACAAGGTATCTTTTTGGATTGGTATTTAGAGTAGTGGCCAGTTCTTCTTGACATTGAATTAAAAGATAAAATTTGAAGAAATGTTCAAAGCAAGACCAACTTTGAATGCCCTAAAAAACCCTATTCACTTTATGCCTTGTTAAATGGGTTGTTTAAAGAATAAATTGAGTTCTCACTTTGTATTATGTGAAGCAGTGGTTTGAAGAAGTTATATTTAACATTTTTATAAAGAGTATATCCATAAAATGCAAGGAAAATGGAAAAGTTTTGAACTTTCCATGTAGGCTTTTCATTGTCTTTATCAGTCACAGTAGTTAAAAGTAACAACTCTAACTCTTAATTTTGGAATGAAATGTGGGTAACCAACTAATGTTCTTCTTTGTGAGATATCCTGTTTGCAGTAACAATTGCTTCCTTTTTAAGGTCTTGTTTACTCTGCTATCTGATTCTGCTAATGTCACTCAATGATGATTCGGTCAATGTCAGAGTTATGGCTCTGATATGGAACCAAGATAACACAGATAACCTATCCTTTGGTGATTGCAAAATAGATCAGCTAAGTGGACTCATATCTCCATTATAACTTTCATTTTATTTAAACCCTTTTATTAAAAGGCAAATGCTAGTTTTAGACCTGTCAATCCAATAACTATTTAGAGATGTGCATTTTATGTGTCGTAGCTATTATCCAATCCTAAATGCAAAGACAAACACTAGTTGCATTTTCTTTTCTGATTTCAGCAAAAGTAACAGATTCTTTTAAAATCTCTTTTCTGAAATTATTATGGTATTTCTTGTTCATTTTGGAAGTATTTCTTCCATGTTGAATCAGTTATTAGAAGATTATGAAGAGTGGAGGTTAGAATAAGTTACCTGACACACTTCTGTTACATTTCCTATGTTCTCCAAGTCCAAATTTTAATTTAGATTTTTCTCCCTTGGAAAAGGGAGCTTATCTTCTATTTTAAACTCAAGTATCCTTTTCTTAAAAAATGCTTTTCATTTTCCTGTTGGATGTTTTTCTAGGGTATTTCATATGTAGTAACGAATATAGAATTAATAATTTACCTTCTATGAGACTGGAAATTGCATGGTTTTTAATTATGTTTATATAGAATATAAATTGTACTTATGTAATAGGTACATTACTTTAAACCCTTTATTTCACTGCATTTGTAAAGATCATTGTAGGGTCATATTTCTGGTTTGCTGGGATAAAAAGCACCTCAAGTGCCTCAACCATTTTTCTTAGATCTGTCTTTTCCAGAATTTTAGATGTGTAAATGTAAAATATTCTCCATTATAACTTGGTTTTCTTTTCTTCTAATTTGTATTTAATTTGATCGTCTGTTTTGTTGCTTTTTTACCTACCCAAACCCCAGGGGCATTTCAGAGAAATTCTGAGTTTAATTTCTCACCACAGTGGCCAAAAAGAAAGACTTTATTCATACTTATTTCCTCATTGCAGTGGATTCAGGCTCTGCCTTGAACACACCATATGCTCCAGACCTCTGGGTGTAAAGATAGACATAGCCAGTGCTGGAGGAGAGACACCTTTACTCTAGCACCTCTCTTCCCTCTCTTGCTCTTTCCAGTACACTCTCCTTATATGTTCTCTTTTAAAGTGAACAGGGGCCTGTGAGAAAAGTAAGTTGGTTTTGACAGTGAAAGTTTTCTGAAAGAAAATGAATTAAATAAAATCCATAGAGTTTTTTGTTTGCTTGTTCTTTCTAGGTATCACGACTAATTTAGCTGATGAATCAGTTGGTTTTATTCTATTTGTCATATTTACTCTGTTTTAGAAGGCTGAATTTTTCATATTAAAAGCATAGATTCTGAAATATATGCATATAGTTGGTCCTCTTTTACATGGCCTGCTACTACAAATTTATCTCTATACCAGAACAGAAATAAAGAGTGTGGTGATAATGTCACAAGCCTTTTGCTCATGGATGAATTCCAAAGTGATACAGAATATTTAGTTTAAGTTGGAGCTGTTCTGGAAGTTCCTGGCACCTACAATGGTGAGAAGCAAAATATGGCATCTCTCCTTTCCATATTGTGCTATTTTCACACATTAAGGCAAAGTTACAAAAGATAGTCCAACTCATCTAAAAGCTTGTTGTCACTCACAGAAGCAAACCCATCTCCTGTGCTCCTCTGACTTTGGCTGTGTGATCATTCTCTTTCTTCCATTGGCTCTGGCACTCACCAGGCATGCCACTTTGAGGATATGCTTCCCTTTGCTAACTGAATTGACTCAGGTTTATTTTTAAAGCAATAATTCTTCATCAGGGTGGTTAAATAAATTCAGAGAGAAGGATGCAAATGACTAGAACCAGTGTGAAGTCAGTGTTAAAACTCTGGGAAAATTGGAAGGAGCAAGTTCCTCTCCTTTGGTGCTTTGAAAGCTCCAAGATCTGCTAAAATGTATCATAGATCTTCACCCAGCTTTAAGATGAGGACAGTAAACTATATTGTCACAATGTTCCAGATGTTCAAGGTTAAAAATATGTACTGCTTGCCTAATCTTGTTTTTAATTCTAATTACTTTAAGGACCTAGTATTCTCTAAAGGTTATTGTCTTGATATGTTTTGTTCTTAACAGTTTTTATCTCCAAGAAGCCAGCAAATCCACATCCTACAGATTTTTAAGCACTATTTGTATGGTATTGCAATATCTGGTTCTTCTTACTTATCATTTGAAGTTATTCTTGATAGTTTTATATCTTAAAACAAATTGAGTGCTTTAGAAAAGATAATGATTTATAAAATCTGTTTCATTTCTTATGATAGAAAAAATAGGAGAGTGGTATAATAAAAGTTTTACACTGATAATGGATGATGGCAGGTTTTAGAAACATGTTTTGTACAGAATATAATGATCATACCAGAACCTGATGAGTACTTTATTGTTTAGTTCAAAGCAGCTGTTCAATTAACAATTTTCAACCTTGACCTATGATCATCATTTTAAAATAATAGATTGTATGAGCAGTTTTGCATTTTGACAGGGAAAAAAATTATAATTTGACAAAAAGTAAATTAGTTCATAAATCATGTGTCAATTTGTTAATGACTTGTTGAACAAAACATATTTTTATTACTTTTTTCAATGAGAATAAAACTTGAATCTAGTTGACCACTTCTGCTCAATCAAGTTTACTTTGTTTCATAGACTATTAAATTCTGTTTCTTTGTGTTAAAACAATTGAAAAGACATATAAAAATTGTAGGAGTTACTCCTATTAATATTTTAATTGGTATACTCTTAAGGAAGCCTTTAAATTTGTTACTTTCTTCCTGATTCAATGGCTAAGTAACTATTTCTTTGGAAAGAAATTTGAAAGAGCAAAGACAAGCTGAATTTTACCAGGATGTTGCAGTCTAGTCTTGCAATACTCTCAACTGCAATTTAACACCTTTATTAACTTCTCAACATGTACACATGAATGCACACAAGCACATCCAAAAACATAAACACTAAAGGGAATTGAACTTAATTGTCTATTACTCAGTAGATAAGTGTTATCCTTTTCTAACACACTCCTGAGATTTAAAAGATGTTTGTTCTGAATTGGTGTGTAAAAAGAACATTAGAAGTTGTGCTGGGCTGACTTTGGCCGGCTGCCAGATGCCCATCAGCCACTGCATCACTCCCCCTCAACGGCAGGACAGCAAGAGAAAAGAGGATGAAAAAATTCGTGGGTCAAGACAAAGACAAGGAAGTCTTATGTTTATGCCAGAACCCAATGTACACATGAAATTTATACATTACAGAGCTTCAGTCACTGCCTAAAAATTGACTGATTTCTTGAATTATGGGATTTTCATATCCCATGAATTGCTTTAGCAATTCTATCAGCGATACATTGCTGAACTCTGAATTCACTTATTAGTTACATGTCCAATCCCTTTCTGAATGCTTTTAAACCTTTGGATTAACTGAACAACTACTTCAACAAGGTAATTGAATTTCATCTTACCAGTTTTAGTTTGACACTTTTCAGTTTAATTAATAAGTGTGTGTATATAACAAGTGAGTGATTGATCACTGTCATGGAGGATTGTGTGATCCAAATAATCAGAATTCTTTTGGAATTTATTTAATCCTCACTTGGATTAGCTAGTAATATTTGCAGACTTTTTGACCCCTGTGATTCTTTGAACTTGCTATTAGGATATGGTCTTTTCTGCTTAAATCTCAAAAAGGCATGGTTGCATAGGTGTGTCCATGAAAAATGGATGTGAGAAAAGGCCAATGCATGGGAGTGTTAATGGGAGATTAGTTTTATTCTGGATGTTAAAAGAGTCATCAGAAAGATATAATCGTAGAAATATTTTTGATGCTATCCATCAGATTAAATACACAATTCTCAAATCTTCAGAAATTTAAATTCATATGTAAGATGCAAAAAGTGTTATTTTGCTTTAAGAAATACTGTGGTGTACTAATATTAAAATATTGTCTTTTTTTAAAAAATGTAAAACTTCTTTTAATTCTAGAAAAGCATTTCTTTTCTATCTGGAAAAGGAAAAAAAAAAAAAGTCAGCAAACCCACCCCAAACATATGCTATAAACTAAGGAAAGTAGTATGCTTACGTGTGCAAGTAAGCAGAATCATAGAATCATTATGTTTCCTTGGGTCCTATCACCAGTCACCACAGAGAGAGACCAGTGTCTGCCCTTCCTCTTTCTCTCATGAGGAAATTGTAGGCTGTGATGAGGTCTTGCCTCAGTCTCTCCTTCTCCAGGTTGAACAGACCAAGCGACCTCAGTCTTTCCCCACATGGCTTCTCTTCAAGCCCTTCAAAATTTTTGCTTCCCTCCTTCAGATGCTCTCTGTAATAGGTTTATATCCTTCTTCTGTTGGTTCTGCTATTGGTTCTATGCAGCACCAAAACTGCACATGGTACTCAAGCTGAGGCCACACCAGTGCAGAATAACCGGGGACAATCTACCCCCTCAGCTGGCGATTAATGCAGTATGTGATGAACTTTGTACATCTACTTGATGTAGAAATACTCTTGTAAAATTTATATAATAAATAAATAGTGGTAGTACTAACAAAGATTTGGGTTTTTTTTTCCCCTCCCCTCAGTTACAGGTTCCAGGGACACCTTATTGTGGTCTTTCAGTACTTAAGAGAGGCTTTTAAGAAAGACAGGAACACACTCTCAGTAGGGCCTTTGGTGATAGGACAAAGGTTAATGGTTTCAAACTAAAAGAGGTTAAATTCAGACTAGATATAATGAAGAAATTTTTTACAGTGAGGGTGGTGAAACAGTGGGCCAGATTGCCCAGAGAAATGGTAGATATCCCATCCCTGGAAATATTCAGGGTAAGGTTGGATGGGGCTCTGAGCAGCATCCTCTAGTTGAATATGTCCCTGCTTATCACAAAGGACTTGGACTGGATGACCCTTGAAAGTGCTTTACAACCCAAAGATTTCTATGCTCCTATGACTTTATTTATCATAAGGACTGTGAAAAAGAACTCTCTACAGAGATTAGGGCTTTTAAAACAAGCCTGAATCCTGGTATCCAATTCTTTGTACCTGTTCAATCACTGGAAGAGCAACACTTTCTGACTTTTGTATGCGCCGTCAGACTAAGCATGTTAGAATTTCAAGCTTCTCTCTCCTGTGGTATTTGTGTTCACTTTGGTCTCTTACTTAGATCAGGTGACAGGGCTATTATAACACAGAATAATTTGAATCTGATTTAGTGTGTCTCTTGGACAGTTAAGGACTGGATCTGACTTCCCAGAAGGCTGAGACACCTCCGTTCTTGCAAATTTTCAGAACCCAACTGTATAAAGCCTGAACAAACTGTTTTGACCTCAGACCTGCCCTTGCTTTGTTTGATATCCTTTTATCTAGTGTTGTGGAATGAATAATTTTTCATATCCAAGCAATCTTTTTACAGTAATTTTCACATATATTTTTCATATTTTCCGTATTAAAATTTTTCTATTTATTTATTTAGGATGATTAATGTAATTTTGATAACGTGCAAGGGAAAAACATAACAGGAGTAGAAAAAAAACCTTTCTTTTGTGGCATTCATGATACTTTACAGTGGATATGGAGACAGTAAAAAAATGCTAAAATCATTTGAGCTGCATCTCGAGCACTAGGCTGTGGAATTTGATATAGAACTCCAATAGCATGAGATGAACTTCAAACTGAATAATCTGTATGCATTTGTGTATGGAATATGAATTTCTGAGAAGGAGGAGAAGCATAGGTAAATATGTTCTGGACCACTTTAAAGGCTTTGTTCAAAAGCAAAGATATTTGCAGTTAAGAGTTGTAGGTGACTTTACTTTTAAAAATACTTTATTTGGTTACTCTTTCATATACTTAAAAGCATTGTTGATACTTAAATAATGTATTTAATGATATAGAATATATTTTGTTTCATCATTTTTGGTAGTGAAATACATAAGTTAGTTTTTAAAAGCATATTGCCTTGCTTTTCTTAACTTTTCTCTTGACTGCCACTTACGGATGACTGCTATTGCTCCTTAAATAGTTTTCAGACTTTTGAAACTTTCTACTGGTAGATGCTCAGTTTGCTGTTTAGAGATCAGAGATGCTGTTGTGGTTTAACCCCAGCTGGCAGTTAAGCACCACAAAACCACTCCCTCACTCCCCCACCAGGGGGAAGAGAAAGAGCAATGGAAGAATAAAAGTGATAAAACTCATAGACTGAGACAAAGACAGGTTATTAGGGAAATCCACAGCCACACACACAAGGAAAGCAAAACAATGAATGAATTCACCCTCAGGCAGGAAGGCAGGCAGGCATTCAGCCACCTCCAGGTGAGCGGGGTCCCATGAGGAGTGATGGTGACTTGGGAAGACAAATGCCATCATTCCAAACATCTCTCTTCTTCCTTCTTCTTCCCCAGCTTCATACGATGAGCAAGACACCATGTGGTATGGGATATCCCTCAGGTCTGGGGGTCAGCTATCCTGGCTGTATTTCCTCCCAGCTTCCCACTCACTCCCAGCCCGCTCGCTGGAGTGGCAGCACAGGGAGCAGCAAAGGCACTGCCCAGCAGGAACAGAACCATCCCTGCAATATCTCACTGTTTCCAGCACAAATACAAAACATAGCCAATATTAACCAGTGGGAAGAGAATTAAGTCTGCCCCAGTCAAAATCAGCACAGATGCTTACATGTCTGATGAATTATTATGGAAATCACAGAATCACAGAATCACAGAAATTCTAGGTTGGAAGAGACCTTTAAGATCATCGAGTCCAACCCATGTTCCAACACCCCAACTAGACCATGGCACCAAGTGCCACATCCAGTCTTTTTTTAAACTCTACGAGGGATGGTGACTCCACGACCTCCCTGGGTAGATGATTCCAGTATTTGACCACTCTTTCTGTGAAAAACTTCCTCCTTATTTCTAGCTTGCATCTCCCTTGGCGCAGCTTGAGACTGTGTCCTCTTGTTCTGTCGGTTGTTGCCCGGAGAAAGAGACCGACCCCCAGCTCACCACAGCCACCCTTCAGGAAGTTGAAGAGAGTGATAAGGTCACCCCTGAGTCTCCTTTTCTCCAGGCTGAACAACCCCAGCTCCCTCAGTCGTTCTTCATATGGCTTGTGTTCCAAGCCCCTCACCAGCCTCGTTGCTCTCCTTTGGACACGGATGACTCAGAAAAGAAAAAAAGAAGATAACACAACAGACTGAAGGAGAAAGAGATGCTAGATTTTGCATTCCCATGAAAGAGGACAACCAAAAAAATTAACAACCAAAATATGAGATGTCAAATTTGGTACATTCAACACTGAAAATCTAAGCTTTATTAAGTAATCATATATTTTCTTTAATATCTTGGTATTAAAAATAAGAAAATGTCATGACATGTAGAAATAAGGGGATAGGGTCGTCAGAATCAAATATTTGATGAGTATTAGATAAAAACAAATTTGCAGCTAGAAAAAAATACTGACGAATGTTGTTATTTTAGTTGAGTAGATGCTGGCCACAGCAAATGCAGCAGCAAATTGGGTGAGAATATCATGCTTTTATCTTAGAGAATGCAAATAAGCAAACCCTTCTGTTGAGGGCTTTTTTTTTTTTCTTTTTTTTTTTAATAATAATTAGAGCTAGTGGGAAAATGTTAAACGAGTATCTGGCAGGCAAAAGATCTCACTAAATTTCAAATTGAATCAGTGTAGCATCAGGGTAGTCAGATGTTAAATCTAATCATCTGCTACTTAGAAAATTAATAGAAGTTTATATGAATACAAAATCACACAGGCAGGACTCCAGCATCTAATAATGGATTCATCAGTATGTGGTCCAACAAAACCAAGCCTCAACAGCACCCAACGAAATTCAAGATGTATTTATTTGCTAAGTATTGACTGGTAGGATATGCATAAATAACAGATAGCAAGTTACTGGATATACCAGCAAATAAAGTGGCTGGTAGAAGGATTATAGCTAGTGTAATGGGAAAAATCCACTGGTGATGAAGCTTCATTTGTATATGTGCTATGGATTTTAGAATAATTTCTGAAGATTGTCATCTTAAATATGTATCATTAAGTCCAAAATTTCTTAGTGGAAAATTTACATTCATGTAAAAGAAGGAAAAGGAATATTTACATTCATGTAAAAGAAAAAAAATTAGAAATATTGTATCTGTTATTTGAAAATGTAAGATATTTCAGTTTCCTGTGAACTGCTAAACACAGAATAAAATTTCTGTTGTCTTCAGAAAGTTTTGTTTTACTTGTGGGGAAGATTCTCAATGAAGTTATGCAATAGTTTGTTTTACCTACCTTCCTTTTATACTTAGACTTTGCTTATTATGCAAATTCTTTTTCAGAATCTATCCTCTCCTTTTTACAGGAATAAACAGTTATTTGGAGATCAAACTAACAGTGAGAATGTATAAACTTTGACATTCTTTTTAATTTTGCAGTCAAAATTACAATAACTCAGCATGTTAACACATTTTATGTTTCTGCATAATTTTACATAAATTAGGGACAAACAATTCTTGCACCTTTCAGATTAGACTAAAACCCTTCCTGCTGTAAAATTTCTGTGACCTAATCAAAACTTTATTGAGATTAAGTAAGACTGCTATTCACTTAAAACTTTTTTGGTGAATTTCTTTGGATACTATCCTATCTAAGCAGAAGCTTTCCTGAGGAACTGTATTTTCTTTGGAAATAACTAATAACTGTAGAAAAGCTAGAATCTTGTGAACCCAAAAAGAAAGAAAACAATACAAAGAGCTGTGAAAATATATGCAAAAAAAATTACCTATTTAAAAGCATAATCAATGTCAAACAACAAATATCTAAGACACACAAGCAAAGAGGAAATAGAGTCATCTTCTTCATCACATCACTGTCTCAAGTAAACAATTTATCTAGGAGCACTTTTCTATAACTAATCAAGATTTCTTTCCATAATTTCAACTTTGCAATTATGAAATGATTGCTCTGTTTAGATTCTGAAGCTGGGAGCTGGTCTTCCTTGAGGGCTGATGAGTTTAAAGTTCAGCATGCAGCTTAAGGTGATATATGATTTATGTTTTATCACAAGGACCACAGTAAAAGCAGAAAACAAATGATTGATCAAACTGCAGAAAATTCCAGTCAGAACTCTAAAGTCTTGGAAACCCCAAATCTGAGATGATTTGTCGTTTTAAAATTATGTCATATGTGATTGAGAAAAGATGGCAGGAGAGATTAAAATAGAGAGATTATAATTGCTCTTGGAGTAGTAGTGTTTTAAAATACACCTCGAAAATGAAAACAGATTCAACTGTTTAATATATGTGCCATCTTTTTTGGAATGTGGCAGAATATAGTACAGGAGGAAGAGACATGGGAACACACTCTGTAAATGACCTGCTTGAAAGAAAATAATTATGTAATTTTTAATCATTTACAGTGCCAAAAATATTACTACAAATATGCATATAGGTTCAAACATTATCACTACTGCCCAGAATTTATTTATTGTATTTTAATTGGTATTGAAAGAATATTTAGAAATTCCTGCATACATAAGACAATTTTTTGTTTGAGACTCCATTTGACTTTTTCCATTACTGAAAAAATAAATGAGGATGGCATCAGAAGACACATAAGACACAGATTCCTTCAAAACTAGTGTCTCACCTGTAAAAAGACATCCTTAACCACTATATTTGTACATTACAAAATTGTATGCACTTGGACCCTGAGTATATAGAGACATCTGAGTACCCCAAAAAATCTGTCTTATTTCACCAAGAAGTCTTAAGAAATGTAAATATAGCAGTGAATATAACAGCTATTATTACTAATCTGCCTACAATATTACTAACACTCATACTCAAAGCAACTAATTATTCAAAAATATGCAGTTAAAATTGTACAGAATTCTACTAGACTCTACCTTTTTTTTTTTTTTTTTTTTTTTTTTTTTTTTTAATCTGGTGGTGGTCTGTGGTGCTTTTTATGTCCATTTGGATCCTAAGCCACTTTGGTTTTCCTTGGGAGGACAAAGACAGCACCATGGGGTAGTTACAGAAAAAAATCAGCAAGATTAATTCTTTGTCACAGAATGTGATGGTGATGATGTTCTCCTCCTCAGTCTTGGGTCTACATGGAATAATTTAATCCCATATGTCCTTTACTCTGGTTCCAAGGCAATGGGTGTTTCTGTTCTCCATTCTTATACTCTGAGATGATTGCAAATACATTGCCAGATTCATGTCACTGAAACTATGTAGCACTGTAGTTTTGCATGCAAGTAATGTATAAATTCTGAATACATATTGTGTCTCCAAATGTTGTCTTTAATTTCACCATATTTACTACTGGAGTTTTAGAATTTCTAAATACAATAAATATTTCAGGATGAGCATCTGGTCTTTCTGACATTAAAAAGTTGAATAAATAGAAATACCTCTTAACCTTTTCCTGTGCTCCCAGACACATCTGTAGCCTTGCACTACATACATAATGTGTCCATTTCCTATGGGTGTGAGGTGCCTGGCAAGCTTGTTAGACACATCAGGAAGAAAAAAAAATATATTCATTCATGCAGTGTATTAATTTATAAATTTGTATCACTGTTCTGTGTTTGATAACATTCTGTAGCTAAACTGCATCATCAAAATCAAATACTCAAGTAGAATGTCACAATATAAAATTTGGGGTTTTAGGACTTGAAACAGGAGAAAATAGATTTTCTTAAACCTTTATAGACATTGTCCTTTAGTTCCCATGGTTTCCCATGGTTTCCCATGGCTACCTGGTATCAGGTACTGATGGGATCTCCTAATGAGGTCAGAGAACACTTCCAAAATCAAAAAGGGAAAGGAGAAAAGGAACAAAAAAATCCCACCAAAAAGAAAAAAAAAAAGAAGAGAAAGATCATCTGCAATATTTATTTCTTTTTTCTGCCAAAGTGGTAGACTATAAAGGAATGATTGAAGAGCCTACCAAAAGATGGAGGCATGTCCTGCCTTGCCTCCATCTCTCCAGAAGCACATGGATCTCATGGTGGTACAATGTCATACCTACCAGCTCTGTGCTGATATTTCAAATATCTCACAGTATCTAACACAGCAATAGAGAGTCACCTGAATAACTCCATTAGGTATTTTAAATTTGAAAAAAGTTAGTACAAATGGAATGTGATATGCAAATGCAATGTAAGATGGAAAATTTTTTTAGATAAAAAAAACTTCAGCTGCTAGAGGAAATTTAAATTTTAAATGTGTTTAATATGCATATGATATCTGCTTAACGAGATGACTTCTTATTTTGCATAATTTTTCCACCTAAAGTTTCATTTTTACCAGAGTACTGAGTTAGACATTTAGTTGTCTAACATTTAGTTGGACATTGAGGCTGATCTGAGTAAGTGACAATCAGATCCAGGCAGATACATTGTCTTACAGGTATTTTGCTGCTTAGCTGCCATCTCTCTCCTGCAGTTACGATGTGCTTGCTATGTTTCATTTTAAAAGGCAATGAAAACTATTCTAGCTAACACTTACAACAGTTTGTAGAGTGTAGCATACAAGTAAGACTTAAGATCTGAGGTCAATATCCTTTTGTACCTAAGGAATAATACTCGAGTATTAGGTCATTTCAATATGAATTATATTACAGTTCTTTCTAAAAATCTGTCAGTTCTTTCTAAAAATCAGTTCTTTCTAAAATCTATTTTATTGAGTGATATTTGCATGTTGAATTTTTAATTACTAAAATTTTTGATTAATTTTGCATCCACTAAACTAAAAATATCACCTTTGAATTTCTTCATATCAGTTCAAGTGTAGTAACCAAATTAAAGAAAGAAGCTTATCCTTTTTGGTTAAATGCAACATAATGATGGCTATAAAAGGCCCACTGCTGAAAGCTAAATGGTATCCAACAGCTCCTGTAATGACCTGTTTTGCATCAGGAGTTGTAATGTTTACTATGTTAGTAATATATGTGTTCAATTTAAAAATCCACTACCCATCTAAGCTGTGTCTACGTACCACTCATAAAGTTCAATACTTTGGGATAACTGTATTTTTTTTCTGCTGGGTATATGTTTATACCCAGAATGCTTTTAAATCATTGAGTACATAAATGGATACCAGCTAAACCTACTGTGAGTTTTATTCTAATTATTGGTTTGGTTTTACATTAGGCCAGCTTATTTTAAAGTATTGATGCTAACCAATGAATTAACATATTTATTGGCTGATGACCAATATATTAGAAAAAATGCACTGATATTGATTTATTAAAAAATTATGCATACACCTGTTTGGGAGATGTAAGCATTTTATTTCCTTTTTTTATTAATAGAACAAAAACATACTTTCCTAATGAAATAAAAAATGCATTTCCTCAATCATGAATATTCTGTATATAATTATTCATCTTTTCATATTAACATAAGTTCTTTAGTCTTGTTTTAATGATAGTATTCATAAAGATACCGATGACAAAACAAAAACAGCTTTCCAAATACACCCTGTAAGGACCTGCTACATATAAATATGTGAATATAAGCCTCTTTAGGGGCCTTTCCTACTTTTGTTCATGTTTTTCATTTTTATGGTTATATGATGTGAGTACTATTATCATTTGGCTTTCATATCTGTCATGACTGTAACATGGCAAAAATTGGCTATTGTATTGAGTAGTTTTGTTTTTTTTTTTAATTTTGTTTTGTTTTCCAAAGATTGTTTAAGAAAAAACATCAGTATACCACCAATCAATTTGCAGTATCTGTTAAGGACACCAAGTACTTAGAGATAATAGAAAATTATAAAGCTTTTTATGATCCCCACAGCAAATAACCTTAATGGTGAATTACTGGTACACTATATAGAACTCATCTAAAGGTGTCTTAAAGCTAAAAATAAGTAAAACATTAAATAAATGCTAATATTGCAATTAAACTAATTTTTAGCAAATTATTTCCTGACCTTTTGAATTCTGGGCTTCTCATCACTCTACATCCTTCCCTCGATGAGACTGGAAATGCTGATAATGGCAGGACATAACTTATCAGTTAATTTGTGATTTCAGACGACTGAGACTGAATTTCAGAATAGGAAGCAATAAATGTATTAAAACGTCAGTAAACGCCATTGGTGTTTGTTCCTACATCAAGCAAAATCAAAAATATGTCATCTCTTCCAGCAAAATTATCAGAGTTTACATGTTTCTTAAAGTGTGCTAAAGACCAGCCTATGTAGCTGCACGTATATAGCTGTATTAAAAAAAACCAAAACAAAAAATCTAAACCAAACACAAAAAAACCCCTAGCAAACAAAATATCACCATGAATTTGTTCTAACAATGAAAAAGGAAAGTGTAAATCTTGAGCTACCCGGTTTAACTCTGCCTTTTAACTCACATTGAACAGTAGGTTGGACTATATGGCCTCTACAGGTCCCTTTTGACCTACATTTTTCTGTTGTTCTTAATTCAAAGTAACATGTAAAATAAGGGCTTATCTAAAACACATGAAAATAATTTTAATCACAGTTATTAATAAAATATATCAGCCCATGAATTGTGTAAATTCAGCACGCATGGCTAAGTGGGTTCCAAAGCTCGTGTTGATTTCACTGGTCTAGGTGTACACAGCTAAATTTTTCAACTTGTTCTTTACACATTTTTGACAGTTAAATGTTATGGGCTATGTTGGTCTGATGTGAACCCTGATAAGGTTATTCTCCTAAAACTGAGGAAGATAAGAGTTGTCATATGTACATCAAATAAATATGTAGAAGTGAGTATCAGCAGAGCTTATCAGCAGTGCTGAGTACACAAAAAGATTTTCTTTCATTTGTGTCTCAAAGACAGTGGTTTTAATAGAACAAAACAAAACTAAACATACAAGTGACAAAACCACAAACCTTAATGACCCTGTAATTCCTTTCAAGAGAGCTTTTTGTATGGATTTATTATCTTACAATGACGCTGCTCTTCGAGTTGAAATTAAAAACTTCTTCTCTGAGGCCAAAGTGCACTCTTTAAATACTAAATTCCCTAATTAAAGGGAATCATGGTCCCTTTCTTTCATCATATTACTGTGGAAAAATTCAGCTACTACAAATTTTAGCAAAAACTTGTGTACGATATTTAGCGCAATACATTTTTGAACACAAACTCTAAATTGTCTGGTGTATTTTGATTTCTTTGGTTGTTCTATTTTTCCAGCTACTGATAATCTGAACTGGTTTTAAGTCCAGTTTCTGCATCTTATTATCATCTATTCTAAGCATAGTGTCCATCAAATATAGTCAAAATTTCTAATAATTCCTCATTTACTATATAAAATAATTTTTGCAAGTAATGCAAACCACATCCTTTTAAGACATTTGTCCTTTCCATGATTAAATATTATCGAGAACAGCCATCTGTCACACACAGTTTTATTTTCCAAACAATTAACCATGAATTGTGCTTTTTTGTTTCTTAGGTTAACAGGATTTCATCTTCCTCCACCTGTGACAAGTACAAAATCTGTATTTTCACTCCGCTTGACAAGTGACTTTGCAGTTAGTGCTCATGGGTTTAAAGTTTACTATGAAGGTAAGACATTCTTAACAAAATAATCTGGTTTTTTTCCTCTGATTTTTATACATTAAAAAAACCCTAAACATCCCACAGAAATATACAAAAATACACTTATATAACCTTATCCAAGATACTATCTTTGCTTTTCATGTAATCATTCACAGATGCATAGTCATATCTCAAACCAAAATATTTTAAACTCTATAATCTATAGTACCATTTAGACACAAATATTTTTTATCTGTAATAGGGGCAAGTTCTTTTAATTCTGAGAAACTTAATTGTTATTGAACAATTGTTATTGTTCTGATCCTTCTGAGACATGCATATTCAAATTAATGTCAAGACATTACTAGTTAGTCTTGAATTTTGCTGGATAGTGGCATCTGCAAATTTTATGGATGGAAGCCTTCTCATATGTTTGCACAGGAGAACTGCTGACTCAGTTCTCTGAATTGACATAAATATATTTCTCTATTGCTGTTTACACAATTGCCTGCAGTTTTCACACAGACACTGAAGTTAATGAGCTGGAACATGTATTCCTGAAGTCTAGAAGTTCATAGTATTTCATATATATGTCCCAGAAAGGATCTTGTTTATGATCAAGTTCACTGTGGTAGTATTTGAAGAGTTGGTTTATATCATCCATTTATTTTTTAAACCCTTTTCTTGGTACCAGGGACTATGACCTCTAACAAGTTTTTATAGGATATAAGCAGAAGCTGCTGGTTTTTTTCTTTGCTATAGTGTCTGGTGTTTTGGTTTTACTTTTACATTTTTGGATTCCCCACCCTTTTTTTAAGGACACTTGGTGTTAAGACACTTGATTGTTCTATTACCATCAAGTGTCTCTCTCGGCGAAGCTGGAGCTCTGGGAAACTGCCTAGAGAAGCTCTGAGGCCATTGCTGCACCCTACTTGGTCCCATCTGCAACAGACACTAATCCCTGAGAAAGTAACTAGCTGAGTAACACTTTGATGGCCAGGAAACTATCCCAAAATTGGTAATGCAGTGAAGAGCTGCTGTAGAAATACAGCCTACATTTTCCTCTGTAGGAAAATGTCTTCAGCCATTGAAATCATTTACCTTTAGGTATGATGCATTAAAATTCTACTTCATGTAGAAATTCTCTCTTTTATAGCAAGATATAAAATGAAAAACAAAATAATTTTTAGGTCTTTCTTGTTCCTTGATTTATTACAGAAAATAGATGAAATTACTATACACTATCTTTTTTTGGAGTGGATGGGTTGCACATAAAAGAGAAATTCAGGCTATATGTAAGTGGCTCTTTCTAGATTACAGCTACTCTGCAGTCTGTTAATTTTTCAAGCATTTGGTAACTGTTCAGCAGCAGATAATTAAAACTGTTTTATTAAAATGCACTACGAAATTCCTATGGATTTTTAATTATGCAAAATATATGCTTCTCATGCATGAATTGAATTCATTATGTATGTATCATCTGTTCCTATAAACAATTTACTGAAAGATTTTGCACTGCTAACACTAACACATAGCATACTATGCATCTCAGTTATGATAGAGATTAATTAAGATTAAAATGGAAGATCAGTCAAAGACTTCAGCTTGCACATATGACTGACCCCTCACATAGCTCCTTTCTAGGTGAAAATAACATGCTGATTAATAGAACTCAATCTCCTGGGTCAATATAAAATCTGGGGAAATCTTACCTTCAACCACAGAAATCAGCATTTTAGAACAAAGCATAAACTTGTTATCTTGAACTTGATACTAACTTCTTTTTGAAACTGATGTTTTATTTTGTGAAATTAGGAATTTTCAAAAAAGTTAAGCTGGATACCAGTTTTAGTTCAAATGAATCTCCCTTACCACAGCCAGATCTACAGTTTTAAGACCTAAATTGAGCTGACTTCATTCAGCCAGAGAATTTTTCTTTCACTATGTTTTTTTCTGACACATGTGAAGCTATCCTCTTCATACCCAGATAGCAAAGTGAAAACTCATTACATTACATTACATTCATTTAATTCCTCTTTCCTTGATGTGAGAGAATAGATGTATTTAAATGATAATCACATCAGGGAAATTTCCATTTCTGTTCTTGTACTCTTTGTGAACATGTATAACCCTGCAATCAACATTTTAAGATCTGGTTCTGCCAAGTACCCAGTTTTCAAAAATTTTGATTGCCCAGTAGCTCCTTTTCAGTTTCTTGATGAAACATCTACATGCTTAGTACTCTTAAATATCAGGCCTCATAATTTAAAGCTTCATTATGGATATGTAATTTGAAATCTAAGATAGAAATGATTAACAACCTGTCATTGCAATAAAGCAAAATGATAGAGGTGGCTTGAGAGGATAGGGTGAGAAGTAAAGAGACATACATCTGAAGGGATTAGATCCACTGCCAATTTGAAAAAGAAGGAATATGCCTTTCATAATCAGAGATGATTTAAAGCATTTTCTTTTGAGATGGTTTGAAATAGATTTCATAGGCATATGGTATATGGAATCCATTGCTGTTCACTATTTAGAAAAAAATAAAATAAAATAAAGAAAGCCTCAAAATATTTATTTTAGACACTTCTCATCCTCTTGACAAATTTACAGTTAAGCTGAAAGTTGACAAGACACTCCAGAGTACCTGACAGAATCTCTGGGAAATATGAATCCATGGTGGACTTTCTTGATCATAGCATATAGGAACATATTCATTTTCTGATCTCCTGAGAATAAAAAATGTTCATGAAAAGATATAAAATTGTATAATTCATAGAAAGACTATCTGATCCACCATATGTAATCCACTGCAATTGCATTCAGTCAAACCAAGTACACTGTAGACCACAAAATATCAACTCTGGCCTGCTAAACATCAGTATCATAAGCCCCAGTCTGCAATCTTCATCCAACCATTCTTCTCTCCTTCTTTCTCCTCTTCTCACCCCCCTTTTTTTTCCTCTATATCAAGTGGCATATTTGAGTTATCTTTGGTACCATTACACACAAACTTCTTCATGTTCAGCTTCTTTATATTATTCAGAAAAGAACACATCTGATAAACATACCTCTCCATATAGCACAATACCCCTGAAGAAAAATTACTTCATGAGAGAAAACTGGAACAGATTACTCAAAAGTAATAGATTTCATTTACAGCGACAACAGAAAATGGTGAGGTGCACTAAAAATTAAGGAGGGATTTTAAAAATACCCTGGAGCTAACTTTATCACAGTCTAGTAACACAGCATTGCTGGTTGGAGTGAGAAATGGGGAACTTCTAAGCCTGCTGATTCTGTGCCTGTTTTTTTTGGTTTTTTGTTTTTTTGGTTTTTTTTTCTGAAGAGGTTTATGAGGAGGTTTTTAGTAGCTTTCAGGGTCTCTACAACATGTATTAGTATCTGGAGAAGGAATGCTATGCCTAATTTCCAATTTGATAATTTAGGCTAAGTAATGTAGGCTAAGTAGATGTGCCCTTTTATTTTATTTTTTTTGTGGGATAATTTGGTTTTGGAACAGAAGAGGTCGAAGGACTTTTCCATTTCCTGTTGTCCTGAGATACATAAGCAGCTTTATTCATGGAGAGTACGGGAGGGGAAATACAGCTGCTGAGAAAGAAAGCAGCAGTGCAGCTTGGCCACACAGCAAAGGGGATTCAGTGGACCTAGTCCTGCTTTGAACAGTGCTTCCTTCTGTTCTCACTGTGGTATTTTACAGCTTTTAAACAGGTAGCTGATATTGCTAAAATAATTTACTTCATTAAGAAATGGACTGCTAGAATTTATGGCAATCTTTATTCAAGTTGAATATGTTAGACATTTTTGTGTTATCCTATTGGCCATGGCAAAGAATAGAAAAATTTAATATATAGATTACCTTTACAGTGGAAACTCTGAATGCCCAGGAGATGAATTGCAAATATTTATAGTAGTGGTATGAAATATAACTTTATCTGGTTTGTACTGCTGCACATAGCTTTAAATCCATATTACAAAACTGAATTATTAGACACTCTATAAGTAATGCAATGTTCTTAATATTTATACTGGAGTGCTGCTATGGAGTTCAGAAATTCTGCTGAAATCTTTTTAAGAGGAATCTGAGTGCAATGTTAAACATTTCAAGCATGATCACAGTTTTATCAATAATGGGAGGTGGAGAAGCAAAGAAAGGAGCAGATGGTGTTTATTAACAGAACAGGATTTCCATCTAGTGACTTCTGTGGACTTATCATGCATTTCTTTCAGAAATATTAAGAAAAACTGGTAGCTAATGTACAGCATTATTGAAGCATGTAGATAAAGAAATACTAGTAGGACTTAAATATGTCAGGATGTGGGCGCCAAAAATGATTTTGGCAGTTGGTATAAAGCTAGAGAATAAATAGGATAAACAATTTTTAGGTCTCCTGCATATCAGAATTCAGAAATGTGGCTACACATAAACTAAATCTGGGATTCAATTAAGGCACATGAAGTCCTAGGTGTGGAAAGCTAATAATATCACTGCTAGCTTAATATAACATTTAAAGGAGTACTAATGAATTATTGTTTGATTTTGGAGTGCTTTCTCTAATAAATCCACTGATAAATCCACTGAAAAATTGTTTGCCAGGTTGCAGTTGTAAAAGACACCGAATTTAAGCTGTAAGTTTGTCACCAAGCTGGTACCTGATGGACACTACAGGCTCTTTGTTGTTGCTGCTCACATTTTGCTATAACTGCTGTGGGTGTGGCTGCTCTCTGTCATTACATTGCTTCAACAGCCCCTTAATAAAAAATGAATTAAATTGAATTGTGGAAAGGAAAGGAAAGGAAAGGAAAGGAAAGGAAAGGAAAGGAAAGGAAAGGAAAGGAAAGGAAAGGAAAGGAAAGGAAAGGAAAGGAAAGGAAAGGATTAAATTACATAAATAGATACATTTAAATGAAATATACCAAATCTAACAGAGCAACATGCTAGACATAAGCTGATATATGTTGTCTATTTTTACTTCTCTTCAACATGCTGGATAGCAAGAAGAAGAATAAAAAAAAAAAGATGCTGGAGTTTCTGTATTTTGTCTCAATGTGTGAATATATGCCAAATTGTCTAGGAAGTCCCAGAAAATTATCAAACAAATCCTTTTTGTCCTGGAATACTACCTTGGATGGAAAACATCCCACTAATTCCTCTTCATAGGCTTGTATCTACTACAGATTTTTATACCATTCCAAATGCCAGATCCATAGTAAAGCTGTACAGTAGAATTCCTTATGAAATCATTTCCAGGTTGCCATGGTGCTTCTACCTATTTTACCTATATGCTGTACTGGTACCATCATTCTTGTCTAAGTATAGAGGAAGTAGAGAGAAAAATAGCTCTGTGGACTTAATGTGGTTAATTTTTATAACATTTCCCACTGCTTTCTTGATACCACAACGACTGATTTGGCTAAAGAATAACTTCTGGAAAGAAAGTTAGCTCTCAAAGACATCAAGCTTTAAGAAAACTTTCTTTGATCCCACTGATCTCTCTGCCTCACTTAGAAGTAAGACTTTTTAATTCTGATTTTTGAACTTCCAGCTGCTGGCTTTTGTTCTGCTTTTATCTGCTAAATTATAGAGCCCTTATTATTAAATCTGTGAGTTTTTATGGAAGTTCTTAAGTACTGCAATTAAATCACAGGCTTCAGAGTATTCTTTCTCTTTAATATGGGCTTTTGAAGCATTAACATTAATTTTCCAAATAATGAATTATTTTCTGTCATTCTTCTGTATTTTCATCATTTTGTTACAGCTCTGTGAAAAAGGGCTCTGATCAGTACACTTGCCTGGCTGAGGCCTGCACCTGATCACCATAACCTGTCCTATCTTCTTATTAAATCTTTTTTTAATTTTCAGAGCAATCTCTCTCTGTGGTGCCTGTGTGAGGGTTAAAAGGGCTGAGTGCCAGCTACTGGAGCCAGGCTGGGTTTGTATGAAACCCTGGCCTGGTACCAGCTACTGGAGAGCCTGGGTCTCTGTGCCAGCTACTGGAGAGGGTGGGGATCTCAGCTGCCACTCACTGGGGTGGGAATGGAGTTTGTCCCAAAAAACAGCTATCAGGAGGAACCTGCATGAGCAAAGCAAGGGAGGTGCTCCATGCCAGCGCTTGGAGGAAGCCGTGTGACAGGTGCTGAGGCACTGTGATGACAACTGTCCTCATCTTCTCCACACTGGGTGTGCACGGGTCACTCACCTGCACACTTCCATCTGGACTAACCAGCAGGAAGGAGATCTGGATCTAGGGTGAGGTATCAGCATGGGGAGCCTGTGCTGGACAAGTATGCCAGTACTGCATGTTTGCTAGTGAGCATCAAGCTGGACCAGCCAGTGATGAGGGGACTCCTGAGGCTCCTGTAAGGGAGCCTGGAATCTGGGTGGGGTTTCTAGGCAGGCAGAGGGATCATGCTGGTACCTGTGGGACCCGTGAATGTACATGTGCCCATGCAGTCAGGTAATTCTGCCTGTGCCTGCATGGATGGCCTCCTGTGTCTGCCAAACAAGGAGAGGATTTCACCACTGGTGCTCATGCTCAGGGGGTGCTGGCAAAGCAGAGTCTTGCCCGTGGCAGTCTGTAGCCCAATCTGTCAGTATCTTGTGTCTGTGTGTTTCTCTGGGGGTACTTACTCACCAGTGAAACTGGTTAAATCCACAAATGGGAAAGCAGCAAAAAAGTCCATTGGCTTGAGTTACATACCCAGGCCACAAGCTGTCCCAGGTGTGGGCTCCTGCGGCCAGGCAAGATTACCTGATTTCAGAGCTGCTGAAGGCAGTGGCCACTTATTACATCCCTTCAGATGCCTAAATGTCATTTGGGTTCACCAAGCATAGTTTGCCCTTGGTAAGACTGTGCTAACTACTCCCAGTTAGAGTCATTCTTTAGGTGATGGAAAAGGAAATACAAAAATGTTCTCTTGAGGCTACTTCCAGGAATTGAGGGAAGGATTATTTGTTTATAGTGTCTGTAGTGATCCCTCTTGCTTTCATTAGGACAAGTGCATCACTAATCTGTCTAATCATGAAGGACTCCTGCTGATTGGTATAATTTTCCATGGATTATAGACAGCAGCTTTTCAGGTACAGCAGGGTGGGAGAGCTCTTCTGGTATCCTTGGGTGAATTTGTGAATTCAATATCCAACTTTTCAATGTAAACCCAGAACCAATTACCACTCTCCTTCCCAACTGGACTGATACATTAACAGGTTACTCCTTATGAAAAACAATGCACACAAGGCATGGAGTTCCTTGGCCTTTTCCATAATGAATATTATTGTCTTTTCCACCTGGGAATCTGCATTTTTTCCATCCTTTTTTGCCACTAGCATACTTGTCAAGGCCCTTTGTATAATCCATGAAACTCCTCCCTAGTGTTAGTTACCCCCTTGGACTTTGATATTGATTTTGTTCCTAAGTTCCATTACTAACACCTTTATTTCTGTCCACCCTATTTTCCTTTTTTTTTTTTATCTGTACTTCTTTGCATTTTAGTTCATTAAGAAGCTCCCTTGTTAGCCTCATGAGTCATTTGCCAAAGTTCACTTCCCCTTAAAATAGTTGGGTTGTCATTTAAAAAAATCATCCATCTCTCTGACTGCACTTCCTCCCCATAATTGCTTCCCAGGAGATTCTGCCTAACAATTCCCCAAATAAATCCAAATATGATATCTTAAAGTCTAGTGTCCCATTTTTAGTACTTACTTTTCAGCCTTCCTTCTAAACTTGGGCTCAGTTTTCTTTTTCTCTATTAGGTCCCTGTCCCCTAAAAGTGAAAATAGTGTTTTTAAAGGCCTTTCTTCTGAGTTAAAAATGCCTACATACGATTATATTCTTATTTGTGCTGATCAGGCAGTTTCATTTCTTCCCAGCAGTCCTACTTTGTCCTCAGATGAGCTACTATGGTTATGAAGACCTGTGAAGACAACTGTGCAACTGGGCATTGTTCTGCTGGATGCACTTGCAGCTGGAGCTTTTTCCTAACCAGAAGCATTGAAAGTGATACCAACACCTTAAGGGATCACATGCATCCATTCCTCCCCTCAGAATCCCACATCAATCTTAGATCAGCTTAAGGTTTCCCTTGGCCATCTTATTATCAATCAGATGAATGAATAGCATGAAGCAGCAGTTGTGAGGCTGAAAAAAGAGCAATTGCTCAGTAAAATTGTACAAAAAAATATTCCTGAGCTCCAGGCAAGGAGTCCACAGTCCAAGACTAAAGGTCCGTCTTGCAGGCGGGGGACTGTGCCATGCAGGAGGGAGTATCTGACCACTAGAACCTCTCAAAAGCTCATTACAGATGGCTGTGTCACTTTATTATCAGGTCTCAAAAAGTACAGTTAAAGATGGTTTCTGCTGCCAAAGATTTGTCATCCTATTTTTGGGAGAATGTGTCATAAATTCATCTAAATAGACTTGTCACTCTCTTCCCTGTTCTTTTGTTTGAAAAATAACATATCATTTTTAGGAAAAAAGCTCATGCACACGTGCTTGATTATAGATCTAGTGGTTTATTCTACCATAATTAGCAGTTAGCCTCTAGTGGTTATTAAGTGCTAAATTTTCTTTGATAAATCTTAAAAAAAAAAGTTGATTGATTAGAGAGCCACAGAGCATGCATAATATTGTTCCAGAAAAAATGAATGGAAATATATTTATTTGTTTTATCTTTCACAAAAAATGTCATTCTTTGAAAGTTAAAAACCAATGAATAACATATAATTTCTTCTGTCTTGAGAAAAACTTAATTATTGGGAAAAAAAAGATGTTTCTCCCTTAGTCTGGTAAAAATCCACTTAGTATTTCAATGTTCTGTTTAATTTATTTCTTTCAGAATAATGTTGTTAAATAAGCCATATTTGTCAACTTATGGTACTGCAATTTATCATTTTGATATATGCCTCACATTGAAGCTTAACTAAGACAGTGATTAATTTGAAATCTTAATTATATGTCAGCCTTACTTTAGCAGGTTTTTTCTTATATTTTCAATGTCATTTTTCATTAAAAGAATAATTGAATATATACTGAAAGTCTTGAAAGAAATTTCCCAAGAGATTCTAAGGTTTTCTTGGTGAACTTATATTCTTCTTCTTACTGGTCTGTTAAGTACAGTACCCTGACAAAAGCAGATCTTAAGGCAATCTAATTTAAGATTCACATTTTGATCCCATGTCTAGACAAGCAGTGATAACTATAATCCAATGTAGCTGAAACAGTATTCTGCAGGAACCAGTACACAGTGCTCATTAAAGTATCTAATTAAATGCAGCTCCATGTTTATAAGCAGGTGCTTCCTTCATGTTTTAAGTTACAGCTCAATGAAATCTTTAAACAGTAACTCACAATAGCAGAATTTGAAATATCCATGCAATTCATAAAAATGAAACTGCTGCTAAGTACCACTTACAAATCTAGAATACATGGCTTAATCATTCAATCTGCATTTGGTTTTTGATAGCATTTTGGCTTTGATTTGTGATAGCTTTGACAGAACTTCTGTAGCAATAATATCAAAATACAGAGATCTGCAAGAACAGGTTCAGTATGCCAGCATGCAATCTTAAAAACTCTTCAAAACATAGGAGCTCTGCAGATGGAGAAATTTATTTATGGAGAGAACATAATACAGAATAATACAGAATTGTAACCTAAAACATTTTAGCAGATTTTCAAATTTGCAAGTTTTTCACATGAGTTAAATTTACATTTCATATTTGGACACTTAAATCTATAAAAGATAGTCATACTGTTGAGCACAAATTATGTGACATGTAAAATACTTGGAAATAGGTGAAATTTAAGTATCCAGTTTTGTCAGTCACTAACATCATCCTGAACAATATCAGTGAAATCATTTAGTGGTGGTTATGACAACAGTTTTATTTTAACATGAAGAGAAAAGCAATTGCTTACTCAGCACTGGAATTCTCTGCCTATTAAAATGAAATTAAATTTGTTAGAAGTGTATTTTAAAAGATATTTACTTTTTTGAGCAGCTCCTGGCAGAGAATTTCTCAATAGCCTGTGAGACCTTCCAAGGAAAACAGTGCAAATGTGGAGAGCTTTGAGATGGATAATAATATTGTGAAGGAGATGGTCAGTCAACTGCCTTACAATTTGGAAATAAAAAGTTTAAATTATTGAAAGTAATTTATAATTAAAATGTATTTTTATATATATGAAATAATTAAGTACAAGCAAATAGTAATCTTCTTCTGGAAAAGTCTTTCTCCTTTGAACCCCTGAACATCATAAAGAAAATGCCATTCCTTTGCCAGGTGACAATAGGCCACTAACATTTCATGGACCACCAGTGGTATGTTGCAGCTAAAAATTATTTACCTAAATAAATACTATAGATGTATTTGGAAAGATCACAAAGCATTCACAAAAATTTAAAACTTCTTTTTAAAATTTAAAACCTAGCCTATTTTTCTTCAACAGATATTTATTCTAGGAAAAAGTAATAATAAATTCTTGATTTCAGATAAATTCATGAATTCATGGTTAATTCTTGATAGATATTTATTTAAAATCCTAGAAGATTGCATACTAAAAAAAAACATTAGTTCATTACATGTAGAATGTAACATATAAAAAGAATTTTCTGAAAATAGTACCAATGAAATAAAAGAAAAGAAAAAAAAACCTATCAAAGTATCAGCTGACGTTTTTGTGCAGAATTCTTATGGCTTCTTTTCTTTTGTTTTTAAATTTACATTCTACATTTTACTTGCTATAAAATAGCATGTGAAGTGTGTATTGAGAAAATGAAGAAACCTGACATCAGAAAAAAATCCTACTGCTTTCATATGAAAAAAAAATTAGAAGACTTGGAGACATCTTTATATGTTTATTGCATGACTAAAGAAGAAATAAAAATATTAGGATCACAAAAGATTTTTTGTAAAATTGAATTTAGCATTAATGTTATTCCACCTTACTCTCCTGTCAGTGTCCTTCTAAGCCATGTGTTCTTAGCTCTTTTAGGGCCAGATCCCATTGCCACTTTCAGCATTCAATTCCCAGTCTCTCTTAAAGATATAATCAACACTGATGCACTTAGTGCCAGTTGTAGAGCTGATTTTGTGATGAAATATGCATCCTATGGGAAATGATTTGAAATCACAGGGTAAGAAAATGCTCCTAAACGATGGCTTCTCAACATGAAGTCCAGGTTTGAACTGATGATGTAGACATAAAAGTCTGTGCTAAATGCTTATTCTTCTCAGCACCCTGTCACTCCAGATCACTAGTTAATAGTAAGTAGACAGATGACAAGAATAAGATGTTTATAGGCAAATATTGTTGTTAAATAAAAACGTGCTGTGTCATCTTTAATTACAGTGTAGCATTGCTCAGTTCTGTACTTGTCACAGGAGTTCATACTGCAAGAAATAAGAATGTGCTATTCTGGCATGAGGCATCTTAATTTGGAAAACTTTCTTCTTCCACCCACAATTCTGCTACTGTCACACCTAAAATACATTCCAGCTTCAGATATTGTTGAGAAGCCATGAAATACAGATTCCTTACCTAGTTCAAATCCCTAGGCATGGGCAGGGACACTGCATTTGTCAGAGCTCCATCCAGCCTGACCTTAAACACTTCTGGGGATGTGGCATTCACAGCTTCTCTGGTCAGCCTGTTCCAGTGACTCACAGCAAAGAATTTTTCACCGAATCACAGACTACTCTGGGTTGGAAAGGACTCACAAGGAGTATTGAGCTCAATCTTCAGTGAATGGCCCATACCAGGATCAAGCCTGTGACCTTGGCATTATTAGCACCATGCTCTTTTTCATAAAATCTAATCTAAACCCACAGTTTGAGTCACTTTTTCTTTATCATTTAAATATATTTATTTATTTGCTATTCATAGTGCAGCATAAAATAACATTTAATAAAATCAGGGCAAACTGATCAAAACCAAGGAGTTAATTGGCAAAGAAATCAAAAGAAGAAATTCTTAGAAGATTAAAATGCAAAAGCAGACAGAACTGCAAAGTGAAAGGAAGACTCTTATAATATGCATTCCTCACATTATTGTTGATGGGCAACACATTTCAGTTTTGACCAGCAGACCAAGACAAATAAGCACAGTACTAAAGAAATTTTCAGGGAGTTACTTGGTGAGATCAAGTCAGAACTAGAGAGAAGGGAAAGGAATTGAAAAAAACAGTGAAGAGAAAATTATTTTAATTTTATTATTTAATGTCACTATTGCTTTTGAGGTCCCACAGACTTCATCTGATTCCTATATTCATGTTCCTTTCTCCCTCTCTGCTCTGCACTCACCAGGCTGTATAGGGAGCAATTTCAGGGAAATAATATGGATGAAAACAAATTTTGTTGCATCTGTAATATTTCTTCATCCTTTTCTCTAGTCCAGCCTGCTGTAGGGCTCAAAACCACCAGCAGGAACCCAAGCAACCAAAGTAATAAATGAGATACAAACAACTGATGCTGTGAGAAAACGTCTCCATTGGAAACAGCACATTTACTTTAATTTAAAACATTTATCAAATTGCATCTTGATGCATCATGTCTAATGCAGAGTGACAATAGGAGGTTGTAACAGTCGTAAGAGCTGTAAATTTACTCACTAATTATTTCAATGCTTAAAACCTGCTGACAGATTTACTCACACAAAACTGATGCTTGGTGCTTAGGAGAAAATGCATCACAGTATTTTGGATTCTCAAGATTCTTTTGAGTTGAAAAGTCTCCAAGAAGCAAGTTTATCATGTTTGGTTCTGGGTCTTTCATGACAGTTACACAGCAGGTCTATTATATTCACCTGAATCCAGTTTAATCACTCTGCAGACTTGAAATGATAAATTAAAATTGAAAAAAATAAAGTCCCAAAGATTAAATTTGTATTACAGATTGAAAATAGTTACAAAAGTGAAACTTACAAAATTTTCATCATAACACTGATTTTCCTTCTGAACTGTTTCAATTTCCCTTGAGATTGAGATCTCTTTTTTCCAAAGTCTCATCTGGACCCTCTTTGGTTTTAAGTTTGGCTTTTCCATGTGAGATATTTCAGAATATACTTTCACTATTCACATCTATGGGATGGAGTTCTTATGTCTTCTTTTGTCTCTATATTTTAGAATTTAAGTTTATTTATTTGATAGGTAGAATGTTCTGAACTGTCCATGAAAATCATGACATGCATCAGTCTTCACTACCAGTACTACTTATAACAAAAATGCAAAAGAAGGAAAAAAGGATACTGCCCTCTTTTTTGGCATTGGTTTCCTTCCTTAGGAATTTTTTAAAACTTTCATTTTAATGGCATTGTTTCTTTAGCTCTCTCCTTTAATCCTAGCACGCCATCTTGTAGGTGACATTTTTAAAGATTACAACATCAGTCTATAACTCCTATCCTGTGTGAGGGATTCGGTGGTCAGGATTCACTAGACAAGTCTTCCAACACACATTACAGTGCTTATGCCAATATCCTGTACTGTCAGTGCAGACATCCTGTACCTTGGAGGGTAGAGGTAAACAATTCCAGAGTACTGTGCTATTTTTTTTCCTTATTACTGATTATAAAGTAAGCACAAATGAATAGGAGTTGGAGGTGTATAGCTAAATCATACTGGACCACACTTCAATAAAACAGTTTTTTTCTCTTCATTGCCATGATCACACATACTTGAGTATAAATGTTTTTCACCCCATTCCCCAGAAATGTTAATCAGTTTTACACTATTTTCACATAGAAGCATGTGACATGGTGAAAACCATAAGTACTTGTGACATTATTGATGCTCCTGCCTTTGGGTCATGGATGAGCATCGCAGTGACCCCTAGGGCAGCTGGGACTTTCAACTCATGGGAGTGCTGAAAGGTGATGTATTTAAGTTAAATTTATTATTTATTTATTTAAATTTTAACTGAAAGTATTTAAGTTAAATTTAACTGAAAGTATTTCAGTTAAATTCATCCCGTCCTCATCAGAGCACTAAAAAACTCCTCCATACTGCTACCCTCAACCAACCTGCCTGATCATTTCACCTGTTATTTGCTGGTGGATTTTTCCTATGATTTTTCCTGTATGCAACAAAGGCAAGAGTAGTTTTCAGTCTTTTTCTGAATTTGTCTGCTTCTTTGAAAGACTGAAGCTAGGAAACTTATTCACTGAATTTACTTGGATTTGCTCTATATTAATGTTATGGTCTACAGATCTGGCCTAAATATGTGCATCTCTATTCCTGATCAAAATTACAACTTCATTACAGTTCATCTGATTTGTTGACTCTTTTTTTCTTTGAGAATAACTAAAATAATTTCATTTCATTTACCACAGAAACTGCACAGAATTCTAAGGATAGTTATCAACTGATTTTACTTTAGTAACAAGATGAAGGAACTAATTAGTTGTAACTGACAGGGCATCAATTAAAAGTCACCCATTTTTTATTTTGTGGCAATGATTCAGTCTCTTTGTTTGGTATACAAACATATCTATCCTCATATATCCACATGTTAAAAGCAACACCATTACTGTTTTTGAAACAAATGAAAAGCTTTATTTCAAGTCTTGCATTACAGACCTTTGTCTTTCCAGTAAATATTGTAAGATAAACCTGGTGTTGATTTTCATATTACAGAGAAGGTCAGCTTCAGGATAAAAAAACCCCACAGCAATAGCTTTTCTGTGATTCCAGTCAGAATTCATTTAATGTTTTTCTTTCTTTAGACCCTCATATGTATGCTATACTCTTTTTTAAAAGAAAATTAATATATCAGGAACACCTGTTCGTGTCATTCACTTGGGCCTAAAATCATCTTTTCTGTTACTGGGTTGTTTTGGGAAAATGCTAACAGAAAATTCTTTTCTTGTAACAGGATAAACATAAGCTTCAAATATTTGTTACATGATTCAACAGTGCACCCAGGAAACCATGGAAGTTAATAGCATCCTGGGCAGCATCAATGCAAGTGCAGTCAGTAAATGAGGGAAAGCAAATTTTTCCGCAGCTTTTAAATCTGGAATATGGCATTCATTGTTGGACTCTCAGTGCAAGAAAGATGCTGATAAATTGCAGCAAGTTCAGGGAAGGGTCACCATGGAGCACTCACCCTTCAAGGAGAGGGGAAGGGAGATGTGCTTCTTCAGCCTGGAGAAGAGTTTCTGGGGACAGGTGTCACAGGATTCTTCAAATACTTGTGTGGTGCTTAGAGAGAAGGGTCTTCATTGAAGTGAATGGAAAGACAGACACACCAAAATATTCTGGAGTGATTGTACAATCTCCCCTTTCAGATCTGTTCTTCTAATTGACTCTGCTTTGCACAGGAGGTTGGACTAGAGCTCTCCTGAAGTTTCTCTGAGCTGAATTATTTTATGAGTCTATACTAAGCAACCCATAGGAAGTAACCAAGAGTAATAATTTTAGCTTGTTTAATATGAACATCGAATATGCATTCTTGAAGGATTTATTTCCCTGTAAATACAGACAGATTTTGAAGTCAGCTTGACATAGATCCAATTAAATGTAATTTTATTTTCAGAGAAAAGCAAAGGCTGGACAAAGAACCTGAAACTGAGGGTCCCTGGGTCAGTTTCACACAGACCATGCTCTCTTCAATGGGACACAGTCCCACAGCTGGGACATGGGTCGCAGAGCCAGGGGCTGGTAACAGAGTGAGAGCAAGGCTGGAGATATAAAGTGCCAACACAGAGCTGAAAGTCCTTACAGAGCTCAGCCCACCACATCACAGGGCCAAGGCATCTGTGCAGCAGACATCTAAAGGCTGGCTGGAGGGCACTGGTGGATCCAGACTGGGATGAGGTGGGACTCCTGAGCCCATGGAAATGCACATCCCAGTAGATGCTGATCCAGTTCTATTGCTGCCTTCACTGCCTTGCCATTTAATCTGCCTCAGGTTATTGAAGATATTTTTACTCTGTGTATGCATATTTTTCTTTTTTTTTTTAACTGTGATAGCTGCAAGTATGCAAATCCTACAGTTTTACTACATATCTTGAAATCTATAAATAAGCAGACATGCTCTGTTAATCTTTATTACATTATTCATTCTTTATATTTCTGAATTGACAAGTCAGAAATACCATCATGTCAAATTCCACAGGACAATAATTTTAACATTTGTAACCAGGTGACTTCTACCTTCAAAATAGCTCAGAAGGCATGATGAAAGTGTTTATAACACTAAAGTTAGTTTATCTCACAGAATTTTTTTTTGGACTTTAAATCATCCTGTGAAAATGAAATATTTTTTTCCATTGATTTTCTGGAAAGCATTATCTCTTAATTTTGAGAACGCCATGAGGATCTTGATAGTAAGAAAGCTCCACAGAGGAATCTGGGCAGGCTGGATTGATGGGCTGAAACCAGTAATATGAGGCTCCATACTGGGGTCCTGCCCTTGGCTTAAAACAATCCCCTGCCCCAACTGAGGTTTGGGGCAGAATGTCCAGAAAGCTACTGGGTGGAAAAGGATTTGGGGGTTGTCATGGTTTGACACTGGCACAATGCCAATGCCCCATGAAAATATACTCCCCTGGTGTCTGCTGTGAGATGGTACCCAGGAATAAGCAAAACAGGCTCCTACTTAGGGAAAAAAGAAAAAAAAACTTTATTAACTAAAACTACAAAAACTAAACCATAAAGGAAAAAAAAAAAAAAAAAAAAAAATAAACACAAGGAAAATGAAAACTATACAGAAACTCTCCACCACTTCCTCCTCCCACCAAATTTCCAATACATTTACATTTCCCACAAATATCCACACTCGGTCTGACACCACCCTTTAGACAATCGAATCTTCAGCTCATCAAGAAGTAGACGGAGTCCCTTTCCCGTACCAGGAACCTTTTTTCACAATCAGCAGCCGCCCGGGAAAAAGGAAAAAAAAGTCTTTCGCTGCTATCATGTGATTCCTTCTTTCCTTCCATGCAAAGTGATGCTCTCACCATCCCTTGCATGGGACAGAAGTGTGCATCAGGGTAGATCTTTGGACCTTTTAAGGATGCCTCGTCTCATTCCAAGCAGAGCACAGTCTCATCTCTCATCTCTTGGGACCTCTTGTCCCCCCCATACTTATTAACCCCCTGGGGCCGGGGGTTCTCCAAAATCCAAAAACTGAACTCTCTTAGCTCTGAGTCTTCGCTTTCCCCCCTGAAATGCAGTCTCTGTATCACCAGGAGTCAGTTCTTGGTTTTTTACAACGAGAAAAGCGTTCCGGAAAAACCCACTCCAATCTTTCCTCCATTCCTTCAACATCTCTCTCTTTGCCAGGCCTCTCACTGGTCTATTTCTTCCTTTATCCTCCACTCTTATCCTTCTCTAGGAAAAGGAGATGTTCTTGTAAAGTTTTCATTGTCCACAAAAGGGTTAAAAGTTCTCCTGAGCGGCCGGGCTGCCCACTGCCTCCTTCCCCCCCCTTTTCCTCCTTCTCGGCCGTGCTGCCTGCCGCCGGGACATGATATCAAGTTTCAAGGTAACAAGCACAGGCTGCCTTCTCTCTCTGTCTCCCGGGGAAGGGGGGAAGAAATACCTCTCCGTGCTCCTTCCATCCTTCCACCTTTGGGCCACCCTTGGGCCAGGCCAGGCCTCTCTCACGGCCGCGTGGCTTTCCCCTCCCCCGCCCAGCAGGAGACACCGGGCGGGGGAAGGTCCGACCTGCTCCCTCGCCGGAACCAAAAGGGCCGAGCGAGCAACTTCCCTGCTCTTTTAACCCCTTGGATTTTTTTGTGGTCTCAGAGGCGTATCCAAATGTCTCACTGGCCAGAACAGATGCCCATCTTAAAATCCGGACAGCCACTGGCCACCAAAACATAAAACAATATATCCCAGATGTCCCACTTCCGATCAAACCACGACAGGGGTGTTGGTCAGCAGCCAGCTGTACATGAGCCAGCAGGTGTCCAGGTGGCCCAAAAGTGCAGTGAGATCCTGGCTTGTGTCAGGAGTCGTGTGAACAGGGCAGTGAATGTCTGATACTGAATACAAACAAAATTAATCTTTGATATGGATAGTGAATTTTCTTTCTTTTCAAAACACAATTGTACCACTTTGTTATCTGGTGAAATGAACTTTAGTGAATTATATTTTGGATATTTTAAAAGTGTCATTAATTTACAAGTTATATTTGAAAGCCATGTAAAATACATTTCCTAACCTTGAAAGGTTTGTAAATTGAGTTTGTTACAGACCATACAATGGACAAGACAAAAGGCTGAGAGAGTATACTTCTACTATATGTCTATAAACTTAGATTAAATGTTGCCAATACAGAATACCTTTGAAATGTTCATTACTCCCGGACCAGCATTAGAAAATAAATTAATTAAATTCCATTAATTAAAGTGGCATAAACTCAATGCAGCAAATTATTTGCATACTTTTTTGGCTAATTTTTCTGGCCAACAGCCAGCTCTGAAAAAAATTAAATGTGGTTAAGTAGTTATCACTATCAATAAGGACTTGTGCCTTTTTCTGTTTAGACACTATTATTGCTACTCTGTGCACATTAGCATTTTAAATAGATGGCACATTCTTTTAACTTTCCTAGAAGTGTTGATCTACTTCAACAAACCATTGAGAGCTTATTAGCAGAACTTATTTGTTTGTGACTTGTTTTGTAAACTCAGTAATTTAAAAATTAAAAATAATCCAAAAAACCAGCAATAGTAGTATGCATTAACAATAGCCCTAAAATTAAAGATTTTTTAATATTAACTTTTTTCTTTTCTTTCTTATTTGTTTGTTTGTTTGTTTCCTTTAGTAATGGTCAACCATTCTGTCGTTTACTAGGAGTTATGTCATCATTGACTTTTTTCGAGTAAAAAAATCTCTGTAACTCATGGTACTATCATTAGAAATTTCACTGTAATGTTAGACAGACCTAATTTGCAAGAGCATGGCTTCACTACCTGAACCAGAAAAGTAAAGAGGTTTTCAGAAAGACTGAAATGTGACAAAAGGAAAAAATCAATAGCTGGCCTTATCAAAGAGCCTCAGCTAGGGAGACAATGAATTGTCATTGATCTGAGACTTCATGGAAAAACTCAGCAGTTCAAGAAAGATAATTGGATTATCATGAACCTGAAAATGTGTTGAAAAGATAAGAGGAACAGAAGAAGTCTACAAATTGTAGGAAAAAAAAAATCTTGAGTTGATCTGTTGAAATTTTAAAACAGAAAAGAGGAATTTAAAACTTAGATGAGTAACTCATTTTCCAAATAAGGCTCAATCTTACAGTAACAAATGAAAAAGTCAAAATAATTTCTCATACAGAAGAACCAGATGCAGTAGATGAATAGCTTTGCAATCTGAAAAAGATAACTGTCAGCAGGTTGGGAATTCCTTGTATTGATTAGAAAACTTCTCCTTAAAGAAAAGATCTAAATTTAAATTGCCACCCTGCTAGCAAATTCAGCTAAATTTGAAATGGGCACTTATTCAAGGTCTAGACTCTGTGAACCTGTTAATTAACAGATAATCTGTAGTGGGTGTCTCATTCTAGATGGTTGCAGCTGTTCCATACTCTTGTATGGAAAATTAGGTATTTCTTTCATCAGGGATTTCAGTCTCTTTTATTCCAGGTGATTATACGAAGAACCTCACTTTCTTTCTCAGCAAACTCATATAACCCAGTTAAATACTAGTTTTCCTATCTTCCTTTTCATCTTTATTTAAAATGAGAAAAGTTTTTTTCTCATTCAAAAATTTGGTAATAATAATATTATTTTTTGCACATTTTTTTGTGTCTGTTCTTCTGAATTTGTTGTGAAGAACTTTAATAATTTTAAAAATATGTAGTTAAATGTCTGACAGAAAAGCATTAATTTATATGATCTGAGTAGTATTAAAACAGAAGAATTAAACTCTTCATATATTTCAAACATTTAGATAATCTTAGTAAGAAAATACTCTGCTACATGAAAATCTTTTTTGTAGTGCAGTAGAAAATACAATTACACTCTAAAAATATCTTCTTGCCCAACCTAAATATAATTCCTTAACACAGAAACATTTAAAAATATGGTCCTATTTGGGATTATATTAACAAAGGAAAATGAGCATGATAAACCATAGTAAGATCACAGTAAGAGAGAGACGAAGATGAAGTAATAAAATGAAATATTTTCATTTATAAATTAATTCTGTTGCATAGTATTATGATCGACTGATTTGATAAAGAATCATAATTTACTGATTATAGTTCTTTCCTGTATTATCAATAGGTATTGGTATGGTATGATGCACATTACTGAAATACAAGTTTTATACTATTATATATTTATATTAATGTATTTTTCCTTCATTTAAAAAGCCACGCACCACTTTAAATGCCCTGGTTTCCCATAGCAAGGGCAAGGCAAGATCCAGAAGTTCTGTGTAGTACCAGACCTTATAATGAAAAGAAAAAAGATCTGGATTAGTGGGCTTGTTCTTATTTCCCATACAGCCTCCCTGGTATGATTTGTGAATAGGGAGAGGCCTGGTGGTGATTTCCAGTGAAGTTCCTGGCCTATAAAGGAACAGCAATACAGTAATGAACGTGAAGGCTTTTTTCATCCCCAGAACTCTACCAGCACCTTACTAAAGATCTCTTTGTCAGTATAAATGTCTCCTGATATTGTTTTATTCTTTCCATAAAGGAGCTCTATATAATTTTATTGAAAAGCAAAAGAAAAAAAAAAATAAGGCACAGTGTAATTAGCCATCATAAGATATTGTCTGCAATTTGGAAGTAACATTAAACTAGACCAACGTTAGTTCCTCTTCCTGCAGCCCAGTCCAGGGGCCCATAGACTGTTAGTGGAGACTGTGGTTCAATAGCAGCGTGATGTGGATTGAGCCAGTGCTCATCACTGTGCAGGACTTAACTCTATCCTGAGAGTACCAAGTGCTACAGGCCAGGAAACAACTGCCAGTGCTTCTGCCCAGTGCACTGTGACTTTGTGCCTGCTTTTTTCATGAACATAACACTGTTGTGATGCCTTTAGCCTGCAAACTGGGGAAAAATCTCATAAATGTTAATACGTCATATGAAGTTATTCAAAGAGCATAAGCAATATTGCATTTTAATTCTGCTATAAATGCAGCATTTAGATTTTTTTAATCAAGAACATAGTATTCTATTCAAGCAATTAATAGACCCAAATTTCTATATGTTTTAGTTTAAATAGAATAATCATTTGTTCAAGGAATTTTACTGTGGTTATAGAAATTGATCTTTCATTGTCTTTGTAGGTATTCAATTAAGCTTTTAATGTCTAAGCAGTTTTTAGACAGCTAATGAAAGTAAACTTTAATAAAGCACCTTTTTTTAAATGAAATGTTTATTGCATGCCATGTTCTACTATATTCAATTCTTGCAAAATTCAATTAACCCTTCATATGTTCTCTATAATATGTTTATCTATTTTAATTGAATTCTCCTCTCCTGCAATTTAGTGAATAAATAGGAAAAGCAAAAGTGAACAAATAGTATTTGGCTGTACTGGGAAATGAAATGTTTAAAATGAGAAAATTAAATAATCTCTAAAACACATGTGGAAAAATCACTATTGTGGCTAAAATTTGGTAAGATTATGGAAAAAAAAAAGGACTCCATATCTATACAGTCACCTTCAACCCTAGCCCAAGTTTTTAAAAGATCAGGAGAGATCCAGGACACCATATGATTTCATTTTAGAAACAATGATATTTTAAAAATAATCTCTACAGAGTCCGCAACTGCAGCATATCTGCCATAGAAAATCTAGAGGATTCTAGGTCACTTCTCTGCTGTGAACTGTTGAACAAAAGCTTTGAATTAAAAATGCTATTCGTCAGCATTTCTACTGCCTGCAACATAATAAGAGCAGCAAAATGTATAAAATACTTTTTAAATTGTGAAGGAGAAACCATTCAAGCCCTTTCAAGTTTTAAGTGTCAAGAGTTCCAGTCCTTCAGCTCCAGGGAAGAAACTTGTATTTTAATTCTATAATGTGCTTGTGTGGATAGCAGATGATCTGTGATTTCTGGGAGCATTTGCTCAAGATGACAAACACCAAAAGAAGTGGTCTTGTAAAAGAGACAGGAGAGTGAGCTAGGGGTAGTCTTTAAAATCTTCATTATACCAACTTCTTTTTAACTACCATTTTTTCTCCAGCTTGCACTTGACATATGTACGAAAATGGAAGAACAAATACTAACATGTAAAGTTAATGACAACGCTCACATCTCTTACCAGTTTGTTCTTGCCCAACTTCTATTTCTGTGCAAAGCAGGCTCTGAGCTGTATCTGCCTTTCCTATCACTAACGCTGGCAGAGTCTGCTTTACTTCATGTGGAGGACTCGGAGTGGTAAATGAGATGCATCAGCTAAAGCTTCCTAATGCCGTGGCAAGGTAGAAATGTAAATATAGTCTGTGTACAAACCAACTTCTTTTTTGGATAAGGGGTTTACTTTGGGTATGCATAGCTGGGAGAGTCTCTTTTTGAAGTGACTAGGAATTCTTCTTATGATAGTCAATGGCAAAGATGGACACTTTGATAGGACAGTATTAGTACAACCTTAGGCAAGATGGGGAAGTGGTAATTGATAGTTCAGTAGAAAGATATGTCAGGTAAAGCTGAACATGACATGCTGCTTATATTCTGTTTGCCCCACTTCTGGATTGCAGGATTTTTTTTATGTCTAGACACCATTAAAAATTGGACTGTGGATTCCAGCATAGTTTCCCGCAAAGTCTACCTGAAGGCAAAGATAAAATCCAGCTTTTCATTTGGAATAAATGACCGCAGTTAAGATCATCAAATTATACTTATTGTTTGGAGGGAAAATTATGTCAGAACATTCAGTATCATGGAAAAATCCCTTTGCTTCTATAATTCAGAACTTCAGTGCTTTCACAGAATGCCAAAAGCAAGAAAGTACCCCCTAATAAAAACTTGCAGTTTTACAGTGCTCCAAAGGGCCACAGGACTTCTTGCCCTTAGCTTGTTTGTACAGCTCCCTGTTACATTAATGTGAATTGTATGGGTGGATTAAAGGCTTGGCTGTAGCCTAATTATCCTGATATTTTCACAGTGTATAACTTTTGCTGCACAGAAACCACAGCAATATAATTATTTAAATGTATGCTAAAAATAATAAGTAGAAACAGGTATTTTGTATGTAACTCAGCTCTTTACAGAAGAGGGGAGGAAAAAAAAGCTAGATCACATTTCTTGCATCTTCCTGGATTCAGCTTCTACTTTTTTTCTTTAAATATAACAGAAACAGAGAATATGTAAGGCAAATATTACATTTTTTATGTTTCCACAGAAGTTTTCATTATTAGTTTTATTAATTTATTCATAATTTTGTTGAGGTTTTATTCATAGTGAATCAATAATTTTTTAATTTTTGTACATGTTAAAAATTCATTGCTTGTGCACTTAAATCAAAAGGGTTTTTCCAGCTTTATTAAAAGGCAGTTATGTCAAAGACCTGTATTTATTTTGGCCTCTGAAGTCCCTATTCATGGCATGATTCTGCATGTGTCTTGTGGTGTTTATAAATCCATTAAATATATTCTTCTTTCTTGACATCCAGCCCTGACCTCTCTGTCAAAAATTATGAAGTTCAAAATGAATTTTTATACATGGCAAATAAAGTCAACTTCCATCAGGTGTATCTGGTGAAGACAGACTGTCTATCTATTTCTACAGGACAAAGTACACCTGCTTTTAATTTATTGTAGATGAAACAGAAAATCCTATCTGCACTATCTGGTAGTTAAAGTATTAGCAGCTATAGTATATCTGTACTAGTTAGGGCAAAATAACATGGACAAGACTTACTTTTTATATTCTAATTTAAGTTAATTATGTTAAAGACTATTATTTCAGAATTGCTTACAGGCTGGGTTAGCCTTCGTTATTCACAGTTGTTAAAAATATTGATGTCTGGAGCTGAGCTAATCACTGTTCTTTTTCTATAAATGACAGGAAATAAAGCATGAGCCACCCAACTTGGTATAACACTAATGCCATTCATTAAGCTAATTAACTGTTCTTTAAAGATGATGCTTACAACTAATTATAAATGCAATGCAGATGAACAGTTCATAAGTAACTGCACTATATATATCTGCACTTATTATAATCATCTGTTGTCCTGGATAGTCTATTTTTTGCATCCTGTTGCTGTATTTTTTTAGCTTTTTTTTATTTTGCTTAGGCACAAAAGCAACATTTATGCACTTCCTATCACAAAACAATTCTGACTGATACACAGCACAATTGAGTAGGAGAAGCTTTTTCACCTGTTGTGCTGCATCTGTCTGTTGAGCAGGACTGCTATCAGCTTTATTAATCATGACCTAGAAACAAACATGAATTAAAGAGAATTCTTGTTGCATGGTCACCTTTGGCTATGCTGAAAGAATTATATTTGCCAGCCTTTCTAAAGGGTTCTTCAGGGTTAACCCTGTTCCTCAAGTGACTTGTTTGTCATCTCTGTAGCTCTGTAGGTCATGCTGGCACAGTCAAGATCCAGAAGTGTAACTGAAAAAAAAAATTCACAGTGAAAGAAATAAAATTCTGAGCAGGGATTTCACCTAGAAGTTTTTTAACATTTTAACTAGGGAAGACCTATTTGGATTACCATAACCATAGACAATAATTATAAATTTTTTAAGCTTCTTCTGCAAATAATATGCATGTGTTAGTGTTCACTGCACTCTGGGTTTTTCCCAAACTTGATGCATTTTAATGTGTTTCTCCTCCCTCTGATACTTTGTGATACTTGACAGAATGTGTAGCGTGGTACTTGAAGGAAAAAAACTCAACAATTTGTTTCTTTTAAAGAAGTTGGTCTTTGGCCATAAAAAATATATTGTGTAACAGCCATGGGTTTGTTTTTATTTCTTGGTCTGATAAAACTGGTTCTGGAAGCATTCTGGATAGTAAAGTTCCGAATTTATATGTCAGTGGGTATAAGATTAAAAGAAGTTTTAGTTTTATAGTTTTGATTGGTACATATCTTTCTTGGCAATGTCTTTTTGTAATTTTTTTTAATAGAGATTCTGGATATAAATGTTGATGTAATTTAGAAAATTAAAATTCAGCAAAGCATCTGGATGTTATATGTTGAATAAATATTTGGAAAGGGCTATGTTTTAATTTAATAAAAACAAGTACACAAACAGAACACAAAACAAAAAACCAACCAAACAAACAAAAACACAAAACAAGTACCAAGTCAGAAAATGCTATATTTACTTAATCTGAGGAAGAAAATTCCCAACTCCATACTTTTTTCTATTTCAGTTGTCTGTAAAGTTATGTAGAATCCTAATTAGAATCTGATTAGATTCTAATGAAACAGATAAATACCATGTCACCTAATTTAAGGCATCCATGGTGTACATATGACCTAAACACTGTGTTCTACTTTTTAAGTTGGAGGAAAAAGAGGTGTACTTCAAGAATCCAATTTATCCAGACTCTGTACTCATCTACATTAGGAAGGCAAAGCCCTTCCCCAGCATCTTTCATCAGCCCTAGCAGCAGTCTTGCTGCCACACAGATTTTATTTCCCATCCGAATGGCATCAACACAAATAAATACAAGTATGTCTTCCCTCCATATGGAATGCTTGCCCCTCAAAATTTCCAATATTCTGGTAATTTAATTTCAAATTTTTGCTATAGGGGCCTTCCTTCTGCTTAACACTGCTATTAACAGTGATTCCCAGAGCCTGCTACATAGAGCTCTTGCTCAGGGAATGCATTTCCTTCATCCACATCACATCTGCCACTTGCAACAGCATCAAAGCTAAAGATAAAACAATGATCCCAGCTTGAGCTTTGTAAGAATAGTTCTATGGTTTTAATTAACAAGGAACCTGATTAGAGCAGATGGAAAGACATTTATGTAGCACCGACTGAATTATGCAGTTGTATGCACAGTGGTAAACCAAATTTCTATAGGATCGGTCTAGATCTACCCTAGTAGGGGATCATCTCTGCTATTTAATTGTAATATATATTCCCTAGCATTTTTTCCATTTCTATAAATTAGTACACTGATACAATTCAAAGGCATGATGTATGGGATTTCATGTGTGGATGAGGCTGCCATAGTTTGGGAAAATACTAGAACATGAGGATTTTCATCATGGCTTTCTACTGGCTCTCGGGGTAGTGAATGATTGCTGACCTATTTCTTTACTAACATTTATGTAGCCTCAACCTCCCACTTGACAAATGTATAAAAATCACTTGCTTTGCATGGTTTTACCAGCTACCAAATCCTGTATATTCCCATGGTAAATACCCATACCTGGGAACTATTCTTCCTTGGTGTTCACTTTTTCATTGTGCAAGACATGGAACTAAGACATGGAATTCAATTTTTTAGCTCTTTGCCTTGGAAGATGGGTGTTTAAAATCTAAATAAATCAACAGAGAATATGGCAACATTTTTACAATTAGATACTTTTTTATAATTAGATGATCATTGGATTTATTCTCCCCAAAATAATTTCAAAAATAATTAGTTAAGGATTTCAAAATAATGGCAAGAAAAAGGGATAGTCACTTTTATCATGGTTTGGTAACATTGGAAAAAATAATCATTCCAAGGCACATATTCTCGGAGATGAAATAAATTGTCATTTAACTTGATGAAGGGCTTTTATGAATTACTTTCATAATTTAGGAACAGTCCTTAAGCAGCTAGAAAAGCTGCATCTTTATGCTGGAAAATGGGAGCAGGTACATGTCCAGCTAAGAAACAGTCATGTTAAAAAAGAAAAAAAAAAGAAAAAAGGATTTTTTAGTTGTATGGTAGTTTGGCTTTCTGATTGATAGTGTAAGTTATTTTATATGCTTCTAGGTCATTAGGAAACTTTGCTTTGTCTGTAAAGTTTCACATTTTATACGTCAAACATGACAGAACAAACATTTGCTGGTATAGTATCACAAATCAATTGAATGCTGCTTAACAATTTTTATTTCACGCCAATCATCACTACTAGTAAATGAATTATGTTAAGATAACCATCATTGTTTAAAAAATAAGGGCTTGAATTTCAAAATTTTTGTTGTTATGTATAAAGCTACCAGATGGCATCTCAAAATATATTTAAATCTGTTGATCTGAGGTTTAGAAACCCCAAGTTTTAGGATGTTCGTGACATGTCACTTCTAACCTTAGATTTCTCAAGTCATTCAAGAGATGACTGTTCTGGCAGACATATAAAAAGAAATGAACTAAAAAACATAAAGAGGTAAATGAATGGGATGAGGGCAAATTATATGCTAACTGCAGAGAAATAACTGAATATTATATCAAGCTACTAGTTTCTTTTAGTCTATAAAATATATCAGGTTAAATCTGATTTAATTTGAAATTTATATAAATGCAAAATACTTGACAAGTTAGTGATGCTGTTGATATTAATTTAACTTATGCCTTGGGGCAATTGCCCCACTTAGAAATCAATACATCTGCATAATTTGAAATTTATAGCAGCATTGATGAGATCTTTGCTTTGCCTTTCAACATTATGAATAATATGAATTATGAAGCATATAGCAATCAAAATCCTGAAATATATAAAGATCTGCATGATGGCTAATATGGCAAATCTCTGGCATTGCAGAAACTGAAAAAAAAAAAAGAAAAAGGAAGTTGGCACATTAGGACACCATGGCTCCATGACCAAAGATATATTTCATCATGAAAACATCACAAAATACCAACAAATATAAGCAACTTATAATAAAAAAAGCAAATATAAGCAACTTCCTCTGCTTCTTGTGGTAAAGAGTATATTGTCACTCCTTTCACTCCTGCATTCACAGAAACTAGACTCTGACTGCCCCTTTCCTGCCCATCAGAGTATTTTACCAACTTTCTGTGTAGCAGAATTAACTGATAGTTTAAAACAAGGCCCAATGCTAATTACAATCATAGAAAAAATACAAGAAGACAGACATAAAGGTTATAGTGCTAAAGTGTTGATTTCTCAATCTCTGGGCCTCAGGCTGGGCCCTCCCGGGGTCTCCCTGTCAGGGGAGACCCTCCTGGAGCAGTTTTGCATCAGGAAAGAGAGGTGCACTGGATTTTTTTGGTCTTAAGGTTCTTGCTCATCATTATCTTATCTAAAGTTTTGCACACTGTCCACACCAGGCTTAGCACACTGGAAAAGCACCACAAAAATGGCCAACAATCTCTTGTTACAAGATCTCTTAAGACTAAACTATCCAATTAAGAACTGACACCTAGATTATTTCCCATTTTAACCTAATAACTGATCCCAAAGAGCCCCTAATGTGGATTTTTCTGCCCAATAACAAAATGCCACCCAAACTCATGAAGAAGAAGGAAGAAGAAGCATGAAGAAGCAACCCAGGACAACACCTGTGCCCTCCATCTTGCTCCCATCCACAAAATATTAAAAATTCCAAAATCTAAATTTCTCACCTGATACACCTACACTACTCTCTATAATCTATTTCACACTTTTGTGGATTCTAGTCTATCTTGAAGTCTAGGAAACTTTCTCCATGGATGAGGGTTAAAGTCAATGCTCCTCTGGGGGTCAGGATACCCTAGAGCAGACAGAGAAATATTCCCAGTGCCCTGGGTTTCCACAATGAAGAAATTTTCAGTTCTGCTGCTCCTGTAACAAACCCTCTTTTGTTCTATTTTACATCCTAATTACCATGCTTGGAACATGGAAGTATGTGCATTTTTAAATTGAAATAGTCGCTAAATTAAAAAACCCAAAACATTTTGTGCCCTCAAAATCTCTTGCTGTCACCTGTAGAAGCTTTGTGGCTGGGGCAGCAGGACAGGCAGCGAGTTGCAGTGAACAGGATGGCCTGATGATAATGAGGGAGCTACAGCAAGCCTTTGTATGTCTCAATTTATATGCAAAATCTCTATATTCTTCGGATTGCTGCTCAAAGACCCATTTGCAATTGTTCTCCTCAGCTGTAATTTTTCCTTAGAGATAGCACTAAATTATGGGATGGCTAAATTAGTGTTATAATCAGAAAAATAGAAGTAGAATACACATTCCAAGGAAACCCTTAAAAATGTCATGATACTTTCATGCCAATACCAATATTAAATCCTTTATCCCAGCCAATTGCAGTATGAATAATTAATTCTGCTGAACTATTTTGAAATGCAAGCTATTTTCTAATCCAAGACACAATGCCCTGATTATGTTCCTCATTTTAAATACTATGTTTTATCTGGGATCTCAAGGTATTACCCTGAGTAAAGACATTTTCTGGAAACAAACAAGTGAGGGAAAAACAGGATTTATCAGCTTCATAAAAAATCATTTAGGTAATTACTTAGTCCAAAACAGTACCAACAGCATAACCATATACTATAATGTGTTTTCAAAAGAGAAATTGAATTGCTTTTCTAGAATGGCAAGGCATTAGATTTTTACCAGGAAAGATTGTTGAAAGCACGACTGTTGGAAGTGAAAACACAAATAGACTAAACCTCAGGCAAACTCTGAACTGAGGAAAAAATAAGTCTGAATTCTAGGAAAATCTACTATTAATACAAATACCAAAGCACTTTTAGCAAACTGAAAGCTAATGAATTTTACCAGGTAAATATTATTCAAATTAAAATCATCTCAAAATAGTGTGAATTCAATCAAAGTAGTAATGTCTTTAAGAAATGGTCAAGGACAGATAAGAAATACTTAATGCATTGCAAAAGTTTGAGGTAATAATATATCAACACCTGAAACCTATAATGATAAAGTTCTTTAACAATACAGTTCTTATCTGAATATGCTTCATGCAAATGATATATTTAAATGATTAAGTGAATCTACTTGCCATGGTGTGCCATATTTACAACACAACTTCATGGAATGCTCCTTCAGAACTGACTTTAAAAGTGAATCTTCTCTTTAAATTCTCTCCAGGTTATTTGCAGTTTCTATATGTAACATTTAGCTTGAGAAACAGCTTTCCTTTGAAATATTGCAGAGTGGATTACTTATTATTATATAAATGTATTTAATAAAGGGGGTTCATATCTTCTGTTGTTTATATTTTTAAACATTATGTTTAAAGTGAACTTTTCCAAGTTTTAATTTCTGGGAGGAAGGTTTTCTTCCTATCTGAAAAACTTGAAATGTTTTGTAAGTTTTCTACATTCAAGAAGATCTTGAAACTTTAACAAGGTAAACTTTGTGTGTCTTATTACCTTGTCTAATTATGGCTATCACACAGAACTGTGGAGGCCAAGTTCAGTGGGACTGTCTGGGCAATCTCTCAGAGACTGTGGTTATGGAAAGTTACCAGAAAGGACCATGTCTTTTCAAACCTTTGGAATGAAATTTCTGCACTTTGATGATAAAGGCTTCTCACTGCTTCCTCAAGCTGAGTTAGACCAAGCACTGAGAGTGAGATGAGGGGCCTTCCTCCCCTCTGAGCCCAAGGACTCTGCTGCTGACACCAAGGACACATGAGACACTGCAAGGCCTGTGCCTGTTCTACAGGTTAGGAGGTGTTTTTGGATTGAGGGAGGACGCAGTTCAAGAAACTCTCTCACAAAAACTGGAAGATGATCAGCCTAATGAGAAGGAATGAAGTAATAAGCTTCTTTTGACAGATTTTTTTAAAGTACTTTTTTTTTTCCAGGCAATCACAGCCTCTTTGTGGTCCACATATCTTAAAAATAATTTCTCCTTTTATATCTTTTTTCTTTGAAAATGATGAAATTCATGTCTAATGTCTAACGTTTATAACTGAATAAAAATTTCAGTTTTCTTCCAGTAATTTTGGTTTTCAGCTACAAAATCACTGGATTTTAAGCAGCATCATTCTTGAGCAACTAAAATATGAAAGGTCTTTTAGGAAAAAATCCACTATGTGAGCCTTCTAGACACTCTGGTAATTTTGCCACCATTTTCTCCTGTATATCTTGAAAACTGTTGACTCAGATGATTTAAAATCCTCTAAAATGACCTGAGGCCAGTGTGGTTTTGACACAGAAAATAGATAACCAAAAAGAATAATATCAGAAACAGCTGATATGAGCATATAGAAATATGGATTTATGACATAAATTAGCGGGGTTTTTATTTTTCTTCTTATAGAGGTTATCTTTTGAGAAGAAAATTCTAGATGGTTCATGATCAAAAGGAGAGCTTGTGTAGTGAAACATGTCTTCTTATATATTCCACATATCAGGTGGAATTATTACTTGTTAAGGCTAGGGAGATATTTAAATGAAAACACTATTTCTTAAAATGGAAGCAATCATGATCCCCTGAATTAAAGAATTTTACTGTGTATAAATTTTAAAAAGATTGAATAATTGCATTTCCAAGTGAAGATTATGTAATTATCAACAGATCATTCAAATGGATCTGGTATTAGTTAGGACTAAAATATATAGAATTAATCCATTATTGATCAGAAATGAATGGCATTTAGGGAAGAATTTCACCAGGAACTGAGGTTATGTATTTTGATTTCTTGAATTCCGTATGTCGATTGATTTGCATTTGAGGTTGCCTTGACATCCATTTCTAAACCCTTGTAAAAAATTATCCTTTATTCCAATGCTGTGGTGAAAAAGGACACTTCAGTGTTGTGTGATGCTCTGACATGTACAAATTGAAAATAGTTATAGTTAGAAACAATAACTGGCATTTCTGGACACTGCTGATGCTTGGAACTTGAGTTTTGGCTGTGAGCCAAAGGACTACGATGCTGCAAACAGCACTGATTTTGGAAGAGCAAGCAAGAAAATTTGATGTTGCAATCAAACTCTTGAGGTGTTCTGGGGATTGCTTTCCTTTTTACTACCAGGAGCAGACTGATCTTGGTAAAGATTGAAGTAGAAACAGTGTAGAGAGATTAATGTACTTTTCCAAAGAAAGATATTAAACTAGTTTGGCTTTGCATAACCAAAAGTACACTTGGCCCATCTATTTTCAAGAAAAAACTATGTCTGAGACATTTTCTGTTATCTCTACAATTTAAATAAGTTTCTAAATATAACCCACTATACATATACATAGAAATACAGACAAAAATAAAAAAGTTTTATTTCTTTATTCAGCCACAATAATTTTCATCACCAAGTACAGCAAGTCCTTATTCATCTGGAGCTTGATATCTAATCACATATTTAAACTTTTGTTCAAACACAACTAAATAACTTAACAGTTTTAATAGCTAAATAGTTCCATAAATTGTAATTTTTTTGAAAAATTACTTATATCACCAATGTAGTAATGCAATGAAACATCTGCTAAGGAATGTTTGTAATTGCTGATTTCATTAAATCACTTTGTTTCCAAATATCTTTTATTTCACAAAAGCAAATGAAATATTTTAAACAAATAAAAATTTTTATTCTTTACTCTCAATCTGATTTTTGATGTCACAGAACTAATGCACCAGAGTTACCAGTGAAGCTTTCTCAACTTTATTTAAAAATGCTCATTAAAACTTTGAATGATGGGGGATCACAGTATAAATTTGAAATGCTATCTAAAATTTATCTCCAGTTTGTAGATTTTATTAATTTAGGTATTGTTACCTTTTTAAAACAGCACTGTTGACTACAACAGTAGTCAACTCTACCATAACTGTAGACTTTATACTTAAATCCTCTTGTAAATATAACTTAGGAAAGCAGAAATACACAGACTCATTGCAGTTGAGATTATATGGTTTTGCTTATGTCTCAGCATATTCCCAGTATCTTTTTGCAAAAGTTGCTATTGTAGGAGAAGGCAAAACATTACATTAAAGAATTGATAGATTTAAAATGGAATAAACTACTGGGGAAAAAAAAAAGAGACTCAAGTGATAATAAAAATTTTCAGCTTATATATACATTCAGATCTATTACAATAAGAGTTAATAACTCAATTTTCTTAATTTAAACTACATGTAGAGGGAAGAAAATATGTTATAATGAAGCTATGTTTGATTTTCTTTTAAATAAGGTAGATACTTCAGAAATCTCATTAACACTATAGTGTTGTCTATGTAGTGTCCTATGTCTTTTAGTAAATATTTGATTGATTGATTGATAAATAATAAATGTTTTTCAGGATTTCCAGATGTTATCCCCAAATAGAAAACTTATTACAGCAAAACTTATTACAAAAGAATGTTGGACTGAGCATTCAGGGTGTTGAGACACAAAAAAGAAGTCTGGACATTTGTAAACTTCCTTGCACCTGACTCAATCTTTTTTTTTTTTTTTTTTTTTAATTATTATTTAGAATTTTCCTTATAGCCTTCTGTTTACATTTGGTCAATACATCAATTCAGATAACATCTGATAACCAAGTCCATGTTAATTGCAAAACTACTTCAATTGTTACAAATGTGTCTGATTAAAGGGTTTTTTTTCCTGAATGAAAACACATCTTGCTAAACTTGTTGAGAAAAAAAATTTCAAACAGATTTTTCCCTTAATTTTTCCCATTCACCTTTATTTTGCAGGGGAAAAAGGAGGAAAAACCTCAAATGTTCATCCGTTTGTAAGTGTGTGTCCAACAAAAATAGAAAATTAATCTGAAAATAGGGGATATTTGTCTTCAATTGACTCTGGCAGTCTCTTGCTCCTTACACACTAATGCAGAACTCTGTATTGCATGTCAGATATAGACCAGAGGACAGATTTCTGCTTATTCCCTGCCATTTCACACTGTGTTAACAACCTCCTTGTATAACATACATTTCTTTGACGCTGTTTAGCTCTTCGAACACACCAATCTGTCACTCTTTAAAGAAGTTTTGCAAAGATCTCTGTAAGATATATGATCTTTCAGTGAGTTAGCACCACAACGAACACTTCATAAGCTCTGTCAAACAGTGATTTGTGTGGCACTGCAGCAGGCTTTACCCAGAACATTTTTCTTTTTCTCAATAAAATCAGAGAGTATTGAAAGTATTTAAAAGTAGAAGCTGACAGGGCGTTGTTCAAGCCATTTTTCAATAGAGAAATATCAGTAAGTTCAGAGACATGACTGTCACAGCTGTTTCAGTATTAACCTGTCATGTAGAGATAGCCAGAGAAATGGTGGCCTACACAGATATTCAGTGTGAAGTTAATGCAAATCTTGAGTTATTGAAATGATAATCCTTTCTTTCCTCTGAAGTTATGACCACTTCTACTCAATCCAATAACAAATTAGTCAAGAGAGGAACGACCCACAGAGGATAACATGAAGGGGTAGGAATAAAAGCAGTTCTTATTGTGGCTGCCAGTATGAAGGCTCTCTATGTCAATTCTAGCTTATATTATTTACAAAAGGAGACTTTGAAAAGAGAAATTTTACATGTTTATGTCACATTAATTACTTGGCTGTTGCTCTCCGTGATCACATCTATAAAATAAGATTAAATGCCTTTTATTACTTGTGTCTCAAACCAGTTATTTTAAAGAAGGAAAAGCAAAGCGAGTTGTTTGGTCTCTGATCCTGCAAGATTTAGACTAGAAACTGCAGATAGCACTTTTGATGTTAAAATGCCTGGGGAAAAAATGATACCCACAACAGTCCATAGCTCAGAATCAATACTGCTGTGAATTGTTCACATTGATATGTTATTTACTTTTTGACTGTTAAGAAGAGAAAAAAGTCTTGATTAACCACTTTTCCTTGAGATCCACAAAGGATAGCTTATATAAATCAGTGCCCACTATGCCAGGTGATACTTGCTTATGGAAGAATGTTGGTACATCAATCAGTTTGAAAGTTCTTTCTTTCTTCAGAATTTGAAACCACTCCTGCATAACAAAATCATGTTTCATCAAACAATGCACTACTTTCACTCTCCCATGCTTCAGAATTCTGAAAACGTTTTCCCAAACATTCCAGGGAACTTGGGAACTTGCCTCCAGCATAAGGCAAAGCACACAAATTTTGAGACTCAAGAGATGTTCTCTTAGAACTGTTCTCTAAGCCCATGCAACGAAGGTGATAATAGGATGCTGAACAGCAACATGATGAAGAAATTCTTTACTGTGAGGGTGGTGAGACACTGGAACAGGTTACCCAGAGGAGTTATGGATGACCCAGTCTGGGCAGAGCTCATGGCCAGGTTGGGTGGGGTTTTGAGCAACCTGGTCAACTGGAAGGTGTCCCTCCCCATGTTGGGGGTGTTGGAGTGTGATGATCTTTAAGGTCCAGCCAAATCAGTCTCTGATTCTGTGATACGAATGTTAACTCTTGCAAAAGGAAAATGATGGCATAATGTTGAAATAAAATAACAATTAGAGTTGATTTCTTTTCAAGTGAAGGACATCTGAATATTCTTACTAAAAGTGGAAAGGAAATTTGGAATAGATAGGAAAAGTAGATTTCAATTTTTCATGTTTGCAGTATAATGTATGTTCTCTTCCATGGGGAAGGATGACTTTTGAAAGGTACGATATTGTGGGTGCACATCTCAGCACTAATTCATAAAACAAAATTTTTATGGAATATAAGTTATTCAAAGGGTTTGTAGTTGGTCTTGATGAGTGGCCTATGGCAGATGTTTATGTACATTGCTATCCATTAATTTGATCACACCATCTTTCTTGGTTAAGTAATCATCATGTAAGTAATTTGGACATGATCAGTAATGTTCTATTATTTCACCTTATGAAATGGAGTCAATAAGCCATAATGCATTTTAGTTCTGTAAAATTATCAGGGCAAGTACCATTAAAAGTATAATAATGCAAATATCTTTAATCTAGTATTTTTTAATGCTCTCTCATCTGGACATTTTTAATGAAAAATTCATAATACACCCAACATGAGTATTAACCAGAGGGATTTTGTCTAGTTAACAGGACTGCATTAGGTAGTCTTCTGCTTTAGACTTTGAATGTATGATTGTGTTAAAAAAAAGACTCTGAGAATAGTACTTTATTATGCAAGGTTTTGGAAGTATCTCTGAGTCGAATCATAAACACTTAAAAAAATGATCAAAATAAAGGAGCTTTACTACTACTAGTTGTACACTTTTAGCCATAAATTTTCTCTGCTAAATGCATCAGCACTGGTTTCAGCTATATTCTGAATGCACGATCTTTGATACAGTCTGATGCAGGCAAATGAGCTTACACTTCCATCCTAATCTAGAGTGGGGATTTTATTTCAGTATTTTGATAAAAAATAATTTGATAAACTGTAAGACGATGTATTTGAGAATGAAAAAAAAAATTGTTCACAATTTTTCTACATTATCACAATTTCCATTCTTCAGAGTATGAATAAATGATAATGACAGATATATAATGCAATAAAACATGTTCAGCTGAATAAACTGTATGACAGCCATATAAAGAGTGAAAGATATTCTGGTGCACCATGAAGCATTCACAAAAATACTTTAAATGGAAGCTTGGAGTAAGGGCTTTAAATTTCAGTTGATGTTCTGAGACCTTGAGACATAAAAGGATAAACAGTTTGTGTCTCCTAAAAAAAAGGCTTGTAAAAAAAGAACATTCAAGAAATTTGTCGAGTATTGGCTCAACAAAGGCACTGCCCAACCACCATGTATCCTACCTACTGAGCAGAATTCTCAACCCACCAGCTGAGATGCACTATGGAATTTAAAAAAGACCTCTGAAGAGTTGGTTAATGTCCTCATGACATCCCAGAAAGCTGATTTTGACCCTTTGCCATCAAATACAATAAGGGCATTAATTCTATCAAAAAATGGTGTACTGCAAAAACAACTCTGATACAGATTTTGGAGAGAACAATGACTTAATCTTCTAAGGGAAAATTCTAAACCATAAGACTTTCTAAATGAAAATTAAATTACAGAACTAAAGCCATCTTTCTTTTCTCAAATTTTATTCTTTTTCTTCTTCTTCTAAACCAGAAGCATTTAGAACATAAACACAGAAATTAAGTATAAATTTGTAAGTATAAATTTGTTAACATGTCTCCTGTAACCAGTGTTGTCACAGGTTTTCATACCAAAAGTAAAGGTGGAAGGCAGACTGAAATTTAAGAGACAACATGGCCTTTGAGTAAAAGAAGCAGGTGGTCAACGAAGTGTCCAATTGCCCCAAATGTTTGGATTTTTAATGGGGCACTACAGGGTCTCCTAATAGTAATTCTACACAAAAACAACAACAGATACATACAAAGCATATGGAGTTGATATGAGAAATTGAAATATTCTTATCTCTGAGATATATACAAAAGGAAATGCTTGTTACTCTGCCAGATCATACAATAGCTCTGAATGTTTCAGATGCCACCTAGTGCCCAGTTCTCATGTGTCAAAGTTCCCTTCAGGAGAAAACTGGTTTTCTTTGTGCCCTTTTATGCCACTGTACAACAACATGCCTATGACATCCCAGATCCACATCTTGTGCTTTAAATTCCACTTTTAATCTCTGGGTGATTCACAGTAGTAGAAATAACTTTCTATTTTTTTTCCTTTTTCTTTCTTTTTTTAAAACAAGTTGAAAAGTTCAACATATCATGAGTTCTGCCTTCATGTTAAGACACAATTTGTGAAGAAGGCCTGTAGCAGGGAAACCTTGGCTAGTAAGTCAGACATGAAGCTTGCTTGATTAGCCATGTGGTTGTATCCTCAGACTACACACTGGTCAGTTCAGATGAGCTTTGCCAACAGGAAAGTCGAAGAGAAGCTGCATTCTTTTTAAGGTTAACTAGTCTCTAATTTACAATAATTTAAAGCATAAAATTTTCCAAGTATCCTTTTAAACAGCTGAAGAGCCAATGCATTAAATAGAAATGTCTATCAGTGCTCACTGAATCTTCTATTTCTTCTTTTTTTTCTCAAGAAGTCCCAGTACTTTTACTGGGACTTAAATTAAATGTGTTATTTTACCCTGTTCTCTAATTTCAGAAATTCTATCATCTTGAATATAAAAACTATGCATCTTCCTAGTATTTTTGTTGCACCTTGGAACAAAAAATGGAACCCTAATTTCAGTAGGAAACTAGATATGCTAGTACAACAAATATATGAAATTCATAACTTTTATTTGACATATGTATCTATTATTGTTTGTAAAATTTGTGTGGAGATGCTGCCTATATAATACCACATAACTTGTTTGTGCTGTGACACCCTCCTTCAATGACTAAACTGATTTTTTCTAAATTAGTTATCTTTTTATATATTTGGTTACTGTAAATCTGTAGATTCTCCAGGTAAGAACAGCCAGTGGGTAACAATGCAACATTTCTATTACCTAACACAAGGTAAAATCAGATGAGGCATTGAGGCTAAGATGGAATGAAGGAAGGTAATACAATAAGATAGTTGTTGCCATAATATTTCAGAAATTGAAGATTAAATTGTTTTATATAACTGTAAAAGTCCTAGTAAGAAAAATATATTGCAGAAGGATTATCAATAAAGTATAAATTTTAGGAGTGTTTTTACTTTAGGTTGTCCTGGGCTCTGAAATAATCTTTTCTTTGTAATTTCAATAGCCTCTTCCCAGCTGCCTCCAGAATACAGCCATGTTAAAAAAAGTACTCAGAAAACACTGAGGTCTAAATAGAACAATCCCATTTTGACACACACACAGGCATATCTACACAGCCTTTGCATGGCAGGCAGGATGCATCTGTCTGGACTTCATCCACCTGAGAAGCAGAACAACCATCACTTGTGGCAGATACAGCATCTCAGGACTCAAGTTATACTGATTTGGTTGAATAGTTTCATAACAGGGTGGATGCAGCAATCTCTGTGCTGCTTGCATTGGTACATTCCATCCAGGCCAAAACTTCCTGCAGCTTCCAGTGGTCTCCCTCAGTCCATGCACTATGTGCATCTACCTTCCAGCCATACCCAGGATTGAATTGGTGCCCTCAGCAGCTGTGCAGGATTGACTGCAGCTAGAGCTCTGTTCAAGTGGAACTTGGTAAAGGCAAGGAAGCGTGGCTGGTGCTGTTAACTGCATAGCTTTGCTAACAATCTGCTATTTGCCTGCTTGTCATTCCCTTCAGGTAGCACTTCAGAAGTGTGTCTGATGGGGAAGATTCAGATTTAACCATATCTACTGAAGCACGTAGTCATCTTTCTGTTGGTTTCACTTGGTCCCCGGTTATGATGCCCTGCAGTTAAATTAGTAACTAACATTATTTTCTTTTGCATAATCCTTCACTTCTAGTGCTGCATCTGCAGCTGATTGAAGCAGATATCCTGAACACTGTATTGCATGTGAAGGGAATACATTGCAAGCCCTGGATATTTTTCATGCTCACTGTATTAATGTGACTACAGTATTGTAATTATCCCTTGTTTCCCTTACATATCCCGGAGGTTTTTTTCTGTGCTTCTTCTCTCTGTTCCCTTGCTTGCAGAAGAATTATGTTAATGCAGTTCTAAGTTAATGCTGAAACAAGTTTGTCCCTATTAAAATAGCATATGACTTTATGCTATAAATAGAAACATTCTTGTCTTACTGGCAAGGAAGACAACACCAGTGCTTGTTTCAATGTACTTAGAAACAAAATCAAATTCAGTATAAAAAAATCTACATTGAAAGTTCCCTCATAACAGGGTCCTCAGTAAATTTTTACATGAAAATAATCTCAAAGAGAAGAAAAAAGCAAAATTATGTCATTCATTGAAAAATAGGTAGGAAACTGCACTGTATAATAATTAGCTGTATTATCTTTAGTGAACAGTAGAGACCCTCAGTGAGGTTACTATTGCAGATATATTAATCAAGAAAGAACAATTAGAACAGGAAAAGAAAAAAATGTTCTTTTTCTTTGGGGAAAAAAACAAAACAAAACTTCTTAGAGTTTCTCTTGCTTGGCTATTTATAGTTAGACACCAGAATATGACAATTTCTTTTGACTGATCCACAAAAAATGCAGAAATTAAAATAAGAACTTCAGAGAAGTTTAGATTGTTAGACAAACAGTCCCTGTCTCTGTTGTACACAAAACTGAATTTCAGAATATTGACTCTTCATTCTGCACTTGCATCTTAAGGTGACAGATTTGTTGCAATCAAGGGATAACGATTTTTGTTGTTGAACTTCTACAAAGGAAAAACCTGGATTTTGGGGGAGGGAAATTTTAAAATTTAATAACTGTTTTAATATATCTGTGCTGTTTTCAAAGCATTCCTTTATAATGTGCCTTTACACTCTGAATGTTACATTTTTGTGCAGTTAAATTGACCTTTCAATGTTAAGTTTTTCATTTTTTTTCCTTCACTGCTCTTATATTGCCTACTCCAAATTTTTCTTGTGGTTTCCTTCACTCTGTAATCTCAAGTGAAACATGCATGTATATGCACATTTCAATATGTGTGTAAAAAGACAACAGTATTCCTGTACTCATCAGGTAATTCTTCTAGTCCCTATTATATTTGAATCTAGACCATGCTTACTCATATATTCAGAGCAACGTCAATGAGGACAGAATAGAAAGTAAGCAAACTAGGCAAAATATTATAAGTTAAAAGCTATGTATCTAAGTTACATTTTTAGTTTGCAAAACCTGTGGAAAATAATGGACAACTAAAATAAACTATTTTAGCATCCAATATAGATGAAATTTTGGACAAGGTAATTTCAGGCTACTTCTTATTTTTACGAAGGAAGCACCTGTTGTAGTATTTGGCATCTTTAGAATGCATAGCTCTCCCTATATCCACACACTTACTACATGCAGCACCTCTGAAATCAGCTTTGGGTCTTCAATACCAGAGCATCCTTGCCTGTCAGTAAGCCAAAGAACATATTTCCAAGGGATATCCATGTACACACATATTCTACTGTTTCCAGTACGCCACCACGTCCTGTCCCAAAAAACAGCTGGAGGGGTCTCCAGAACAGCATGTTCATACTCATGATCACGTGGCAGAGGAATTACTGCTTGGGGTAGGAGACACAGTGAGCAGTTTAGGACTGGAACCACTCCCATAGGGGGAGATCTCAAACAGGGAGTGTAGGGATACCAGCAGTATTTAATTTCAAAAGTACTACATGAAACAATATTACATACATCTTTCAATGAGTGAGTACTCATGTGTTGAAAGGATTTCTCACTCTATTTTTGGGAAAATGGGATCATAATAAATTGCAATAACGGCAGCAAAAATGATGAAAATATATAGATCAACCCTTTAAAAAAGTAAAATTATTTATATTCCAAATTTTATAATAAAATCGTGTCTGAAGGACATTACTATTCATAACTAAGCTTAATAGAATGCAGTGCTATGACAAATGCCTTTATTACTGGAATATATGAAAATACTTGTTTTGTATATTTAGACATTGATTATAAATTTAATGTTAAACATTTTAGGGAGGATAATGCTGCTCTTGATTTCATAAATATCATAACAGAAAATACCCTAAACATTCCTGACTGAAAATCTGAATAAAAAGCAAATAAATTTGAAATTTCTGTATCTGGTTCTGGTTTTGTTTCCCCTTGAGTGAAGGCTGACAAAGAGAGTCTAAATTTCTGCTAGTCTTGTTTTTTGAAAAAAAAAGTCAGAAATAAATGATATTTAATGTTATTTAATTTGAATATCTTATTATTTGGTATCTAAAAGGGACTGAATTTCTGCTAATTAAAGTCTTTAAGGGAGTGGGTCCTCTCCTGCTAAGCAGAAATCTCCCAGATACATTTTACCCCCAGCTTTTTAACAGAATTTACAGTGGCATTAATAGGAATTAATTCAATAGAAACTTATTGAACAGCATTGAAGGATATTTTAAGCTTCATGTTTTAACATGACAAAAAAAGAGGATAAATATGTTCATACATACCTTGTTTACAAAATTAAATCTAGGACAAAGAAAATTCCTGCTTGGAGAGAGATTGAAACAACTGGGGCAGCTTGCTTTGAAAAGGAGATGAGAAATAATACACAAAAATGAAAAAAAAGTGGGAAGGTGCAAAAAATTCAATTATGCTTATTTTCAGACTACATGAACAAGGAGAAGTTCAACCAAACTGCAAGATGGCAATTTAAAAGGAAATACTTTTCTACCCTTCACATCATTAGTTATTATCAAAATGTCACTAAAGTCGAGAATCTGTGCAGAGCTGAATAAAAATTACAGTCTCATTTGGCAATTCCTGCGTTTCCTGGCAGATGACAATCTTAGGGTAAGAATCCGTAGCTTTAAATGCAGGGAGTTGGTAGTACAGTGTCACATTCAGTTTGAAAATAGATACTACCTATCAAAGAAGACAAATGCAGTTACTTCGGTAAATTATCTCCCTCTCACCCCCAAATAAGACACTTGTAGATGTTCAAAATGAAAATACTCACAGAATAAATTTACATACTTAAAAGTGTATGATTTTTTTTTTCTACTTTCTTATCTACAATCAGGAACAAAATGGCTTGAAGGGTTAGAAGTGGTGACATACTCCCAGGCCACTTTATCATAAAGTTAAAAAGTTAATGAAAAATGCCAAGAATTCCTTTCAGATGAGTCATATAGTATTGCAACTGGAAAATTAGTTTTATTTTAGAAGGAGGGTGATTTTTAATTAGTGCTTTAAAATATAATGTAATTTCACAAGAATAAATTGCCTTCTGTGGGTAATTCTTGGTGAGGCAGCAGTAAAAGTAAAGGAAGTAATTTTAGGTAGTGACATTGCTAATCTTTATATTTTTTATTTCAAAGGACAGGGAATCTTTCAGTGACCTTTTTTCAAAGCCCTAAGAGATACAGGCTTCTGAAAGAATTCATCTTCTGGGACAAGTTGAAAACACTGTGTATAGGCCGAGTTTACAAGTTAATATAGTATGATTTATATGATAACTAAAATCCACAGGATGATATTCTTACCCTCATTTTGACATGCTGTGATGATAAATAACAAACTGGATAACCTGGAGAACTGTTAGAGGATTGAAAAGAAATTCTTTTGTGCAAATATGCAGGAGACACTGTAGTATTGCCTTCTCTGTAAAGCTTGCAAGCAGATTTGAGGGCTGGGGAATATTGCTTCAGCACAGAACACTTCAGCAAAAGAGTGATAAGAATATCAGTTCTATAGGTGAGCTTTGAAGTGCCCAAGGTGAGACAGGCTACTTTCTGACTTCTGTGTTGTGTCATTGTGCAAGGTAATGAAAGCCAGATCCAAACCCACAGTTTATTATGTAAGAGAAAGCAGGGAATAGCAGCAATGACATCAGCAGCTAATATGCATATTTAATTTATTCACATCAGAACATGATTGGTAAATAAAATCTTGCAAATTAACTCATTGTTAGCATATCTTTTATATATATATAGTGCTTATATATGTATGGACATTTAGAGAATGTGTTTATGGTTATAGTGAATTCTGCCTTTTAATAATAGTTACATAGTTTTGTTTCATGGCTGGTATCACAAATCTAGTAGGATTTCCTAGTTCTTGGTAATTCTGGGCATTGAAGTTTGAGAATGTAATGAATGTTGGGAGTCATACTGATTGTTTTAATAAGTGTTTATATATCTTTTTTTTTAATTGAAACCAGTAACACCTTAGATATTTAAATATGTTGTACACACACTCATCAGAAATTTAGGGCTAGCAAAGAATGTTTTAGTCACATGGAATTCAGGAAAAGAAATTAAAACAATGCATACATAATCCTCTCTTCTTTCATCATTTTCCTTTTTAGATTAGGGGAATTTGGTATGAATCCAAATATCGGTTTATCTGATTTGCCCCTTCCCCATTAGCATTAGGCTGGTAAATATACTTGACACAAGCCTTGAAGAGGTCAGGATGGGATTATAAAACATGTTTTGTTCACACTTGCAAAAAATCTATGTTTTAATGTCCATTAATTAAAGGACATTGGTAGTAAATGACTGAAAATGTTGTAGTCAAGCTATTTCTGATGCTGAAACCCCAGTCAAAAGGGTACGCAGGCAAAACAGTACCAGCTACTGAAACTGAACTCTAATTAACGGCCTCAGAGATCAGACTAAGAGTAGCCATGAGTAATTTTGGATACACAATGGTTTAAAGCTCTGTATTATAAAAGTTACCAGACCTGAGTTATTTCATATGATTAAATTAACTAATTCTTTGCTCAGAAATTAGTTACCCATAGTATCTCATCCATTTTCCTCATTATCTAAAATCTATTAAATCATTAAAGAGATTCCTGATCATGCTCAGGCTTATGCTTGTTAAAATTTTATTTTGTCGAGATTCATTTTATTTTTCTTCCAGATTTTGTTCAATTTGAATCTGATGTTTTTTCATGTTTGTATTACAATTTTGTTTATTGCTTTGCATTTGTGTAACTTGAAAGTCAGAAATATATCAAGCTGCTTTGTTTCCTGTTTGTATGTAATGATAGGTATTCATATGATTTTCATATGTAATTGATACAAAATAAATCATTCTTTTGTATCAATTTAATTTTAAAATTACATGATTATATTGATAACTGGAGCTTAAGTAAAACATCATGCTTATTTTCATCTGTCTTTGGATATTTGGGTACTTAAGCAAATGTTAAATACACTAAGTCAGCAATGGATTTTCAGCGTTGAGAGTTGTATAATATCCAAGAAAACAATATCTGTCCCAAGATGCCTTGTGTCATATACTCTTAAGCAAAATGAAACATTTATTTATCACATTTTAAGTATAAAAACATCTTAATTCATAAATATGTATCTTTTTCAGAATTACAGAGTAGTTCTTGTGGCAACCCAGGAGTTCCACCAAAAGGTATTTTGTATGGTCAAAGATTTGATGTTGGTGACAAGATCCGATACAGCTGTGTAACTGGATACATTTTGGATGGACACCCACAGCTAACGTGCATAGCCAGCTCTGTCAATACAGCATCGTGGGACTTTCCTGTTCCTATCTGCAGAGGTAAGAGAAATCCTACAGTATATGTTACTATTAACAAATTTTAATCTCTCTATTAATAATCAAGTTTTAAACTATGATTAAAGAACTCCTCTTTTGAATATTTTGATCTCTTGCTCACATATATGATGTATCTCAGCATATATACCTACTAATTTTTAGGTCAATATTCTACTAAAATTATAGTTATCATTTATTTTTAAAATATATATTATGTAATAAGAACTAGAAATCTAGTAATAAGTAGAATATAAATGTCTGCGTACAATGTACTTGCAACTATGGGAATATATATTTGGAATCTCTTAGTGCTTTCTCAGAACTGACTTTTTGCCTAGTTGTAACTTGGCTATTGAGCAAACAGAAATATGAAACTGCCAAAACAATTGAGTTACAGGTTCTTACCTCATTGTCAGTCAGGTTTGATTATCTTAAGATTTATATAAATAAAATCCCTTGTATTCTAACAGGTATTGTAGGTCAAATCCTTTTTCCTTACTCTTATTAGAAATATAGCAGTAGTAGGGAAGCATGTATTACGGGTAAATCTTATTTTCTGAGAGAAATATTGTTAGAGATGAATAATGTTTGCAGAGCAGCAAAAGGAGGTTATGCTGATAAAATGAAGGCGCTATCACTACTATACACAAGCACAGACAATATGTCTGGTAAGCTTGGGATCAGTTTCTAGATTCACAGGTTAATTTTACAAAATGCAACCTTTTTATTTGTCTAAAACGTTGATGGAGTATTGAGGAGTCTATACAAAAATTCCAGCTGAAATTACCATCCTAATAAATACAGATTAGTGAAAACATGGTTAAAGAGCACTGTAAAAAATAATTATGCATGAGAAAGTGTGTCATTGGAAACACAATACTTTAATTTCCTGTTCCTGGATTACAGCTATTGAATATGTTTATCCATGGTCTTGAAAAAATGATAAACTTATTTTTAATAGTACTATTTTCCAGTAAAAATATTTATCACTCCTGAATCTTCCACTCCTACTTCCCTGAAAATTGTTAGGTAATAATGAATGAGATATAAAATCAAGGCATATATCCAAATTTAGTTTCTGGAGATGAGATGAGAATGTAAAAGATATGATGAGAATATGTTGACTTGCAAAAGACTTATATTTCTAACAACATCAAAGTCTAATGGACTCCATTGCTCAAATTCTCAATCTCCAATTTTGATATGAATGGCATAAAAAACTGTATTCTTGAATGAGTTACACATTCCTTTTTCTGATACTGCATTTTCCAGGAGATCTTTGGATATATTTTGGTTTTGCTCAAAGGAGAGATGAAAATGTACTGTGCAAATTTGTACTCATAAGATAAACTCCCAAAGTAGCCCTGTGGATAGACATCACTAGTTTGTAAGAGAATGACTACTACATGAGAATATGAAAACCATTTTCTTAAACTCATAATTAGAGAGGTCATTATCTGCACAGCGTCATTTCTTAAGGCAAAATAAAGTTAACAAATTGGAAAGGGTTCAGAAAAAAAGGAAACAAGTTTTGTTAGGTTTCAAAACTAAAAATTTTGTCTAGAGACTGAAGGACTCAAACTTTTCCATGTACATGAAAGAAGATTAAGACAACAACTTGATTCACTGCAGAAACACATGCAGAAGCAAAATTTTCTTTTTTTTCAAGAAGACAATTCTTTAATCAGTATCAGTGAGGAATTTAAAGGATAAAAGTTTGAACAAAAATAAAAAAAAAAAAAACAATCCAAGGTAGATATTTTAATAGTGGTGGTTACAACTTACTGAAACATAACCTAAGAATGTGGCAGATTCTTGATTTAAGTGTTAACATTATGGCTTAAAGTCTTAACACACAAATTGCTGTTAAGGTATTTTTTTGCCATGTCAAATAAAAGAAAAATAACCAATTATTTTCAAGAGTTCCTTCTGTGACTCAATGTTTTATATCAGGAACATCTAACTTTACACATAGAATGCACCCTTGTGATTCCATTCAAATGAATCTCTCCTAATTTAGCCTAATACAATTATCCAACGCAGAATTCTGCAAAAGGTTGCTAAAGATGATTACGGACTAATGAGTTTCTTATCTCTTTCTCACTGTTTGCCATGGAGACTCTGATTAAACACTCATCCTTAAAGATTTCCTGTGATAAATGACTAATTGTTCCCTACCAATGGTCATTACATCTAACACAGAGGATTCTGACACAAGCAAGAAAAAAACTAAGAACAGAACAAAAGTATATTTTGTTCAATATTAATTTGAGAGTTGTTTGTTCGCTTGTTTTTACATTTCAGAAAAAAAACTGAATTTAACGCACACTTAGAAATCAGAAGGCACAAAATCACAGATGTCTGTAGATCAGCTGTGTGTAAATATCATTCTCATCTGCCTCTTGTCAGAACAAATAAATTTGAGGGTTTTTTTTCAATTTTTATTTTTGATCTTTCCCCTTACATTGCCTTCACTTTAAATGGAGATAAGGAAGATGTCATGCTTGTGCTTTAGCATTGTGATGATTATAGATTGATATTTCAAAATGGGGAATTTCATTAAAAACAACAGTTTTGTAATGTCACAAGCAGAACACTCTACTAATGTTTTAATTTTTGATTTGTTAAATTATAACAACATTTTAATTTTTAAAAGTAATACATTTTTAGGCCAAATTTTATTCATGAAAAAAGAGTTATTCCTCAAATAGTTTCGCATTCCTTTATTAGTCTCTATCGGATTTTATTGAAATATCAGCAGACATATTTAATGATTGCTTTATTTCATAGCCTCTTTCTAACTGAACATTGTTTGAATGAACAAAGATTTTCACCCGTATGTAAAATATTGTTACTTTATTAGATTTATTAGAAGTGAAAAAAATACCCTAATTATAAAAAAGCTAAATTGTATTTATTTTTCTGGTCAACTACGTGGTGGAGTTGCTCTCTATATGAGACACTTGAAATGTACCAACATCTGCCTTGGTGTGGACGACGAGTGAGTTGAGATTTTATGAGCTCAGATCAAAGAGTGGATTAATAAAGGTGACCCTGCTGTGGGTGCTTACTACTGGCTGCCTGCTCAGGTGAAGGAGGAGGATGAGGCTTTCTCCGGTCAGCTTGGAGCAGCCTCCAAAGCCAAAGGCACCAGCTCTTGTGAGGGACTCTATCTACCATGCCATCTGCTGGAGAAGCAGCACAGCAAACCAAAAATAGTCTACAGGGTTCCTTTGAAAACACTGATGACAATTTCCTGTCACCAGTATTAGAGGATTCCACAGGGAATGGTGAGCTGCTCAACCTCAGATTAACAGCATCTCCTTTCTGGAGATGTGAAGGTTGGGGGCAGCCTTGGCTTCAGTGACCATGAAAATCTGGAGCTGCATATCAGGAAAGGAGGAGCAAGTAAGACTTCAACCATGGACTTCAGGAGAGCTGATGTTAGCTGCTTCAGGGATTTTCTTGGAAGAATCAGGTACCACAGGGTAAAGGGGTCCAAGAGAGTGGGTTGATATCCAAAGTTGACTTCCTGCAAAACCAATAATGCTTAATGTCAATGAGCAAGAAATCAGGCAAAGGCAAAGGGGGAGAGGGACCTGCATGAATGAACAAAGAACTTCTGTCATTACTCAAGCATAAGCAGGAAATGCACAGGAGTTAGAAAAAGCATCAAGCCACATGGAATTAATATAGAGATTGTCAAAGTTGAAATGGGATCAGGAAGGCCAAAGCCCATCTGCAACTAAATCTGACCAGGATGTCAAGGACAAGAAGGGTTTCTTAAAATACATCAATAAAAAAGAAAAACAAAAGAATAATGTGGACCCACTAGTAAACGGAGAGAAACCCTGGTAATAGGGGATACAGAGAAGGCAGAGTTATCAAATGCCTTCTTTGCATCAATCTTCATTAGCATGATCAGCCCTCAGGGTTCTCTGACACAGACCAGGGTAAAGGAGTCTTGGAAAGAAGACTTTTCCTTGCTGAAGGAGGCTTGAGTTAGACAACACCTAAGAAAACTTGACATCCACAAGACCATGAGCTCTGGAAGGATGTGTCTATGAGGGAGCTTCTGGACACCATAGCAAGGTCACTCACAGTCATCTTTGCAAGGTCATGGCAATCAGGAGAGGTGTCTGGAGACTGGAAAAAAGCAAATCTCACCCTGGTCTTCAAAAAGGTCTTCAAAGTCAGCCCCACTTCAATCCCTGGAAAGGTGATGGAGCATGTCACTCTGAGGGCCATCTGTTTCCATATGGATGACAAGAAGGCAACCAGAGGTATTGAGATGGATTCACTAAAGGTAAATCAAGCTTGATCAAACATTGCCCTCTTCAGTGAAACAACTACCTGGATCAATGGGGAAAGAGCAGTGGATATTGTCTACCTTGGCTACAGCAAGGCTTTTGATGCTGTCTCTCACAAAATCCTGATAGACAAAATCAGGAACTGTTGACTGGATGAGTGGACAGAGGTCAATTAAAATCTGGCTGAATAGCAGGGCTGTAATTAGTGGCATGGGTCTAGTTTGAGGTTTGTCATGAGCGGTGTCCTCCAAGGTTCCATACTGGGCCCAGTATCATTTAACTTATTCATCAATGACTTGAACAAAACGGCAGATGTCTCCTCAACAGGTTCCCTGATGACACAAAGTTGGGAGGAGTGGCCAATACCTGAGTTCTGTGAGACCTTCAGAAAGACCTTGACAGGCTAGAAAGATGGACAGAGAACGACTGTCTGAAATTCAACAAAGGACAGTGCAGTCCTGCACCTGGGGAAGAATAACCCCATGGACCAGCACAGTCTGAGGGCTGATCTGGAAAGCAGCTCTGTGGAGAAAGACTCGGGGGTCCGGTGGATGCAATTCTGTGCCGAGTGCTCTAGCTGGCCCTGCCTGAGTAGCAAGTTTGGACCAGACCACCCACAGTGCTGCCTTCCAAACTTAGGGGTTCTGTGATTCTTTGACTTACCCTATGCACAATCCATGACAAATTTTTAAGTAAACCTTCTCCCCTGAAAAATTAATTTTGATAAGGTTGTTTTTAATCATGAAATATGACAGAACCTTAATTATATCACCTTGCCTGAGCTAATGTTGCAGCTTGCAGTTTCTCCATAATGCAGCAAACTAGAAAAAATTTACTGATAGTAATAACTAATACTACACTTGTATATAATATTTTCATTCTGTAAAGGTTATAAGAATTAGACACTTTCATAATCAAGGAAGTATTCTGACATTTATGTCTTCTAAAAATTTCATATTCCATGTTAAAATGGGCGTTGTCAGATTCTCCATTCTAAAATTTATTTTTTTTAGAATTCTGAAATTTCAAGTGCAGAATACAGTTGTATTTGTATTCCTAGATGCTCTAATAAACTTTAAATTAAAGTGTCTTGTGGACCTTCAACTGCCTGCACATATAGCTAAAAAATATCTGCCAAAATAAAAACTCTGTTTGTATTTTCAACGAGAGACTTTGGTTTTCTACTTGTCTAAATGAACATGTATTTTGATCAGAGAAGTGCACAACCCACGGTCTAGCTTTGTTTTTTCCATTGAAAAATGTGTTTCTCCTTTTTTTGCTATTTATCTGGGAGGGCAGTGAATTATTTCTTGCATATATTGTCATCACAGGTAAAAGGCTGAAGAGGTTCATACTAAATCCCAAGTCTAGGAATTCTGTATCTCCCCTGCAATATATATATGTATGTAATTATAAAGATATGTTTCTTTATACCTATTTTCTTCAGTGGATTTATTCCAAATGAATTTAACTGAGATACTTATAAACTCTTATTTTCAAAAGTGATCTAACACATGTCAGAATTTAATTAAAATATTCAGCTCACTATTTAAATATTTTGCCATTTCCTCTATGCAGAACCCACTGGAATGAAAAAATTTGTTAATAGCAAGTCACTGGTATAATTGTGTAAGTACACAGATACATGACTGTTTTAGGTCAGATACAACAGAGAGTAGCTTCAAATTAAATTAAAGTGTTTTGTGGACCTTCCAATACACTTATATTTAATGGTTGTATTTGTTTATGTATGGCATAGAATAGTACGGAATTTTGAAAAGAAAACAACTAAAATTAAACTTCACATAATTACCAATAAATAATCATATAGCAGTGTAAGCATTTCACAGACAGATGTATTTGGTTGCAGATGGATTTATGATTTTATGTCAAATAGAACCTAGTAATATAAACAGTAAAATAAGACATCTTTGTTATAAGCTGGTCTTTGTAGGCTTTGTAAAGAACAAAGCAGGATATAAAGTCAAAGTACTGCACTTGATGCCCTGTAATGCATTAACTATTGGAACTGACAATCTGCACAGAAGAAAATAGAGTGCACTAACTCGAAAGCAGGAATAAATTACATCTCACAGGGAACGAGCAGTTTTCTGCCTGAAGCAGTTCTTATACACAAATAGTTACTCTTGCTTATTCTTGGGAAAAGCCCAAGTATAGCTGTGTGAGTCTGGATAAGACACATGTTGGATTATTTGAGAAAACTGAAAAGAAAACAAAAAAGTATTTTCTAGAATTATGTATATATACATAAGAAATTATATATGAGCCATTTTCCAGAGCTTTTCTAGAGATCCTTTTTGGGACATAAGTAATCAGTGGCTTGGAACACTCTTATGGGTGGTATTTAAAAAAATATAAATGCCAATGCTTCTACCTAGAATTAGAGATATTAACTAAGATTCTTTGGGGAGTGGAAATGATGAAAAAGATCTACTATTTTATTGAAATAGTAGAATAATGGTTGGGTGTTTTCAAGTACCATGCTGTGTGCTTTCAAGCAGGGCAGAGAAGATCTTCAAAATAATACCCAGAATGACATTTTGAATAAAGAAATATACAATACCTTTTGTTGCTTTGAAGTTTTGCAATAAAAGAGCTTTGTGAGTTCTTTATTTTAGACATCTTTAAAATGTGTAATTTTTTGTACCAATAGAATCAAACTTTTCCATTTATTAAAAGCCTTGAAATTGCTCACCACTGTACCGTACCACATTTATATTTTCTCATTATATTAGTGTTATTCTGAGGATACTCACTATTCTTACTGATACTCACTATCAGGGAAATAATGCACAGTCTTCTCGTGTGAAAAAACAAAAACCTGAGCCTGAAGAATAGCAAATCCCCATGTGAATTTTATTATGCAACCAGAACCATGGATTCTTATCATTGCAAATAGAGGTAAAACTTTGCTGAGTTATGTAAAGCTATTTTAAGTCATTATTGATGTGTTGCAAATCAGGATATTGGTACAGAAATAGAAATGCTTCCCACATTAGAATTACCAGATATTCCTAACACTAACAGTAAAATATTCTAGTTTTACTGCATTAACAATAAAAACGGTATTAGCATTACTGATATATGTAGTGTCTGTTAAATATATTCCTAACTCATTGAAAATATACCAGCAATAATAATGATTTAACACTGTACATTAAGCAGGCAACACTATTCATGAGAATTCCAATTGGGTTTAACACATTTAATTAATGTCCAGATTCTGTGCTTCTTCATTTATGATATTGGTGGTCAAATAACGAAGTCCTTAGGATGCATGGAGAACTGCTCCCATGTGACAATTTATGGCATGCAATGATGTGCTACTGTAATAGCAATGATACTTGAAAAAAAATTACAAATTTTCAGAACGCAATCTAACTATGGAAACTTTTCTAACAGAAAATAATTCATTTTTATTAGCTTCATTTTAAATCAGGATTTACATTTTTAAAGCTTTGAATATCTTAAAATGTTTTTCTTACTTGTCTTTTTTGAAAAATGTATACTTCCACATCAGAATAATAATCAGAACATCAGAATCATACTTCCATTTGGTTAACATTATTTGCCTTTGCACATCTTTATGTAATTTTAGGAATTCCTATCAGTAGTGAAGGAAACTCTCCTAAGATCCATTAGAAAGTTGTATGAGCAGTGGACTAACCCTCAGGAGGTGTGATATAGTCCCGAATGAAAAGGTATATGCATCAAAATAATTTAAATTTATCAGCAGTAACCATGTTAATTTGGAAGACAAGCCTCTTACATTACATCTCCAAACAGTATGCAGATGACTGGGGAAAGAAGCAGAAATTAACCCTTTCTAAATAAATTAAGTTCTGCTAAAAGAAGAAAGAAAGTATAAGTAATTATTCCTGAAAGAGAACGTTTGGGAAAAGTTGTAGTTAACACCAAAGTAAGGAAAAGACAGATATAACAATGCCTTTTCTTGCTACTTTTCCCAGAAAAAACACCAATAAGATCGAATTTAGCTACAAAAGATTATTGTAACAATTGACATAGGCAATGAAGAGGAAAAAAGAAAGATCAGCTTTTAAAATCAAGAAATCTACCCCAATACTGAACACAATAAAACTTCTTGAATACCAGAATCTTCATTTCCACCATTTTAAAGGTGGGAATTAGGACTTCCTACACAAATGGGTGGAAGTTAGTTGGGTGGTTTATGAAAAGCTTGAAACATTGCTTTCATCTCCTGTTTTCTTAAATTTTTTCTTAATGAAGGACAAAGGACATAGAAGTTGTGCTAATTGTTAATGTTAACATAAGCTATTGAAATTAAGTTGTGAAATTTTCACTGAGGACAACATAACAGTGAGAATTATACCTGAAATTGAAAGGCTAAAGATTACTCTGGGTAATCAAGATGAATGAGTGAGAAGAAGGAACCTGGAAAAGTAAAATATTGGTTTAGCATGATGTTTAGCATCAAAGCACCATACTAGAATTGTCAGTTACAACAAGGACTCAGTCTTTCACATCTGATTTAAAACTAATATCTTTATGTGTACAAAACACCTAAAGACTATTCCAAGAGCATGGATGTTAAATGTATAACTAGCTTAATCCCAGCTTGGGCTAGTAAATTCTGCTTTTGCAAGGCAGTTGTTTCCCTTTAACACCCTCCTGTTCTTCTACGGTTCATTTTCTATATAGCATTCTTGGATAAAACCTGTGTCGTTATCAATTAACAGAAATAATATTTGGAAAATAATTTGAGATACTTTGAAAGTAATTACTGGTTCATTAACTCAATTTACTAAACTGCTTAATCTAAAACCTTTGTCTGCCATAGGCTTCTAAACAGACTAGTATATTTTCCCTAACATTATTGAAATCATAGCTTGATAAAACTTTCAATATCTCTCAGTTTCTGCCTAAAATGAGAATTTACCTGGATATAAAATGAAATTGTGGGAATATTGTTCAGAATTTTGGTATCACTTTGCAAATCCTAATTTATAACTCAGTTGTAATTACATCTGGAAGGCAAAAGTTATAGCAAATAAGTTTCCTGGGAAGTATTTGAAGTCCTTCAAATATTTCTTCAAGAGAATAACTAATGGCCAGTAGTGTTTTTTGCAGGTGAAAGATTTCATTGTTAAAATTCTAGCATGACATTTTAGCATTCTTCAAGAATGCTAAATCTGTCTAAGGCTGAATCTTTCTTAGCCTAATGATTGATTCAGCTATGGAACATGAATCTTTGTCTTAAAATTAATTAATCTTGTTCTCATAATTAGCAGAAGTGTTGCTGGTTTATTTAAATATTAAGACACCACTTTTAGTGTCTTGTGGGATGGTTTCCAAAACTGTAGCTTGTTTTTAAATTCCAATATTTACAATTGTACACTGATGAAGGAGTCTGAAGATGATGCCATTGTGTTAGAAAAATAAATTTGGAATTCCACAAAATTTATTCATCTTTTCATTCAGCTTTTCAAATTCAGAGGCTAAAACCAATTTGCCTTAAATTATCTTGACTCTGGAAGCGTATTTAAATTTAATGAAGTTGTAGCATTTTTGCTCTATATGTATGAAAGATTCCACCAGAGAAGATTTAATTTCTCACAGAACTACTGTAATGAACATATAGACAAACAGTCTGTTTTGTTAATTCATTCATCTTGTATGTTGGCCTTTTGAGTTTTGTTTATGATTAAACTTTTGGTGGTAGATCTGTACAAGTGTAGCACATTAAATTTATTTTGCATTTCTGTTAACTGGTGGAGGTAACCTTATCTCAGCTGCACAAAACAGCTCATGAGTAAAAGTTCTCTTTGCACTACACCATCAAGATAATTCTGGATTCTTTTAAGGCAAACTGAGAGGAAGTAAAAAATTTTAATTGTGAGAATTTAGGATCACTATCTGCCTCATCGGCTTAACCTTCCTAGACCAAATACTCTTAACATTGGTTGGTATTTTGCAGTTCAGAGAATGAAACTTCCTGGTGTGCAGTTAAGCTTCAATTCTCTCCATGCCACAGTTCCCTCATCTTTCATTTTGAGGATTTAATATCATATCACAATATTATATGATTCACAAAATCACAGCATCATCAAGGCTGGAAGAGACCTTTAAGGTTATCTAGTCCAACCACCAACAAGCACCAGCATAATCAATATCCCCAGGTGCTACATCCAGGTGCCCCTTGGACACTTCCTGAGGTGGTGCCTCCATCACCTCCCCAGGAAATTTGTTTGAATGCTTAACCACTCTTTCAGTGAAGTTTTTTTTTTCCTAATATCTAATCTGAGCCTCTTTGGCACAACTTGAGGCCATTTCCTCTTGAGACATGACAGAAGAGACAGACCCCCATATTTCACACTTTTCTTCTGATATAAGTGTGTATATTTAAATTTTTTGTATACATCTTGGAAACTGTAAAAACTGTGTAACTAATAGTGAAAAAAAAAGTCTTTGTTTTTGACGACTGTTAGTTCCTAGTTTTGTCTTCTTTAGAGAACCATGAGGAAAGCAGATATTTTTCAGTATCAATACTAATCAAGATGAAAAGAAAATAATTTTAAACTAAGAAAATAATAGATAATAAGAAATAAGAAATAATAAAATTATTAATTAAAAACAATAATAAACTAAGAAAATAATTTTAAACTGAAAAAAATTTCAGTATCAATACTTACATAATCAAGGTGAAAAGAAAATAATTCTAAGATCCATGGGAAACAGATATTTTGACCCACATTTAAGTCAGGTACCAGTGGATAGGGTCATAAACAAACGATGCAGAATGATGGGCACAAGGGTGACATCAGAAATGGTAGGGCAAGGTGAAAGCATACCTGCCTCAGGTCAGCCTGGGACGAAAGCAGGAGTCACAGGAGAGAAACATTGTTGGAATAACTGAGATGGTGGGGCAGCTCACACGGCTGGAGTGTAACAAAGGATACATGCAAACTTTTCAGAAGACGGTGCAGAATGGGCTGGTCCAGGATTTGTGGATCAGGATGGGAGAACACCAGAACAATCAAAGAACTCAGATTGTCAGGATAAGGACAAGACAAGGTGTGAAGTGTTCTTTAAAGAGCTCAAGGAAGTCTCTCATTCACACACTTTAGTTCTCATACATTTTAACCTTCCTGTTTCTTGTTGAAAAGGCAATAGGGCAGGATGAAAACTGTAAAGACTTCAGATCTTAAAGAATCCTGCAAGATGTATTTCCACTAGATAACGTCCTGATAGTTTTTGAAAACCTTACCATTTTCCAAAGGCAGTGGTCTTCTCTATTTTTTATTTAACATTATTAGAAAGAACTTTTGTAATTTACTCCACATGTATTTTTTCCTATTAAAATTTAAACATGCTATCTTCCACTCCTCCCTTCCCTCCCCACCATATATACTTTGCACCTATGCATATTAGAAACCAATTATTTTCTTCCTCTTTGCAATTGCCTTTTACATATTTAGTTTAGGTCTTCTTTAACTACAATAATACTAATGCTATCTTACTTCACAACTCATGAGACCACGAGAAATGTTTGCTAATTTCCTCTTGATTTTTTAAAAATTTATCTATGCTTTCTTTTGAAGTATTGGGCCCTGATTAGCAAAGACTAGCGAAGAAGTTTTGTGCTTCATGGATCACAGCTCATACTTACAACATGCTCTTTTTGGTCTCTGGATGTGTCCAGTTAAACTGTGAGGGCAATTTTAATTCTTGTTCCATTTTTCAAATAATGTCCTGGTTTTTAAATAACATTTTTTAATGAAAAATATTTGGATTTTACTTTTATTGTTGATCGGTTGTTTGGTTGTTTGGATTTGTTTGGTTTCTGGTTTTTTTTTTTCCAGAACATTAATTTTTGAATTCCAGGTAGATAGGCAAGGCTTTTATCCTTCTGTTTTGTCCATGGAACAAAGCACTTTTGATAAGACACATAAAGGGCTTCAGTAGACAAATTTGGCCAAAGTCCCAGAATAATATGGTGTTTATTTACTGCAATCTATAACTCTCTAAGCTGGCCAAAAATGTGGTGTCAAATTCCAATTTTCTAACTATCTGAAGTAAAAAGCAAAGTGTATGCATCTGTAGAAAAAAATGCTGTGGTTTAACTCTTCATTTACTCTTATTTCATTTAATACAAATACTGAAAAAGCAATATTTGGAGATTCATTCCTCCTGCATCTTTGAACACCAAGTGAAAATGTTGAGGTAGTGGTTGCTTCATGTCAAACTGAAAGAATGATAAACCATTTTTCTACATTTGTTTATCTGAATATGACTTAAAAAGCAGAGTTTTATTAATAACAATAATGACTGCAACTTCATGAGCAAACATTCTGGAATTTTATTTTAATTGGAGATGAAAGCTTAAAGAGTTTCTGTCATTTATCCAAGTCTTGTGTATATTATCCATACATCAAGGATTTATAAAGTGTTCAGTTTCCACTAGGAACACCAAAGACTGAAGTAAAATTTTATAATCATTGATAAACACTAGGCTTCCATCACCTAAGTAAATCAAAAAAAGTGACTGAGCTAGGGTTTATCATCTATAAATAGTACAGCAAATGGATTAAGAGCACTCCCTCACTGAAGGGAGAAAGCAGAGGAATGGAAAGCACAATAGCTGGCTCTCTGGATTCTCAAGAACAATAATGACAGGTTTTTCCCCTTCCTAATTCCCTGATAGAGAAGTCAGTTCTTTCCAGATAACATGCAGTTATGCATTAGTCATAGTATAAGATTAATAACTGCAGAAGAATAATAGCTGCATTTTAAATACAGCTAAGTCAGCAAAGTACTTGCCAACCATTTGCTCTTTCTAAAGGTTTCAGGCAGCCCCAGTAGAACCAGGTATTTTTTATGTCTAGGTGCATGGTGACTCCATTATCCTCTTTTGCAGGTTACTGCTGCTGCTCAAGTAAGCTTGAATTGTGCAACAAAAAGAAGTCTATATAACAGCTATAAGTGTGTCTGTGGAAAAACTCCTACTATTTAAAGAGACCTCTTAAAAGAGTCTTTCAACTCCTGTTTTGCAAATTTATGACTTGCTTTCTGAGTCTGTAAACTCTTGCCTTAAATTAAACACAGCCTCATATGTCTCACACAGCTTGATGGCACTTTTGGGAACTGTTTTTCATGTTATTACAGGTTTAACATTTGATCACAGTCTTGAGCAGTTTTGGTTTTTTTGTTTTTGGTTTTGTTTTTTTTTTTTAAAGAGATCCACTCAAATATAATCAGAAAATAAAATATAGATTCAACTTATGGTAAATATGTTCATGGTTCCTTTCACTTTTTCCTTCTGACAATCCTATACAAGTAGAATAAGGTCCTCACCTTTTGATCTTGTTTGATCTGGAGCTGTCTGGAAGAGTGGCTGGATATTCCCGTCATGTAGAGTTGACACTGTAAGGCATGTTTCACTACACTTTCTAATGGCCTTATAATTATCAGATGAAAGATATAATAAATTAGATATTTTCATTAAATATGTGAGACACAACCTGGTTACTATAATATTGCTCTTTTTACTTCTGTAGGTACCAATTAAAAGGCATTTCCTTCTCTGTGCTAAGGATAACTCTCTTAAATTTAAACCAAGAATCCCTCCAAAATTTCTTTACTGATGCAGCTGTTTGTACATGATGTACTCAGTTCATTAGCAACATAGAGAAAAACCACCAACCATCTTAATGATTTTTACATTATTTTTCTCCACTTCATTCCCGATAGTGGCACATTTTTCTCTTTGTCCAAAAAGCCTTAGTAAACCAGGTGTTTATTTTCACATACACAGTAATTTCTGACTGTTATTTTAAGCACTGTAATTATCAAAAAGACCAGAGTACACTGCATACCATGTTCTTGGACATGGTCTACCATACTCCTTGGACTGAATTTCAAACATTTCAGGAAGACAATTTAACCATTCACTTTGTGTAAGAATAAAGAAACTGCATCTAAGACTCAGATATTCTACAGTCTGAAAAGTTTATTGTAGTATTCAATGGCTTTTCTGTGGTGAACCTATTCATTCATAATTTCCTAAAAGTAGAGGTGCTGAAGACATTTGTAAGCAAGTAATTTATATTCATCAGTCAGAATTTTTTACTACACTGCTAGTTTTTTGTATTTGGAAATTAAACTATCATATTATATTTAAACTATTTAGTGGGTAAGGATATGAATTTAGATTTCCACAAAGTTTAACTATGCAAGTAGTCTCATAGGACGGACCCTGAGTTTAGTATTTAGTATTTAGTATTTAGTATTAATATCTAATAGCATTAAAAAGCTAAAAAGACACTAAGGAAATATGTTTCATATATCTTAGAGTCTAAGAACCACAGCAGGAATGTATTTTTAACCAAATATTTTCTACATTTTTATGGGTTTTTAATTTTTTTTTTAAAGGAAGGTGATATTAAAAATCTTGAATACTCAATAAAATATTTTTCTCTCATTTCTAAAACTAGAAAAAATGTAATTAGTTTACTGATGTTGAATGAATTTACATTATAAAAATATATTAATGGAGTTCTAGATTATAACTGCCTCATTTTGGAGCATTTTTTGAAGCACAGGAATTTTTTCAGGGGATTTGGAGGTTTCCACATTAGTCAGGCTATCCACTGAATATGCTGTTTATTAAGTTATGTTTAGCTAGTCTTTCAGAGTCTTTTACTGTTAAAAACAGCATTAGCATGTTCCAAACATGATATTTGACTTTTCCTTTGAATAGTGACTCTCCTTAAAGCAATCATATACCTATGTAAGGGAATATCCATGTTCTTGCCATGCCAAGCTTCCTTCTGATTGCCTTTAGTTTTGACTATTAATTCTTTCTGCCTAATTATTTGCGAAGCATATTTTAATAGTACATAAGCTACCAGGACATTATGTAAAAACCTGCAGTTACATATCAGATAAAAGCAGCAGAAGGTGAAATTTCCATGTAACATAGATGTGTTGAGAGGGTAAGGAGAGATTATTCAAAATATCACTTTTCCTTGCCTCAATGCATTGACACAGTATTTAGAACAGAGATTTATCCTTCTGACCTATCCTGAAAGAAATTTCTATCAGTGTATAGGTATCATTAAGACTTGCTGTCTGGGTCCCTCTATCACCTCCCTGGGAAGCTTATTGCAAACCTTGACAACTGCTCACATGAAGAAACTTTTCCTAATAGCCAATCTAAACCTCTTTTGCTGTAACTTGAGACAATTTTCTTCTTGTCTTATCTCTTGTTACCTGGGAGAAAAGACCCACAGCCACCACTCTACAACTTCCTTTCAGGCAACTGTAGAGAGTGATGTCTGCCTTGTGGCTCTTTATGTTCAGGCTAAGCAGCTCCAGCTCTCTCAGCTGCTCCTCATCAGACTTGTGCTCCAGTCCCTTCACCAGCCCTCCTCCAGACACACTGCAACCTTTCAATGTCTTTTTTATAGTGGGAGGCTCAGAACTTAACACAGGGTTCAAGGAGCGGCCTCCCCAGAGCTGAGTCCAGAGGTCCAATCACTGCCCTGGTCCTGCTGAGCACACAATCACTGACACAGGTCAGACTGGCATTGACCTTCTTGGTCACCTGGACTCACTGCTAGATCATGTTCAGCCACAGTCCAACCAATGCCCCCAGGTTCCTTTCCACCAGGAACCTTTACAGCCACTTCCCCAAGTTCCAGTGAACTGAATGGTGATGGTAAGAGGCAAAAAAACAAGAGGAAGTGGGAAAGATTAAAGGATTCAAAGGATTATGCTACAACAGAGATACTGTACTACTGGGAAGGGTAATACATATGCTATTTTGGTAAACAAAGACTTTACCTAGGAAGCCCACTACTTGACCTTCCTTTTAGTACAAATCTATATTAATTTTGTGAGTTGGATTCATGGTTCCTTTTTCCATCCTACCTTTTACAGAACTCCTAAGATGATTTTGGAAAAGAGTATGTAAATCCAGGATGATATCCATCTGCACACAAATCTGTCTTTCAGAAGTGTAGTTTTCAAGCATTCATTCTATCAAATTTCTGCCTCACAACTCTGGAGGTATCCACAAGAAATGCAAGAAATTGGTTTAATTATCATAAGCTAATGCTGCTTTAAAACCAGTATTTCTTCAATAGCAGTAATCTAATTCTTAAGGTTCCAGATATAATTTCTAAGTTTCGTCAGTGAGGGAAATGATTTTACAGTTTTTCCGGGCTCTGTTTACTGGAAAAGCTACAGGGTAATCTGGTTTTTCAGTATCTTCTTCAGTCTGTGATAGCACATTGCTGTTTACATTCCCTGTTTCTCCATTATGAATATTACTGCTCACCACCTAGAACCTTAAATAAATTGCTTGATGAAAGGTTCATTTGGGCATAGAAAAGACAAAAATATGTGCCAATATATCAGGAATTGCTAAGTCTGACACTGCATGTTAATTCTGCTTGTTTTGTGCTGTTGCACACAGCCTTATAACCATTTGAAATTAGAATATAATCCAAGTATTTTTGGATTATATTTGCTTGTGTTTCATGTCTACCCTGCAATTTGTAAGACTACCTGCCATTTTGAACAAGGATGTTATAATGATCTTGCTATTAGCCAAATAATTTCCTCTCAGACATAAATTCCAATGCTGCATATTATCCTCTTTGTGCCAGCACTCTGGAAATGGTTTACAGACAATAGTGATTTTGTAGCCCTCTAGTCCAAGAATAAATTAATGTATAATCTGCACAATGTCAGCACAGGAGTTGGCAGGCTTAGTAGATTCTACTGCATTTCAGCCATTTTCTGGCTAGGCTAGTACATAGAAAGTCCAATTAAGAGATTTTCTAAATGCGTAAAAATAATTACACTAACATCTCCCTTTTCCATCATCCCAGTATTTCACTCTTCCAATCTTTCTAAAGGTCCAACATTTTTCTTAATTTTTGTACAATCATTTGTGTAACAGTCTGAAAGATCTCTGGTCCAAATAAAGAAGCTGCTAGCGAGGAATTTTGCCATCAATATTTAGATACACTTGAAGAATAGCTTGAAATTTATAAGCAACTCTAGCATGCTAAGAGAACACATTTATTTCTGAACACTGATCAGATATCTCTGTTTGGTAAAAGCTTTCAGTTTGTGGATAAATATTAGACACATTTATAAAAAATATGTAAAAAGCGAAGATAAAAATATGCCCATTAAAATCCTACAAATGAACAAACTTCATGAAGTTAATGATGTCTGTCATATAACTTGTACATTTAGGAAAGAATATGGAATTCTGGGACAAAAATGAATTTGTTTCTCTCCCTGTCATCTATTTAGGGAGTTCTGAAGATAAACTGTTCATGTCTAATTATAACATTTGTCATAGCTACCTCCAAAGATTTCATGTTGTTAAACTACCATTTCATCTTTGTATCAAAATCTAAAGCAAACCCAAATAGCAAATGAAGAAAAATGAACTGATTAAGTCACAGTCAAGTCTAGTAGGTATGTAAACAGCCTACACACAATTTTCAAGGTCTCATAACAACCCCTGCCCAGAGGCTGCAAACCTCAGTGAAATTTATTTTGTAACTACAGATTAGAAACTCCTGAAAAAAAATTACAGTATTTAATGTGAACAAATATTTGTCAAGCAAAATAGGCCTGTGCAAACTGAAGCCTTATGCAGAATCTGAAAATTAGGAGACTCCAAAGACTGTTTTGCAGAGCTGGCTGATGAGGACAAGTATGAAAGTTCACCTAAGAATAAGACTGATGCACAGGCTACCCCAAAACAAGAAAGAAAGGAACTCAGGACAGCCCTGTTTCAAGCCCTAGACCTCAGACATCTATTTGCAGGTGCCTGCAGAGGTGGTATGGGCTGTGTTTTAGACTCAAATCCACTGACAATGATTTTAGGTCCAGAATGTATGATGCAGTGTATTCCATACAGGAAACAAATTTAAAATTTTGTACATGCATATGTGTATGTGCAGATTATTTCTTCTACTAAATATTCAGATGAAAGAAAGTATTCTTACTGAAGTTCCATTAAAAAAAAAAAAGCAGCAGTTTTTGCATAGATTGTCTGGATACCAAATGTGTCAGGTGGCTGGGTGCAATTCAGCTTGAATAGATTTAGGAAGTTTTTACAGGGTCACTTGGAACCTTTTTATATTCTATTGCTTTTTAAAAATGGAATTGCTTTCTATCTATATTACTTACTTTCTTATTTTTAAATATTCTAACATAAATTTTAATGTATTAAATATGTGAGAGTAGAGTTTGTGTAAGTCAACCAATTACCTTGTCCTTCTGTGTAGTGAGTGTACTTTCATGTTGTATTGTTCTTCTTTTCATAAAACTTATCCTGTATCCTTTGGCAATATACGTGTGGTATTAAGTGAAGATCTATACTTGAAAAATAAAACAAGTTGTTGCTAAACAATTAGGAAGCATTTTGTGATCACCAGTTCCCTAGAGGAGTCTATCCAGCACACAGGCAGGGTTTCCATGGAAACAAGAACATTATTAAAGACTCAAAAAAGTCCTGTCTTTCTCTGATTTGTCCCCTTTTCTTTTTTTTAGGTAGTTTGTGTTGTGCATAAGCATTGCATTTCAAATTGTGCAATAAATGAAAGCATTTAATCCCCTCATTAAATGGAATATATTCCTTTCTATAATAAGCTCTGAAATTCTGTGAATCTTAAGCTGCTGTTCTAATTTTAGGCAGTTTTACATTAAGAGGATATGACTATTCATTTACTGAGAGTGAATGAGAAATGTGACCTAGACTGCTATTTTTCTGTCATGCTCATTTTTTCTAGTAGCTTTAAAAAAAAGGAAAAAAGAAAAGCAAGAGGAATATGGTATGGGCATGTAACTTACATCAGCCTGGTAACTTGCTTCCTCCATATCTGAATTTCCATAACTCTTAAAGAATACCAGCACTTAGAGGGTGGGTTTTCTTTCTTGGACTGAAATGTTTGCATTTAAACATTTCCTCTGCGCTCTGAACTGTGTATGCAATTGAGATGTTCGTTGACAACTGCAGAGAAATCATACTTGCAAAAATAGAATGTTTAGATGAGAAAACATTTTAATGAAATATTCATTTAACAGGACAGCAGTAAATACGTTGTTAAATCTATCTTTGTAATGGAAATGAAACTGTGTTATCTTACTAATAGAAGTATCATGTTCTCTTCTGGGATCTTTGAAACATAGAACTTAAATCAGACTGGCTTGGGTTTTTTTTCCACTTCTCAAATGTCCCTTTCTTCTCATGATAATTCATTTTCATACTATAAGACTACTTCACATTAGAAACCACGTAACATTTTAAATTCATTTTACAGCAGTCCTAAAAATTTTTAGTATTTAGGAGTATTGTTAGATGACCAAAGAGTTAATCAGTCTCCTGTACTATCAACTTAAGTGAAGTTACAAAGCCGAATGGTGTTTAGCTAGATTTGGAATAGCCAGGATGAGAAGGATTTCTCCAAGCATCTTCAATATAGAAGTCTACATGTTCACTACATTTCTATATTTTTAAGGCCACAACAGAGAATAAACAACTTATGGTCCATCTTATGTCCTCTGCTAAAAGAAATCATAGATTTGTAATATAATGTAGGTTCGAAGGGGCCTCAGGAGGCCTTCTGTCCACAGCAAGGTCAACTACAGTAATTTGCTTGGGCCTGTGTCTACTATCAGTATCTTCAAAGATGGAGATAATGCCTCTAGAGACTGCCTCTGGGCCCGAGTTCCAGTGTCTGACCTCAATCATGGAAAAATTATTTTACCTTACATTGAATCTGAATTTCATGCTTCAGTTCATTCTCTCTTGTCTTTTCTGCTATTTACCTTTTAGAAGAAACTGGCTCCATGTTCTCAGTACCTTCCCATTAGGAAGTTGAAGACAGTAGTGCCCCATATATTTTTCTTTCCTCCAACCTGAACATATCTATTTTTTTCAGCTTCTCCTCTAGTCATAAGCTCCAGCTCCCAAATCACTGTGGCAACCTTCAACTTGACTCAGTCCAGTACACCTCTGTCTTTCCTGTTGTGTTGGGGTGACCTTGGCTCTATCACTCTCCCGTCTCAGCTGGGCAGGTGAGAGGAAATCTAGCAAAAAACTTATAGATTCAGATAAGAACATGGAGACATCACTCAGGATTAATGTGACAGGCAAAACGGCCACAGCTTGGGGAAATTAGTTTATTACCACTGAAATCTGAGTAGGATAATGAGAAATAAAATCAAATGCTCAAACACTTCCCCCCAACTCATCCCTTCTTCCTGGACCTAACTTTACTCAAGATTTTTTCTACCTCCTTCACCAAAACAGTGCAGGGATGACACAGAATGGGGGTTGATGCCAGTTCATCACACACTGTCTCTGCCATTCCTTCCTCCTCATTGGTAGGACTCTTCAGACTCTTCCTCTGCTCCAGGGTGAAATCCCTCCCATGGGAGAGAGCCCTCAAAAAACTTCTCCAGACTGAGTCATTCACACAGGCTGGAGTTCTTCATGAACTGCTCCACCACAGATCTCTTCCATGGGGCGCAGTTCTTCAGGAACAGACTGTTCTAGTGTGGGATATCCCATGGGGTCACAAGTCCTAACAGCAAATCTGCTCCAGTGTGGGGTTCTCCACAGGTTCTCCCAGGAGCCTACTTCAGTACAGTTCCCATGGGGTCAAGTCTTCCTCAGGTGCATCTACCTGCTGCAGCATGAGCTTCTCCAGATGCTGCTCCACTGAAGACCTCTATGAGGTCCAGCCTGGCTGACCATGGTCTTCACCACAGATTGCAAGAGAGCTCTGCTGTGGTGTCTGAAGCATTTTCTCCCCCTTCTTTTTAACTGACCTTGGTGTGTGAAGGGCCATTTCCTTCATGATCTCATACCTTTCTCCAGCTAAAATTGCAGTTTTTATGCCTTTCTTAAGTACATTATCCCAAAGGTGCTATCAGTGTCACTAATGGGCTCATCCTTGAAGAGCCATTGGAGCCAGCAGGCATTAGCTCTGTCACATACAGGGGAAGCTTCCAGGAGCTTCTCACAGAAGCCATCCTTGCAGCCCACCTTGTTCTAAAACCTTGTCATTCAGACTCTTTACACTCATACTGGTCTTTTAATATGACACACTGTAAAAGTGACTATTTCTCATAAATGATTATGAAAGAGCCTAAGGTGACTAGCTCAAATACAGAAGTCTAATGTATACGTATATGAAAATTAGATGAGATTTCCAGTTCCATATATTAAGTGAATACTGCAAATGCAAAGTGAAAGAAATTGCAGGAAAAACCCATCCTGAAGTACCAGACTATGAAAAAGAAGTATGAGAGAACACAAGATACAGCAGACAAGAAGATTCTGAGAAATGGAACAGGCAATTTTGAAACTGTTAATGGAAAAAAAAAAGTCACTGCAATACAAATATGGGACAGAAGATAAAATAGTAAGTAAGAACAATGCAGTGATTATTGGGTATTGTTAAAGGACCAAATGAGAAGGTCAAATCTGGGGAGATGGAGAGGGTGCACAAAGGGATATAAATATATGCAAGTGGAAACAAATTTCTCCATGGCAAAAACAAGTTGTATGTTTCCTTGAATGCATATGACTCTGTTTTGAGAAATAAACAACACAATTTTTGAATATGAATTAGTCTGTATTTTATTTTCTCTTTTTTCTTTCCTTGTTAAACAACATATGATCATATTTAGAAGCTGCTGCTCTTCATTTATCAATAACCACTATACTGCGTTCTGCCAAAAATGGTACATTTCCCTTTGTTGAATTGAGATAAAGATTTTTACTGTGTCAGGAGGACAAACATGAACATTATCTTGACCACAAATTAACAGACTGAATGGCAAGTAATCTAATTGCATCAAAGAGGCAAGGGAAAAATTCATTCATTATAGTATAGCATTTTCTCAAAAAGAAACTAAAAAAAGATAAATTTCGTGAATCTGCTGCATTTTCAAAGAATGTTATATATTTGCTAAAAAATTATAACTATAGTCTTATAAGTTTTTCACATTTGTATTTCAAATAATAAAGATATTGTCCTGAGTACATTATTTATACATATAAAAACACATTTACCAATAAAATACATAAATATATATTTATATAAACACTACAGAGACCTGCTATATGCATTTATATTCTTGTGATATTATTTTTGAAGTAATTTACTTTAATCATATTTTATTATTTTATGATCATACTTATTATTTTATAATTTTTGAAATTGTATGCCACAGGCTGAAAACTGTACTTTTTATTTTCTACAAGTTTTAATATTTCAAGAGTGCAACTTTCTGATCTTAATTTTTAATAATTTCTGCAGAAGTATAGGGAATTTCTGCATTAGAGAGTAGAGCAGGAAGTAAATATGTTTCTAGGACTGATCCTCATTTAGCAGAGGTTATTGTAGACACAGAGAAATACAATCACTTGTAGAAACCACATCAGTTTAGAATATATAAAAAAAGTAAATAATAGAGTCACAAGTATCAAGTTTTTATTTAACAAATAAAATTACTTAGCTATCTTCAGATTCCTATCTAACCCTTCAAAAACAAACAAAGAAAAAAAACAAGGTGAAAATCTTTATTTTCTGTGGTGGTCAGCTGTAAAAAAAAAAAAAAAATTAAAAAAATTGGCTTTCTAGTCCTTTCCCTTCTGTGAATTTTCATTGTCTAATAATATGATTGTATTTGCTCTTCATTGTGTGAATTCTGTAAAGGGACTAGTAATCTACATTTATCTAGCTGCCTATTTTCATGAAAATTTTAGCAGAGTTTTTCAGAATGTGTCACTACAGCTAAATTTGTTAAAAGCCCAGCTATGGATTCAAGAGGTGCTAGAGAAGGAAGAAGACAATCTGAAATTCTTAGTGATTGTATAGTCAATTCCACATCAAGTTTCAGCAGTGCAATTCAGGGCTTCTTTTGCATTTTGCTATACAAGTAATCATATGCACTGTGTTCTCCTAAGCATAATGTTTAATTTATATGACAATAATTTATGCTGTTGTTGAATTATTTAACTTTCAGGTAGTCTATGCTATAATGTAAGGAATGTGTTTTTCTTTGATTCTAACTGTTACACTGTCATCACGATGAAAATAGCACGTCATGCATTTTCTTACTGTATTTTTACATTGTGCTTTGAGAATTTTCACTTGATGCAAATACTTTTGCAGCCAATTAATTGCACAAGGTTCCTCAGCCAATTTGTATTTTCATGTTGATTTTCTGTGCTGTTACTTCACTGAAGGTGCCCAGACACATAAACAGTATTTGCCTTGTGTCAGCATGACATTAAAAGCCAACTCATTTTAGAATTAATATTTTAAAATTCTTTTGATAGAAATCTGGTCTGCTGAATTCAGATTTTTTCCTCATGCAATCTCTAAATACCTTCCTTTACTGAGTAAAAACATTGCTTTAGTAAATCCTGTGTAATGCCATTGATCCAGATGGAACTGAACATCAATCCAGCAGTACACATAACCATCGCACCATCTTCATAAACAATGTGATCTACCAAGTATTGGATGAGAAGTGTTCCAAGTGAATGTATATAAACATGTCCACATGCATTTATCATGGTGTAGGGTCTTGAAAACAGGTCCTTGACAGCCATTCTCATATAATGGACTGGACAGGACAGCCCATTGCAGGCTTTTTATAAGGATGTCTCCTATGAGCAGCTACAAACAACCTTGTCCCTTTGGTGAACCACTCACATACTTCCCAAAGCCTCTTGGGTACTGTGTCTCTCTGTGGTGATACAACATCACAAAAATCCTTAGGTACTACTGGTTATGCTGCTAGATTGGCTGCACAGTTCAAGTGCTCTTAGTTGGGGGTCAAGGTAAGCAAATAATTATATCTTGATTAGTGCACTTTAATTTATGCTCATAATAGACCTCAGCTCAAGCTACAGGAGTCAGAGTATGAATTAGCTTATATTGAGATAAGATGTTCATATTGATTCCCTTTTGATATTTATTTTGTCTAGGCACTTCAATAGCACGATTCCATTGTAATATGATATTTCATTTTCAACATGCTACCAGTAAATATTTATCACAAATAATATCAGTATACCGATTTTAATTGCCTTTATCAGGAGAGTAGTTTGACAGCAACCATACATATTCAGCTTTTTTTTAAACCCTGGCAAAGTTTTAAACTTATTTAGATAGAATTTATAAAACAAAATACTTCCATGTCTTGTATTTTGGAGGTGTCCCTGCCAGTGGTCGAGTGGTTGCAACAAGATGATGATTAAGGCCCCAAATAAAGCAATTACTTGAGTCTATATCCTTCTAGAGAGTTAATAGGGGAAGAAAGGATGAATATGGTAATAAAGAGAACCTTTTTCAGAATTCTGATTTCAGCAAGGTGGTCTACTACACGGTCTGTCATCAGGGATCTCAGAGTTTTAATTGTGAGATTACTGCATCTCTAAATACCTGCTCTTCAACTCAGCTCTGTTTCATTTTGGGAAGTGTCTGTAACAGCTCTGGTCATTCAGACTGCTGTGACTCTTAATATCAACAAATGTATTGCAACATCCTTATTTGAAAACAGTACTAAAAAGATGCATGGGGTTTTTTAAATTTATGATTCACCCAGTTCTGTTACATTGCTTTTTTTCACAAGGTCATTATTACAAGATTTTGCATGTGTTTTAAGTCCTGGCAATTGAATCTTTTGAAGTTTTCAAAAGCTGAGACCAAGCTAATGAAAATAAAAGATGAACATTTGGACCATGATTTGAATCATGTTTTAAATCTGAAGCAGTAAAATGGACACCAACCTGAGATTTTAAATTGACTATTAGACATGCATTATGATTTTCCAGGAAAAAGATTTATAATGATTTCTAGCACACATCTTTAATGTTTTGGATTTCTATCATAAACCAGAATGGCTCCAAAGATGCCATGACTACCTGTTGACTCAATGATGTGTAAAGTAAGAAGGATATATATTGTAGGACTTGATGGCTTTAGATTCAAGGCCTTTTAAAAGAACCGTTATGTATAACTTTTTTGATTAATGTTGAAGGGACAAAAAGCACAGATACTAAAAAAAGGTGAATGTGTATGTGCATATATTCACTGTGAAATTTCTCATGGCGGGAAAGGAATACTGATAAATGTACTCGACAGAGCTCAATCTTTTCGGTAGAAGATCAGAGGAAACGGATGTGTCAGGGTAAAGCTTTTACCTTACTCGCACTGATGTACATTATGAGCACCACTCCAGAGTGGATGTTGGCTACATCCACAGAAGTCAATAGTCCTTCCAGCCACTCTGTGCTGGTGTTAATGCAGTGGCTGGGCTTCAACACACAGCAGTTCCACTGTGGGCACTTTGCTTTTATGCAATTTCATATGGGTGAATTAAAACATTTCCAGCACATCTCTACAGGCAAGAGTCTTTGCAGGAAACCAGATTTGTCCACAGCCACCCACGTTATGCACCTTTACTCTGTTTTCTGGTATTGGTCTGAAAGTTGTTGATTTGTGGCTAATGTCAAGACTTGTGACAATCAATTTGTGTTTACAATATCCTGGTTTCCATGGCTTTCTGCAGTCTACACTGTACTCAGTTCTTGACCTAGGAGAGAGCACAGTATTCCCAGAATCTCAAAGACAGTATCTGAGGCTGGGAGGCATCTCTGAATATAATCTAGTTCAAGTCCCCCCACGGAGAGCAAGGCCACCTGGAGTGCAGTGATCAGAGCCACGTTCAGTTGAATTTTAAGTACCTTGGGATAGAGATCCCACAGTCACCCTGAACAACCTGTTTGAGTATTCAATCAACCTTACAGTTTGAACTGTATTACTTCTATTCCAATTTATGCCAAATTTTCTTGTTATTTCTCTTTGTACCATTGAGAAGAGTCTGTCTCCATCTTCTTTACTTCTCTGTCAAGTATTTATAAGCACTGATGATTCCCCTTGAACCTTCTCTACCCCAGGCTGAACATGCATTCTCAGTTTCCCTGGTATGTCTGGAACTCCAGTCCCTGAATAATTTGACTCTTTGTGGGACTCTCTCTGTCCATGTCTCTCATCCTGGAGAGCTATCACTGGATTCAGTGCTCCAAGTGCAAGGGAACTGGTCTCTGTCTGGACATTATGCAGCTTTTTGCATTTCACCACCCTTCGCACATTTCACCTCCCAGCTCTTCAGTCACTTCTCAACACACATCACAGACTCGTCACTACCCCATACTTTATCAGTTTGTCTATGAGAGTGTTACTGGCTAAAGTGAAGAAGATATATTCAAATTCTACTTGAAAAACTTTGTTCATCACTCAAGCAGAACACTGAAACTCCTATTTCTAAATGCTTCTGTGGTGTAAAAATCTTTTCCTTCCAGTTCTGATTTTAGTTTTCCAAATTTGAATGTCTCTGTGAACTTTTCAAATGCAGGCAGACTTAATTTAAGTTTGATAAATTTTGGCAAATAAGGTAACAGAGCTGCCAAAGCAGTCATAAATTGGCTGAGAAAATGTCTTCAGAAGAGGTTAAGTCCTGCTTCTCTCTTCTGGTGAAGCAGTAGTCACAGTTCACATTCAGGAGTGCTGAATTCTGAAGTCTCTGCATAATTAAGCAACTACAGAAATCTTGACTCTGAAACATTTTGCCATCATTTAGGGATTTTATGATGCAATAAAACACAAATTCTTATAGAAATATAACTTTACAGAAGTAAAGAGATCAAAAATATGCCACGGAAATTGTGCTTCTTATTTTGCACAGTGCTGGGTAAGAATACAGCCTGTTGTTTAGAGGTTTTACAAAAATGAGCATATGGAATTGCACATTTTAGGAAGAAATTTTGATGAACATTTGCATTTTTCTTCAGTTCATAAAAGTAAATTATTTTAAGATCCATGCTCCTTGTAATCCAGTTGTCATTAGGCCAGAAGGTTCAAAGGACTAGACAATGAAAGTCTTATGCCTCTAAAGCTCTTTACTGAATGTAATACAGAAAAATTAGTAAGAAATCTTGCTTGATGGTTTAGACACTGAAGTGGTCTCATTCCAACATTTTTAAAGCTAAGATAAAAATAACTGAAGATGTACACATTGAAATCCATTCTCCATTGAATGGTGCAAAACTTAGAATAGTGCACCTGTTCTGAGGGAAAAAATACAACTTTTAATCAGGACAAGAGAGTTGAAAATAAAACAAAGGAGGTATTCTCTTTTTCCCGTTCTTGCCCTAGGTGTTCTACTAGATTATGTGCAGGAAAATTTAAAATATATTAAGTGAATTCAAACAATACAAGTTCTTCACTGTTTTAGTTTTTCAATTTGCTTGGATGTTATGTTTCTATCTTGAAGCTCTCATAGGAGAACTATATTGAATGATAGGAGAACATATTTCAGGACCACAAGAGGTTATCAAATCTAACAGACCTCTCAAGTGTGACTTTAAATGCAGTTATTTCAAGGCTGTAAGTTTCACACCCTCTCCAGGCTAACATAAGCTCCCAGGATATAGCCTGTACCACCATGGTCTTCTTCACCAGGTACAGGGGAACTTATGCACTTGTGGCCTATAATACCTTCTTCTTCTTCACTAGACTTTGTGTCTTCAAGTTTGAATTATATTTTTTCTGTGGTTCAGAGGCAAAACTGCAAAACCAGGTCTAAAAATCAGCCACTGCCAAGTTCATACTTTGATGTAGTTTCTCTCAAGAAAGAAAAAAACCCAACAAAATTCACAAGATCATCAGTAATTTCTAAAATCGCAAGTATTATGTTATTTATCATCTTTCAAAATTTTCATGCTTGGTTTAAAGGCGAGACAAGTTTTAAAGACAAAATTACATTTATAAATCATAGTAAAAAACGTTTTTCCCTGTAAAAATTAAAAATAATGAGAAATAAAAACCAGTTGAATTTCAAGTTGATGAATTGATGTATTTACTTCTATGTATTTTTTTCCTTTTCTTTGTTGAAGCAATCAACTAAAGTAATTTCTAATTTCCTCTTTATTCCATTTTTAATGAATTTACTCTTATGCCTTCTGCCCCTCAGCAACTCAAACAGTAAATATCAGGGTTGAGAACCATGAAATCTAAATGAGTATCTTAATGTTTCAGAGCTTCTAAGCTTTATTGTTTCACAAAGCAATAGGAAACAGTTTGATCATCAAGAAATATTTATATATTTTTCTGTTGAGCTTATATTCAGACAAGGCCTGCCCAAATATTTTAATTTAAATTAACTTGGTTTGTAAGCAATAAAAACACTAATCTTTTCCCAAAGCTCATTTTATGTGAGAAAAAACTGTAATTCATTTTTTGTTGGAAGACAGCAGTAAAGGCACAGTTGACTGATATACCGACTGGTTAATTTTGTTAAAAAAATCTTGTGAATTAATCCACTGATTTCATATCCTGGTCTACTAAAACAGAAAATTTTAAAAAATAATTCTATGTACATTTTTAACCAAACATATAGGTAAGTTCAGGAGGCTGCACCCTTTGGGGCTTTTTTTGTGGTTGTTTTTTTTGTTTGTTTGTTTGTTTGTTTTGGTTTTTCTTTGTGTTTTGTTTTGTTTTTGTAAAAAAACCAAAGTATTGGCTTTATGTGCCAAGACTTTACTTGTGTTTAAATGTTTCCTTCCTTCTTTATAGAATAAACAACAATAAATGAGACCTCTGTGCACCATTTACTAGAAAACAGCTACTTTTCTTAGCAATACAGAAGAGTCCAATTTGGCTAAATAACATCCATAACATGACGTTCCCTTGGAGAAAAAAAGGGTAACTCTGAGGATATCACTGAACTTTTATTTATTGCCAGGTAACAAATCGTTTAGTTACTGATTCAGGATTTGCAAAAAAAAAAAAACAAAAACAACAAAAACAACAAAAAAACCCCCCCAAGATGTTAGAACACTTAAGCCCTTAGAGAGCAGCAATTTCCTCTGCTTTCACCTTGGCTCCATCTGTCCCTTCCCCTCGCTCCTGCTGCACCACACCTGCCTTTGGCCATCGACCTGCGGTGAGGGGACAGTGCCCACAGCTCCCCTCTGTCCCTTATCCTTTGCTTTGTTCTCATAGAATCGTGTCTTCCCCTGCTGCCCTTGGTGCCCCACTGAACCTCCCCTGCCGCCTTTCATGCCTTTCGTGCCCTTCGTGCCCCACTGAGCCTCCCCTGCTGCCCTTTGTGCCCCACTGTGCCTTCTCTGCCACCCTTGGTGCCCTTCATGCCCAGCTGTACCTCCCCTGCTGCCCTTTGTGCTCTTCGTGCCCCACTGAGCCTCCCCTGCTGCCCTTGGTGCCCATGGTGTCCGGCTGTGCCTCTCCTGCCACCCTCGATGCCCTTAGTGCCCTTCTCTGCCTCCCCTGCTGCCCTTGGTGCTCTTCGTGCCCCACTGATGCCCTTGGTGCCCATGGTGTCCGGCTGTGCCTCTCCTGCCACCCTCGATGCCCTTAGTGCCCTTCTCTGCCTCCCCTGCTGCCCTTTGTGCCCTTGGTGCCCCACTGTGCCTTCTCTGCCACTCTCGGTGCCCTTCATGCCCAGCTGTACCTCCACGGCTGTCCTCAGTGCCCATGGTGTCTGGCTGTGCCTCTCCTGCCACCCTCGGTGCCCTTGGTGCCCTGCTCTGCCTCCCCTGCCACCCTTGTTGCCCTTGGTGCCCTGCTCTGCCTTCCCTGCCACCCTTGTTGCCCTTGGTGCCCGGCTCTGCCTCCCCTGCCGCTCTTGTTGCCCTTGGTGCCCGCTGCCCTCAGCATGGCCAGGCCGCAGAGCTGGCGCGGCTCTGCCAGGCCTGGGCCCAGCGTGGCCGCCTTCCTCACGGGTCACCCCGTGTTGCCCAATCCCGTCCTCCAGGCAGGCACAGGCTGTGTGGGTATTGCAGTGTTTTCCTCTGGCATAGGTAGTTTTTGTGGTTCTAGCTCAGTGGTGGTAGATGGGAAGGCAATTTATTGTGTTTAACCTATGTTCAAGTACCATTTAAACTCCTCACCTCTTTAGCTACAGATGCATTATTTGATTTTTTTATTCTTTGCTGGCTGCCAAATCTGTATAAATTTTACTGGTATACAACACAAAAGTGCAAAGTGAGAGATTTGAGAATGTGAATCATGTCAATTTATAGTCATCACTGTGTATATTTGGAATTTAAAATCTGTGAGTTTTACAAATCAATACAGAAAATAAGATTTCCATTTGTCCTCAAGAACCGTTTTATGTCCCTCTACTCAAAAGCTGGATGAAATTTATGAAGGTCAAAGATGAAAAATTTTCTGCAAAGCTATCCTGAAAGATTTTAAGTTGATGGATGTTTTTCAATCTTTATATTTCAATTTCTGGAATCTGTAGGGTTATTTTTTGTTCATAAATTATGAGGAAAGGCTGAAATATTCTCATTGCTATAGATTTGTAGCAAAAGTCAACATATAAATGTTTCTCAGGTATTATATATTTATATATCTATCTTGTATTCTATTTTGGAGTTTCTAGAATGCATCAAAATATTATATAAAATAAATATAATATACATTATAATATAGACACTGATCTCTATACTGTCCAGATCCATTCTTTTAATCTCTGACTCTAAACATTACATTAATGAAACTAAATTAAAGAACTAGTTTTTATTTAGCAGAGTACGATCTTGCTAACCTAATGAGAAGGTCTTTGACCCAGGTCCACTGGGTTTTTGTGGTTGTTTACCAAAGCTTGAAGGCTTATTGAAGAGCAGAGGATCAGAGTACACAGAACAGACTGATGAGGGATTTTCTTGCACTCTTTTTGATGAAGTCGGGTGACCAGAAACAGGTCTCAAGTGTCTGTACGCAAGCAAATCTGGTACAAGAAGCCCAAGAATTGCAAATTTACATGTGACCAGAGATGAATGACATAATTAAAATCACAGAGCCCCAGCAAAACAATTGGCACTGCTGGAGTTCTGCAATAGACATATAGAGACTCTCCAAGAAAAGTGGGCAGGAAACAAAAGCAGTAAGTGTTCGTGCAAAGGAGGAAGAAGAGGGAACTGGCATTGCCTATAAAACTTCCTAAAGATATTTTTGTGCCTATGTAATCTATTACTGCGCTCGTTAGCAAGTTTCATAACCACACTATAATACTACAGACTTTAAAATTGAGTTTAACTTTTTAAGGTGCTTTTCACTTTAGCCTGTATAGTTTCTATTCTGCCAATTGTAGCACAGCCAATGAAGAAACAGACTAAGAAACTAAATTGAAGTTGGGTTTTTTTTTGTGAAGGCAGTATAGGATGTGTGGAAAATGTAACTGTTTAGCTTGCTATAAATATCTAGATAGATAAGATGATGTGATATATTGTGTACCAGATTAAAGCTTGATCTACCATACAATCTCATTGAATTCTCAATGAAATCCACAAATTTGCATGTTGTATAAATCACTGATGACATTGCCTGTCTTTGATCATCCATTTTACTGTTCAATATTTATGTAACATTATTGTGAGTATCACTGAAAGCCACAAAAATAAGCAGGAAATTAAATAAGACTTAACTAGAGAAATATATTTTCAAAATTTATTATGAAAAATGAACGGCGAACAGCAAAACAGGAATTAAAAAAAGATAAAATTTTATGAAATCAGATTTCACTGGAGATTATTTGAAGTTGTCGACGTCTCACTTTTTTTTCCTTCTTTTTAATGGGCATTTAATCATAAGATTGTAAAAGCAAAAATAAAGAAGAGAGATAAGAAACTGCAGGTATCTATGAACATAAATAGAAACAATCTATGCCCACAAAAAGAAAAACAAAAACCAAACCCCCAAAACATTACTTTCATAATCATCAGTCATCATGATATCAGTGATACTCCCTCTGCATAAGAGCCCTTATGCATATTCAGAGATCTTAATTTAAATTCATAATACCTTGAAAAGCTTTTTAATGCCAAGTCTCCTCTTGCATATCACTTTGAACAAACTTCCCCTTTCAGCATATGGTTAAGATCAGAGAAATATGTTGGGAAAAATGACATTTTGGCAGCAAGTGTATGTTTTGCATTTATGCCTTCATATCACATTTGCAAGATTACTATTGGATAAAATTTCCCAGTACATGACCAATTCAATTTAATTTGAAAGTATGGAGTATGAATTTTAAAAGTAGATTTTGAAATAAATCAGTATTAGCTATGTAATTGTAATTGAACAATGTCAGACTATCAACTCTTAACTGAAGTGTTGTCTTCTTACAATTTCTGTGAGTGTTTTTCTTCATTCTTGCTAAATGGAAATTAAAAGGATAGGGATGCACACAATTCTTTCAAGGTATTTAGGTTCTTTACTGCTGTTTAGCTACTACATTTTGACTGTAGTGATCATAGTGTGCATTGGGTGTGGAAGCATGCAGCACATACACACACAATATAACTACATCCATAAATTCTCTTGATAACCAACAAACAGATAAATGCACTCTCATTAACTACTATCTTCCATCCTTTCACAGAGAGGTATCATTTTCCCATTTCATGGACTTTATCCTCCCCTCCAGATGTTCAAAAATAGTCCATGATTTGGGACCTCATTCATCAGGATGGGTGCCTAGGACAGGAGAAGCAGCACACTTGATGATTGGGCACCAACACCAGCCAGATCCGAGTCACTGCCACACTGTCCTTGCTCCTCACAAAATTCATTCTTCATAGGTTCGTGTTATTCCTGTTGTTTTACTCCCTGCAACATAGAACTTGCACCACAGATTGTTTTTTCCCCAAGATTAAATGTCCTTGAGGCACACACGGGGTTTCCCCATCCTGCTGCTTTAGCCACCAATTATACTGTGGTCCTTGAGCAAAGACAATCCCATGAAAGGACTTGCCTTTTCCCATGGAAAAAGAGGGTTAGGAACTTAAGTATCTTTGAGGACTCCTATCTTGGTAGTTTGTTAGAGGTAATTCAGAAAGTTACAGAAAAGCAGGGAAAGAGATTGTTGTGAATCTGTACCAAAATGACAACAAAGATTATCTTTCCTCTCTTCCTTGTTCACATCTCCTTACTGGGCTTGTTGCACATTGATGGAGATCAGCCACTGTTACTCTTTATAAATGTTCCTGCACCAGTTATTCTTTTATTTGCAACATTTCATAGCTGACATCTAAGAAATTATGCTGCTTCAATTGTGATAGAAATAGGGGTGCTAAAAGCAGGTTGCACGAAATACAATTACTACATTTTCTTTAATTTGTCAGGGTCTTGTACACTACGAAGTTAGTGGTAGAACTCCTGTCAAGAGTGTTTGTCAATTTACTTGAAAATCGAATCTTTTTTTACACTGTCTTCACAACTTAAGGCACCAAACATTTGCATGGGCATAATGCTTTTCAGTCTTCTCACAGATGGGAGCTTTTACCTACGGGGATCTGATTGCAAGACTTGAACCAAGGAAATTATATTGTAGGCAGAGGAAAATAAAATCACAGTACAGTAAATCTGTTACTTATTGTTTTAATGCTTGCAATACCGAGATGAGTGTGCTTTTGGTTATATATGCAACACTTAAATGTAGATGATATTAATTGTATTTGTAGCAAATTTGCTACATGAATCAGAATAAAAACCGTGATGATTTGTTTGGGCCATTTTGCTGATGGCAGCAAAATCACACTGTCAAAAAATTCCAAAACAGCTGTGGCTCAGAATAAACTGCATGCTCATTGGCATAGCTTATATTTTTAAACAGTGCCACACTAGTTTTTTAAGTTTTGGTATACTATAGCAACATGGTTAGTGAACAGTTGTATTTCTCAGAACTAAGATAGGTTTCTCTATAATTAATTTGTGAAAAGCAGAACATGAATTCTGCAACACAGTAGGAAAGTTTACTACTGTAAATCAGCAATTTAAAATTATTTTTCTGAATGTCTGTAATGCAGGAAAACATTATATTCTTATTAATTTATATTTTTTTTATTCCTTTCACAGTATGGGGCCAGAACCTGTGATGTGATGAGGTTTCTCAGTTTTATTATATCTAGTAGATTCAAAGTGCCTTGCCAAATTAGTAGGAATACATTTGAAATATGTTTTTACTTTGTGTTTGGTTGTTTTGTTTTGTTTTGTTTTGTTTTCATCTGGCTATGGCATAATTTAGCAGAATTTTTAAAAGACAAAACCTGGTATTTTAAACTTGTAAACTGCTGTAAGAAAGAGTCATGAATTTTTTTTTTTCTCTTAGAAGTGAGACATTATGTGTGTCAGAATTCTTTAAACTTTTTGTTCTGTGATCCTATACTCCTTATAGTTGTTTTTTCGGGTTTTTTTCCTATCCTTATCATTCGTTTTTCATCAATATTGACTGGATTTTCAGACTCTGAGGCAAATTTTATTCATACTAGCACTCTAATTGAGCAGAAACGACCTTCAAATATGCTCCAAACATTTGGGTCATATACTGAATAAGTAATGTAATATGGTATTTCCATTCATGTTATTTGAATGATATTTCCATTTTTGAAAGAAAAAGCGCTAAATTTACAATTAATTTATTAGCTCACAGAAATAATTTTAACATAAGATCCTTAAAAATAATTTTTGAGTTATTAGGCATATATATACTACTAATAAAAAAGATATAGAGCACCAATCATTTGAGAATTGTTTCATCATAGCATAAGTTCTTTTAGAAATGATTTTGTGAATATGCAATGTTTGCCTGCTATACCCAGTCTAAGATCACGTGCTAAAAAACAGAGTAATTTTGGTTTCAGAGCACTGTTAAAAAAAAATCATTGTCATAATTGATCAAATTGATCACAGTTTCATATGACATGAAAAATGTATTCCTATGGTAAAATTGTAAATATTTGATCTATTAAAACTTGTTACACTGATGTAAACATTTTAATTGTGAAAGCATCTTGCATCTGGCATTAAGAATTCACTCATGAATGGCTTTGGTTTGAAAACTGATCAGCTGTTTTAAAATGAGAAAATGATTTCTCAAGAATAAACCTTATGACTAGATACTCACTAAAATAAAATATGAAAATACAATTGGTATATAGTGTGTAAGATTTTCGTGCTTCTTTTCTCAGTATAATGTAACTGCTGCACTTCATGTGTCAGACTGTTTATGACAGGGATTAAACTCAAGTTGATTCATGAAAGCATTTTTGGTTAAAGCAAAAGAAGAAATAGTGACATTTTTGCATGCTATTTAAATTGAAACAATGCTAATCAAAATTTATACTTATTAATAAGTTGTAGATTATAAAAATATGTGCACAAGTATAATCATCCTTAAGTAACTGGTAACTTGAAGCAATTACTTTGTTAGCACCTTAATTTCAGAGCAGAATTCCAAGTCAAGCATGTTAAAAATTTTTAAGCAATTGTTCACCTAAACAGTAATGAATTTCTATTCTCAGCAAGAAAGTATACATTTTTAAGGGGTGATTTTAATGTTTTTTTCTTTTTTTTTATTTTTATTTTTACAGCTGAGGATGCTTGTGGAGGAACTATGAGAGGATCAAGTGGAATCATCTCGAGCCCCAACTTTCCTAATGAATATCATAATAATGCAGATTGCACATGGACAATTGTGGCAGAGCCTGGTGATACTATCTCACTCATATTTACAGATTTCCAAATGGAAGAAAAATATGATTATTTGGAAATAGAAGGTTCTGAACCACCTACAATAGTGTAAGTCAAATATTGCAACTTTAATGTGATAAAAAAGATGATGAAATGCGAAAATACACCTTTTTGTTACTTTTCCTTTTGTGAATATGTAGTCTTTCTAAAAAAACCCTTCACAGTAATAATTGTGACCATGGCATAAATGTTGATATTCCAATTGCAGCTGCAAAATGGTTATTAAATATATTGTGAAGATGTAGCATCAAGATAGACTCATTTATGTAGACTCATTTACCTAATTGGGTCTAATCATTTAACAATTATTATAGGGAAAATGTATATATTTAGAAACAGATTGGAATGGACTGTTGTACTTGTAAGGGTTGGTGAAGCCTTCACAGAGTTTCACAATGTCAGAAAGTGAAAGGCGTGGAGGCTTTCAGCACAGAGCTAGGGGGAATCAGCACTGGCCACACCTGGTGGTCATGGGCTGCCTCTGGAGGAGTTTCTGTACCGAGAACTGTCTGCATGGTCTCTAAATAATGTGAGCATGGTTGGTGATACACTTACCTAGAAATATGCATCCTGATCTGTGAGACCAAACACCCTCAGCTGAGTAGTTGCAGTACTTTTTGGCGCTGGTTTTACCCCAAATATAGCACCTTCAATGAGAGCTTATGACTGGGTTTTTTTTTGTTGGCTTAGCAGTAGGAACAATATTTTTGCTAGTCTGACTTCTTCAATTCTTAATCTCAGTGTGGATGTGTTCTGTAGGTGTTGTAACACAAACACAAGAAATAAAATAGTAAATAACCTCTTTCAAGATCAGATTCCATTAAATAGGAAAAATAAATTTTATACATTAAATATAAATTCTGTGGCTTCCTGGTCTGGTAGTTTTATGGTAACAGCATCCCGCTACTCAAGAAACATGTCAATGTGACAAATCCTTTTGTTTATTTTATTGGTTTATATAAAGCTGTTTCACAGAAAAGGAGTTGCATACAAACCCATAAATCACAGTTATGGTCTCCAGTAAAGTTTTGATCTCTTAACTGGCTCATGAAGCTTTCTGGAGGTTCTGTATGACAGAAGCATGTGAACAATAGGTGATATAAGTGGTTGGCTAAATACATTAAGGACAGTGGAGTCTGGTTTTGTTCACATCGGTGTAAAGCCCTTCCAAATGTAACAGAAACTAAACAAAATGGTTTTGATTTTATAATAAAGAAAGATCTAAAATTAGATAATTATATTGTTTTAAAAGTATCAGATTAGGTTTCTGTAAGTGTTGCATACAAGTAATATATTTTTACTGCTTCAGAGTGTAATAAAAGTCTAAGATTTAGCAAATAGTGTTTTCTAATTTGAGTTAATTTATACTGCCACCTACATAGTTAATTACCTGTATTAGGTATAATTGCCATTGAGTTTTTCAAGCTCTTAAACTGAAATCTTTGGAACTATCTGTCAGCTAAAATAAATTTTAAATAATACTTTATAATAATTAGTGAGGTAACACCAATGACACACAGACATTATGAATCACTTGAATAGCTAAATGTACATTAGATTTTTCTTAAATGTGTTTTATTTATTCATTTATGAGCTACAAACAATTATTTCATTTTTTTTCTATAAATACAAGGCTGTATTCAAATGACATAATAAGATTATTTTAAATATGGAAATTCCCATTATGTGTTTGCAAAACATGAAAATTTACAATGCTAATTTAATAATTGCTCATGTAGAGAAACAGACTGAAAGCATATTCTTTTTTTAGCTTGTCATTTATATTCCCTAAATAGGACTGATGTGTTAGATTAGGGAAAAGTATCCCCCCATATGTTGGGAAAAACAGCTTTAGAAAGCTTAATTAACAGCAATTTGTTAATTAGATTTAGAGTGGTAATACTATATATGCCCTTAGACTATAGTTAATCTAAAACTAAACCCAGGTTCTTTATCTTTCATTCTGGAAAAAATATTTACCTAGTTTTCAAAATTACTAAAAACTTACTGGTTGATCTGGATAATGAGTATTATAAAATTTTCCTAGAAAATTTGGTGCTTCATATGAGTGTTATACCTATTGATTTAAAAGAACTCCTCAAACTTTTCTTCTGAACATCTGCTGTGTAAAAAAATATTTCTACTTTTTATTTCTAACTGAAATAAAGAGCCACATTGTGCATCAAGTGGATAGGCTGGAGCTATCCATAAGACAAGACTTAAAATTCTCTATGAAGTGCTAACTTTCTATAGTTTTGTAGACAGTTGTAATAATATTTCAGTTTTTGCAGTCTTTTCTGTCAAGAAAATCTTGATAGGCCATTTTCATTTAAATAGTAGTAAGAAGTTATGTAGATGCCCTTCAGAGTTCTTGTTGTCATGTTGCTTATTCTAACATTTGCCAGCTTGAGTTGAATAAGAGCATTTCTAAAATTTTGGAAGTGAAACTGAAGGAAAATTATTTGTTTAAGGAAATTATTTTACCTATTTTTTTCAATAAACAAAGAACTGAAAGTTAATAAGATCTAGTGAAATGTGACTTTTTGTCTACCAAAAACTGGGCTGTGCCAAACCAATACACAAGTTGACAGCTGTTCTTCCTCCATATTTGGAGGGTTTGGTTGCTAATTAGAATTTCTTGACTCTAAATTCCATTTTACTAGTGCTGTGAAAGAATAAAATAATAAACAGAACCTATAAGAAATATTAGTGAAGAATATACTAACTAGTGGCAATTAAAGTGAAGGTGAGTAGGCAGATAATATCTGTTATGGAAAAGGCTATTTCTGGTGTTGTTTTTTTTTTTTTTTATGTGTGTGGAAAATGCAGTTATCCATGTTAGGTAGATATATGGTCACTTTTATTGCCAGTTTGGTTGCAAGAAAAATTTGGAGGCATTTAAAAATTAAGTGTACTGTCATGACAATCTTCAACAGACACAAGCATTAATAAAACAGATTCTCAATCACAACTTCCTACCAAATTGGTTATTTATTTATCCAGTGCCCGAACAGGTTAGAGTTACTTTCAATTAATGTACTTGATTAAATAATGCTCATATCAAAGGCTACAGAGGAAAATCTCTGCCTGACATAAATATGGCAGCACAGGGATTAAAATCACACCTCAATAGTACCAGTACTAATGAAAGTAACAATATGTTGAAGGAAAAAGACCAACACAGAGAAGACAAGAAGCAGAGGTTCTCATAAGAAGAGATTAAAATAGGAGGGAAAAAAAATCCCATCTAAGGCCCAGCATTTATTATCTTGAAAAATCACTTCAGCTTAGAAAGTGACAAATATAACAATGTCTGTTTTAGAGATGAAGATTGTTGACACAGCTTTAGATAATTATCACTGTTTTCTCACTAATGCAAAGTCTTTAAGTCTGTGTTTAAGGCTAAGAGGAAGGACTCAGGAAGGTGAGGTTTATGAGTTATATGATTTTAATAAATATACTAAAAGCCCCAGATGAAAGTTTTTAATCTGATAACAGTTGAATTTAAATTTAAGTAATAGTAGCAAAATTAATACTGCTTATCAAAGGAAAAATTATTTCAGAAGAATGTCGTGGTTGTAGCCAAATAGGTAGAAAATTTTATTCAATTAATAGAGCAAGCAAAGTGCAGTCAGAAAAACCTCCTGTAATTATCAGTGTTTGTTTACTGATAGTGGATAGAATTAATTTTTACTAGATTTAATTGCAAAAACAAAATAAAACAAACAAATAAAAAAAACACACATTAAAAATAAACAAAAGAAAACCTAAAAAAACAATAAAAAAGACATTGCAAAAATCGGCCAAGTTTTGGAGTGCCCAAATCCTTTTCTTCCCTGCCTAAATCCAGGGAACAGAAGGTAACAGAGATAATACTTAACTGTGGAACAGGGAGAGTAGAAAATCAGGAATAGGACGAATACCAATGCTAAAAATATTATCTGGTTTGAGCCTTTGATAATCTGTTCATTGTTTGTTATCATTTTTATCTTTTTCTGAAAGACTGAGAACAAAAATGAAGTTCTTGGCTTTCTTGGAAACAAAAGCTTTCCACAGAAGTGAGGTATTTCTGTCCTTTGCTGTTTACTTCTGTAATTTAATTTTTTTCTTGGTGATTCAGCAATTTCACCTGTGGCATTTCCATGAGGTCTTTTGGAACCCTCCTAGAAGCATTCTGTAATGTGTAGGATTCAGGCACAATGAGTGTTTAAGAGGGGAATTTGTTAAGTGACTGTGGAGGTTAATGACATGTCATTCATTGTTCTATTGTTTCTATCTGGCAATCATCATCTGAAAAGGACTTTGAAACTAGTTTTACATCTGGCACGCTCAAATTCTTACTGAAACATGAGAAAGATTTGAATGTAAGAGAGGAATAAGATATCAAATCATATATTTAACAGTAGCAGTGGAGGTTTTCTTGTGTTATTTTCTACTACTTGTTCTTTTGTGTTTCTGAAGAAATAGAAGGGCCTTCCATAGTGATTACCCTGTTTTGTTGGGGTTTTCTGCATTAATTTCTCAGGTTTTAGTTCAAAGTGCAGTTACAAATGTACCTCAAACTTTGCAGCCAGAATAGACACAATAAACATGAGTTACATGATGAAAATCTGTAACTTAAGGGTAGACACCTTGCAGTCTATTACTTTGTGGCATTTCAATTTAGTGCTTATTAAAAGGAGCATATGATTCCTAGAAATTGTCATATCCATGGAAATAGAAATCAATCAAGCTGTAAATCCAGAGTTTAATCCTGGAATTCAGTATGTAATGTACGTGTCCACATAACCAGCTTGTAAGGAAACACAAGACAGAATGACAAAATTTTATTAGCAGGATAGTTCTGCATGGAAGGGAACTCAGGAGCAGACCTGTCCAATCTACTGCTAAAAGCAGACTCAGCTTTTAGGTGAGGCAAGGTTACTCAGGCCTTTATCCAAATATGGAGTCTAAACAATCTGTGCAGACAACCTTCTTAATTTCCTGACTGTCCTCATGGGAGGAAAAGCTTTTCCATTTTTTCCTAATTTAGAAATCATTGTTTTCAGTCAGAAACAACACAAAGAATTTATTATTACCAATTACCTGTCTGAGGTCCAAACATCTCCTGAGTTCTCTTTCTTCCTCATGGATAGGCAGTGGCATGGCCTTTCTCCTGAGCAGGTTGGCTGATACAGCCAATCCTAGCTCATGGGTTGAAGATCTTCCTTCATCAGGCTCAAGTTGTGCCATTCATCTCACAGGGACACGTACAGGAGCAGAGATATGATTAGTCCTGTCTTCCTCTGGAATACTAAATGCTAAAGCTTATCTGGCACATGTGATTTATAACTACATAGTGGAGTCAAGCCTCAGTGAGAAAACTATCTGTTAAATTCCAGCATGTATTTGCATCAGACAAGTCAGGTGCAGGCACAGAATCCCCTTGGCTCACCATGGTGCAAATGAACAATTTACATGGCCGCTGTGATGCCGCTTTTGGAAAAACACCAGTTCCCACTTCTATTTCTGACTCATCCCCTACCTGGTGTTGGCTCAGGCATTTACCCAGGCACAAAGGAACTGCACCAGGAAGTGACACAAGTTAAAACCTAGCTTTCTTTCCCCCTGTGTTAGTGAGCAGGAAACACAAGAGTTGAAGACAACAGCAAGGCACATAGGGAGAGGAATATTGTTTCTTGAAGGAATAGAACAACTTTATTGTCAAAATAAAGCCTGATCTGTTGTCTCCTCAGGTATTTGTATGTTGAATAATGGTACCTATGGAAAGATTTTTTTTTTCACTTTTGCAGTAGGTGCAGAAACTTCACAGAGTTATTTTATTTCCTTTATACTTTTTTTATACTGTATCCTTAATTTAATGCATTCCTGTGATGGTATGAAATATTTTATTTTGATTAATACACAATGTCAGGAAGAGAGTATTTGGTTGTTGCTGTTGCAAAAGGTGGTTAAAAGCACTTCTTTTGAACAAAATTTTCTGAAGCTGCTCCTAATTTCTTACACTTCCTATGTTCAGGAGCACTGCAAAAGGAAACATTTGTAAACCTTCTCTGAAGCCACATGTTTTCAGTATTCTGATAGTACTTTTTAATATGCATGAAGTTATTCTCATCCGGAGTTAGATATTCAGGAGTTATCAAATCAGCAGTTATACACTGGATGGGCTTTTTATGTATATTCTTTTCAACAGAGCTAGGATTATATTATTTCACAAAGTCTTATCAACATTCGGAAGCAAATTGAAAAACAGTTCTCTTGAAACTTTATATGCAAGAACATTACTCTGGTTTTCCCACATCCCTCTGAGACAAAGACTACTGCTTTTGTGCTTCCATGGGTCACTTTAATCCTCCTTTGATGAAACAGATAGAGTGCTTCCAGTGTGGCTTATTTGTAACTCTGCTTTGTAGAAACCAGGTAAATAATAGTCTAGACCTGGGGGATTTTGCTAATGAATACTCTAAAAGTGTAACAAAAAGAAAGAAAAGTAGGAATATAAAATTGGAAGTCTCTTACAGCAGATTTGGGGAATAAAATAGGGGTAGGAAGATGGCTTGATGATTTAACAGGGAGCACTTTCAGTGTGCTCCTGCAGCAGAATACTGCACTGGTATTGATGTGGTCATTCACTATAGTCTCAGGATGGCAATTGTTGGAATAGTAAGGAGGACATTGCTCTTGTCTTGACTGAAACCTCAGTGAGTGAACTCGTAAGTAAGTTTTATGCTGTGTGAGCTGTATGGTGGGGGAAGGTGTATTAGGGTAGCATAAATCTCAAAACAAGGCAGGGAAAAAACATCACAACAAACTCAAACCCCAAAGAGCAACTAAACTAAAAAATGTGTGATTGTTTCATTCCAGAGTAATTAAAATGTGACATTTTCTTCTCATGTGTTCTGGGTCTTTGCCACATTTACTTTATTCGGCAACGTAAGCGGCATGTTGTGGGAGAGCAGTGATCCCTAAAGAGACAATCCCAAATCACTCTCATTCCTAGATTCTGAATTTAAAATTTTAGTATGGTTTGTATGCTGAGTAAACTACATGCATTCATAATTGCAACTTTTATGTCTCAGGCTACAATAGCTAAAAGTATAATATTTTGAATACATGAATGAAATCCTTTAAATTAATAAATTCAGACAATATTAAACATTATTTATATGGGCCCTACAGGCTAATGATAACTTCACAAACTAATGCTTCTTTTTGTGATTGTCCATCTGTTTTGCTTGTGAATATCACATTAGGGTATGTAGGGTGTAAATTCACTTGTAAAATGAACCAGTGACTAAAACAAACAATTAAGCATCTTTTGAATCTGCTAATGCAATTCCATTATATTAAGGATCCACACAAGGTCAAACTAGTGTCAGAACAATTTTTTATAATTACTTGCCAGTGATGCAGGTGACTAGTGACAACCCACAACTTTCTGGCCATGACCTAACAGTCAGTAAAAAATCAAAATAAACCAGTCATGTTCATTTACTGAATGTTTATTTCTTCTGCATACAGTAGGTCATGCAAAATTTGACTCTTAGGGTAGTCATGCATTGGAATAGGTTGTCCAGGGAGGATCTTAAACACCAAGCTGGTGTTTAAGAGATGTTTGAGCTGCCACTGGGCGATATAATTTAGTGGTTTAGGGACTAGAGTGGTAGTGCCGGGTTGATGGTTGGTCTTGATGATCTTAAAGGTCTCCCAAGCTTAATAATTCTCTGATTAAGTGATTTCACCTGACAATATCCAATGTTTAATCATAATAAATGATAAGATGCAAACTATACTTTCAATGGCAGCTTTATTGGTTGTATTGTGAGGCTTTTTCATCATCAGCTACTTTTCTATCCTCTCCTAAAAAGTTTATTAATGAAGATCTATCCTGATTAAGTGAACTCCATTCTTCCTTCTTTGCTAAGTAGACTTTTTGGATACTTCTGTAACTAAAGATATTTGGATATTTCATAAGTAAGTTGTTGGTAGCTTCACATCTCTCCATCAACCTTTTTGGTATCCAGACCAGTGTCTTTGAACCTGCAGAAAAATTACCTACTGCATAGTGCATACTCATTCTTCCTGAAGCATATAACACAGGTTTTGACATCTTTCATGTGGATATATTGCACTGCTGCAGAAATTTTTTTCCCCATTATTTTTTATGTCAGAGGACAAACTTAAACCATCATCTCTATTTTCTGAGCAAGAATTTGCTGTCCTGAATGTCCTAAGGGAAGTTAAAGGTAAGGTGAAGGACTGCTTGTATAAGGCTTATTTTCTGTTTAGTAACTGACACTATGCCTTTCAAGAAAAAGAATCAAAACAATTCTGAACTGAAGCTTCCAACTTTTTACTTAACTTTCCAATCCTAAATAACTCATAGAATATGAGATTCAATCCCAAAATGCATGCATGTTTGCTTGTTTGTATTTTGAGGTACATGTTTTCCAGGGGAATTCTGTAATAAGGTGGAATTAAGGAACTGCTACAGTGTTGAATGCAATTTAAAGCAGAGTTCAGCTCCTATGGGAGAGAAATGAGAGATGATTATGACAGAGGCAAAGGCCAACAGTCATTAGAGTATTATTTTTTCATTTAGCTTTGAATTACAATGAATCTAATAACAAGACCTTCCACCAGCTTTTAATGGATTTAAACTAGGTAGCTGAAAGTTACATTTATACTGAAAATTTCACTAACTATGAAGCCACAGTTTTGCTAGATAGGCTGGAAATTATTTTTATTACTGTACCTTTGAGCATCAGGCATATAGAGACATAAATTGGAGTGTTACAGAAATGTTGCCATATCATCTGGTTTTGGTGATTTTGAACAGAGGTTCCCCAAAACTGTGAAGCAGAGCAGTACATTTTATTATTCTGCTCTATAAAGATTCCACAGAAATCTTAAATTGTTAAATTTGTAATTTCAAGTCTATGTTGCTGTTTAAAAGTGATGCAACTTGGTTTAAATAAAAGTCTGATCTATTTAATATGACTTTTTCTCTTAGTTTGTGCAAAGTTTGCTACCCATGCACAAAAAGGGTAAACATGAACCTGATGGTTTCAATAGCCTAGTTCAGTTCACACAGTGGAGTTCAGATACTTTGCAAAATATCTTGGTATTCCTGGTCTCTGATTTTCCTTTGGGTTCACCTGGAAATGTGGGGCATAGATTTCAACTTTAGTGGCTCAGAATTCATGGTAGGATTATCTGTTGTGGTGCTCAGATTGAAAACCATTTGATACAAGCAACTGGTTCATTCAAGAGAATATATATACATGTTTTCCCATTAAAAAAAATCTAGGGACAAATACTCTGAACTGAAGTTTGCAACTCAACCTGAGAAAAATCAGAGTTTGGAGTAAGATGCCATTGGTAACAACAGTACTCAGCCACATAAATAATTGGGATTTTTTTGATGCTAAATGAGATAGACAAAAAAGAAGGTACTGTATACCTATTTGTCCTGAATACCTATCTGTCTGCATTGATGTAAGCAAAATAAAAATATTTCCCTTTGTATTATATTTTAATATATATCTGAATTTAAAATAAAAAAAAGAAAGGAAAAGACTACTGCTGCCAACATTGAATGCTGAAGTAGAAGAGCAAGGCATTCTTTGTATTTGAAAAACTGAAAAAAATACCTACATGTAAAAGACTATTTGATGAAAAGGAGGATTTAATTTATCTAGAAATTGGTTGAAAGAGCAGAATGGCATTATATAGGCATATGAAGATATTTATTTTTTTATGCAAAAAAAGTATTTTTCTAAAAATATGAAGGATTAAGGCAGTTTGAATGGAAATTTTTTACTGTTTATGGGTAAATAGACATCAATACTGTGGAGAAGGACATCAGGCATTAAAAAACCTACCAAAACCACTTCAAAAAAGAAGGGGTTAATATAATCCACAGGAGATCTGGCAGTAAGTGGAAGTGAATATATCAACTACATAATAGCAGGCTACCCTATTTCAAAAGAAAGATATATATCACAGTAAGAGACCTTTAAAGCTCCTGGTGCAGTCATAAAGATATACAGAGCAGAAAGAAATTTTGCAAAAGGTGAGAAAAGAACCACATGACTAATGAATAAAAGCATAAAATACTAAGAAGCTTTGAGAATACAGTAAGAAAGGCTATCACAGTGGCTGAATTACAATTACCAAAGGATATAAAAGACAATGATGGAGAGAGCTTGGAACTACATTACAAGGAAAGAGAAAACAAGAAAAATTGGTTCCTCAGTGAAACAAAAGCAACAGAGGGCAAAGGAAAGGGACACCTGGAGAGTTGTAATAGAGACAGTTAGCACTGAACCATGTAAAAATAATGGAGTAAAGTGATGAAAAACTACTGAATGAAAAAAAAAATTCTTTTTACCTAGCATTTTTTTATTACAAAATAGTAGAAAAAAAGAGTCAGTGTTGTCTGCAAATATGTGGTGTACTTAATTGGGAAAAGGCACACAAAGAACATGTACTGTTTAGACTCTGTAAGTCATGTTGTGGTGCATCTTAAATGGATTAGATCTAGGCCCGCTAATGTTAAATATTTTTGCAATATCTCAGTGGAAGAAGGATTATACATAAATATCAATAATGTCAATTTGGAGGGTTATAGGCTTTTTAAAGGACAGCAATATATTTCACAATAATGCTGATAAGTCAAAGTGAACTTGAACATGTGAAATTTACTTCAGAGAGTACAAAATGCTGTAGGCTAAATAAAGAAGGCATAGGAGTAAGTATCAAATATGGACTAAATACCCTGTCAGTGTACTAATAGTGATTAAATTGGTCAAGAAAATACAAAACAAATAAATATTCCTAAGAAAAAATATTGAACAGTGTCTCCTTGTGTACACATGCTTTTATGTGTGCAAAAGTAAATTGTTTTTATAGTATATGCCCTGCATCTATACAAGCACACAATTTTTATAAGTTACAGGTACGGTTAATAAAGATTCTGAAAAGGGTTGAATTCTTATATAGCTGAAAAAAAATTGTGCATTGATGTTCATTTACAAATGTAAATGACACTTGATATTTATACAGCCTTTAAAACTTCATTAGCAGTTAACACAAATATTTTCATGTTTTCTAATGGGGTATTTCCAAGTATATCTCGATAAAATTAATTTAAAAAAAACATTTGAAACAATATTAAATCATGAGGTGGTAGTCCAGCTCAGTAAGTCCACCATTTGTTTGGTGAGTCATGCTAGAATGGGTATTAAGGGTTGGGACTAAAGAATACTGGCACAGTTGTGTAGCCTAAGCCTGCCTTCCCCTGCCCTTCCCTGATTAACTTTTTAATGATTACATTCTTATAAGTCAATACTTTAAAAGTCATTCTTAATGTATAGCATGTAAATTAGTGACCAACTATCTTTTATCAGTTATTAGAGCTGAGTATTTCCAAACTTTTCAACTCACATTTTTCAGAACAGTTGCTCAAGGTGTTCAGATAACATTATCACATTACCACTAATATCAGCAAAGGTATCATATTTATAGATAATAGACTCTGATACAAGATATTTTAAAACTGATATTGTCTTTTTTACTGCATAATTTTGAATATATCACTTTCCAGTCAAATTTCATGAACAAAGATTTCTTTTGGCAACTTCAATTTTTGCTGTTATACTTTATGTATGTGGTAAATAAAAATCATTTTTGTAAGGGACACTTACCTAAAATCTGCTCCAATCTGGAAAATCTGCATAATGAGCTGGCTGTTCAACTAGGATACCAGAATTTTCTAGAGTAGTAAGATACTTAATTCTAAAACCACAGAATATTGATAGATTTTATAAAATTTTTATTTTTTTCTCTAGCAAAGTTTTCATATCCATTAGTCAATATACTGAGCAATTCCATTAATTTTATTAAAAAGAAATACTGTAGTAATTATTTTGTGTTCCTTGTAAAAGCCAACATTATTAAGCAGGTCTACTTGGTTCATTTTATGTGGCAGAGGGAGAGGCAAAGACGTGGGGGTTAAGAACAAGTTATATTTGCTTATAGGACAGTGAAAACTTTAGTTTTACTTTCTAAGGAACAAGCATTTATTTGATTTTTTTTAATGTCCCTTTCAGATGTAAATTAAAAACTTTTGATTCCAAGGAATTTTTTTGAGTTACACATATTCATATAGCAAAATCAATTTGAAGTACTTTCAATTATCAATCATCTTTTTTGTTTTTAATATTAATAATTGTCCCCAGTTAAAAAGTAGACTATGGGATCTTATAGTATTGTGAAGAATCTTATACATTCTTCTTATTTCATAGTTTCTTGTTGTATAATATTTTTAGACATTTATTGCTCTTAAGTCTTCAGTACACCCTCTGTTTATGGAAAGTGTGATGTCTTTATTTAGAAAGTTAAATAACAAATGTTCATTTTGGATACACAGTGTCAAATCCTGGAGAGATGAAAAAGCTTTTTCACTGGCTGATTTACTGGAAACAGCAGGTGGCTAGCAGTATCCCAAAATGCACTCTCATCTCTGAGAGCAGCATTTACTTGTTGAAAAAAAAAATTATATAGGTTGTAATTTTACACACATCTGCCTATTAAGAATTGACATAAATAATTTTTACACTTACACTTGCTTATGCTTCAACTTAAGAAACCAGAATTCCTGGTCTTATTTTCCATAACGTTTGACACAAATATTGCTTTTTAAAACTCTTTGTAAAATATTTTTTTTCTAAAAGGTACTAAACACACTGAAAAACCATGTGTTTGGGTTTTTTTGGATGTCTCAGCATATGGAAACTTAATAATCAAGAGTACATCAATACTAAAGTTTGGTGAATCCTTTTCAACATGATCTCTTATAAATCAGTATTTGGCCCAGACATTCTTTACCCACCCATCAGTTCATGTCTATCTACAGGGTTAAGTTCAGTGTCACACCAGCTTAGGTCTAGAATTGGAAGCTGTACAGCTCTAACAATAGGAATCCTTGCTCACTGCAAATACTCATGCTTTTGAGTGCATGAATATCTCTGAATGTTTTTTTTAGTTTGAAACAGAGGAGTGTTTTAACTCCAGCATGTTAGTTATGTGGCACAAAGGGGATGGGCTCTGGTGCTCATTCATTTGGTGTCTGATATCCACACCCTGTGCTCTCCAGTGGTTCAAACTGTAAAGCAGGTGTATGATGTCCAGAACCCAGATTTAATGAGGTGCTTGGTGCTGACTTGAATATCCCAGAGGTGTTGCTCTTCATTGTCTAGATATGCCAGCAATCTCCAGAATACACACAGAATAGAAAAGGTCATGTGTTCCTAGTAAAGAACAAAAGAGAGAATTTCAGTTACTAGTGTCAGGGGTCAGTAAGAAAGGCATTGTTTTTGAATGAGAGAAGCAGCTCTTCTAATTTTTAAGATTCAATATGTGTTTCACAGATAGAAGGTTTAGTGCCAGAAAGAATTAGTGGATAATCTGGTGCCCCCTCCTGTAAATGAGAGTCTTGTGCATTTCATTTGCTTTTCTCTGCTAATTAAAAAAAAAGGCAAAATCAAACCAGTCTTCTCTTGAAAGTCCTAAATTATTAAAATACTTAACTCTTCTTTTTTTTTTTTTTAATCTGCTCTGATAGTTACTCACCATTGTTGCAAAAAAGGGGGACAATACAACTTCTATGTGTTTATCATTGACTTCAGCTGCTGGTATTTTTTTTTCGTGTCTTTGTCCAGTTAGAGATTTTTGTGGTGGAGGAAAAGTACTATCTATGTGTTGGAAATTTAAAACTTATTGTTATTGTTATTACTATCATCATCATCATCCTCATTACGTCAAGAATGGTAGTTTTTTGGTATTTGTCAAACACTTTGAAAGTTGTATAAATTTAATAAGAAATTTCTTATCGATATATTAAAGAAAGGGAAAAGTCACAATATATAAATGAAATCAATTAAAAAAATTAAATGTCTAATGTGATAAATCCAGTAGAATTAAAAGGAGACACAAAATTGGATATATAGAAGGAAATTCTTGCACAATATTTAGCTGAACAAAATATTAATCCACCTTCCATAGAAAGTGAAAGCTAAGGTAAATGTCTCTGTGAGTAATCTGCATAGATTCTTCGACTACAATTATTTTTAAACTATGCAGTAAAATGAGCCCTTACTGGCAGATTTTGATATCGACCTTCATACATTTTCAAAGGGAAGAAACAGGAGGAAGAAAGGAGAAAGTGAAGTCTCAGAAAAAGATCACCTGTAATTTGAATTGAAATATTTAATGTTTATCCCCTTACTTTGTATTGATGAGTTTTTCTTTAAAGGCATTTCAGGACTGTCTTATTATCAAGCTTAAAAGATGATATAACATAACTGACTCAGACTTTAAATGACAGCATTTCATATTTTTATTCTAATGTTAAGGAACAACTCTTTTAAGATATTTGCATTTTGCATATCTAAATTTGAGCAATGAGAGTGGCATATACTCAGGAAAACACAGTCTAGAAGTACTTTTTCTTGTAAGACCCATGGGGTTCTTAATTTTGCTGCAGAACGGGAGTAATTTGACTTGTATTTTAAACTTTATCACCATCCAGAGCTTTGTGTCAATTTCCCTTCATGCACTACAGAAAATAAAATTAGAGTATTTTGCCAGTTTGACCACCACATCCCTATAAGAGGTGTTCATTTTACATACTTTATTTACATGAAATACTAAGTTACATGAAATACTAAGGATTATGGGAAGAAGCTAAATGAGAATTATCTTCATAGGTAAGTACCCTTTGCTTCCTATTATGTTTCTTTAGTGTCCACCTGGCCATACTGACAGCAACTGATGAGTCAGCAAATATGACTTTTGCCTTATTGTTGGGAAGTGGTCACAGGCCTTGTATGGCTGTGTTTGATCTGACAGCCGTATTCTCTTAGGACTCTTCTGAAGTGTCTTGACCTGAGCTGTTTTTATCTTTTCTTTGTCTACTGTTCAAGTCACTATAGGACTATCACGTATACCAAAGGTTCGACAACCCTAAGCAGCAGCTGTGCAACAAATATTGGGCCTCTGTGATAATCGGGTCTTCAGAAAGCTGGGAACTAATGAGAAAAATCAAAGATTCTGTTTAGGAAGCATCAGATAGCCCAAAAATTAGTGTGGTGCTGAATTTCTTCGGCCCGACCAGCTCCTGACACCTGACAGCACGAGTGGGCAGCCCCCAGAAAGCTTTTCAATCTGGGGTGCAACTGCAGGATACAGCTGCTCTACGGCACAGGTGGACTATGGACTGCGCTGAGGGTAGGGACAAGGATCAGGGAGAGGTCTTCTGTACGGTTTCCAAAGAAGTTTACACCAGGAGGTTCAGTGACAGAAACACAAACTCAACGTCATACATCAATTTATAAGGGGGAGGAGGTTAGAATCTTAATCTTAGAATCTTAGAATCTTATAAGGGGGGAGGATAGAATCTTTGACCAAGTGGGAGAAATTGGGGGTGGAACACAAGGCAGGGACTACAATGTTTAAACCAATAGGGGACTGCAGGGGAGGAGAATAACTTAAACAAACCAATGGGATTTTGAAGGATGCAAAATTGATAGGAAAGTTACTAGAAAAAGGGGCAGGCTTCAGGAGGGATTAACATTCAATAGGAGGAGGAACAGGGAACAGAGGGGCAGATATTTGGGGAGATGCACAGCTAGGGCAAAACCAACAACACAGAGGGGAAAGGAACAATCCATCAGTAATAAAATATGCTGTAACAATACAAAATAGGGAAGATTATAAAACTGACTGCTAGAAATGCATTACAATCAAAAAACACACTGCCACAAAGGATGAATCAAGACTGAGGAATGAGAGTGGTATCATGATGATCTCAGGATACTGGTCATAGAATCATAGAGTGGTGCGGGTTGGAAGGACCCTAAAGACGATTTAGTTCTGACCTCTCTGCTGTGGGCAGGGACATTGTGTGCTAGACCAGGTTACTTGCAGCCCCATCCAGCCTGGCCATGAGCACTCCCAGGGACTGGTATCCCCAGCTTCCAGTAACATGGTCTGGTGCCTCACCATCCTTACAGTAAAAAATTTCTTCCTAGGATCTTATCTAAACCCACTCTCATTTAGTTTAATGCCACTTTCCTTGTCCTATCACCACATGACCTTGTCAAAATTCCTTTCAAGCTTTTTATAGGCTCTCCTCACGAACTGAAAGGCCACAGTTAAGTCACCCGGGAGCCATTCCTTCTCTGGGCTGAGAAATGGCTCAGAAAATACCAATTCTCTCAGCCATTCCTCATACCTCTAATCATTTTCATGGACCCCCTCTGTACTCCAACAGATTTATGTCCTTCTTGTGGTGGGAACTCCAGAGCTGGATGCAGTATTCCAGGTGGGGCCTCACCAGAGTGCACTAGAGGGGCAGAATGACTCACAATAAAATTTTTCCCCTTTTATTTAGGGAAGAATGAAGTGCTGATCTCATGGTACAGAAGGACACTTAAAATTTGGACATATAAAGAAAATAGATGTTAGAAAAATTTCTTTAAATAAATAAGCTACTGATAGCGTTAATGAGACTTTTCAATATTTAGACTGTTAGTCTGTTAAAGCATTTATTAGACTAATAACAATTTTGACACGAGGCTCTTCTTTTTTGTCCCAACAAGATTTTGTGTGTAAATAAACACTTTTGCAGAACATCAAATTGTAGGGCAAGTGTAATATTTTTTTTAGTTTTTAGTTTCATCCATTTGTTCACACTTACCAGAAAGACTCAAGAACAAGCTTTATTCTCCTACTCAGGCAATACTTGTAAGTATAACAATTTCTTACATAGAATTGAAAAGAAAACAGTCTCTTCAGAAATGAGTGTGGCAACATTTTAAGAGAGGTAAATGATATAAGCCTCTCACAGATAATAATCCCAGTTATTCAGTTTGACTGTTACCACAGTATTAACCACCATGTGCAGCCCAGCCCAGGAAAAATGAATATGTATTTATATTTCTATGATATGCTCAAGGAAATTGAGTTGTGAGTGCAAGGTCACTTTGTACATAAGATAGTTGCATCACATTTATGAAAAATGATTCCTTCTAAGACCCTGACATCTATATGAAAATCAGCAGCTTGTACTAGGCCTGCAGGCAATCAGGACACACCACTGCCCATCAGTGTTATTTTCTTATGCCACAAATGCAAGGTTATATGTATCATGAGCTAACAGTTCTGTATTTAGAAGGCCCCTTTCTTCATACTTTATTATTCTGTCAAGTCAAGAGATTAGTTGGAAAACTTTGACATAGGAACATCTGGCTTTGTGGGGAGCAATCAACTTCTGAATTCAAAAAGTATTTCTTAATCTTGACGCTTTTCAACATTTCATATCCACAGTACTATAAACTTTAATAAATCATCCCTTGGACCTTTATTCAGTCCTTGATGATCATACACAGGCTTCTCATGGAGATGCTTTATATGACAGTGACTCTACTCTAAAACTGAACTTTTTCTAGCATTGCAAAGGCAAGACAAAGCTTTCATATATTTCAACGCTGACATTTTTAAAACAAAGACCTTTTTTTTCGGTCTTTCAGACATCATAATGTACTTGACAAAAAGAGTCAAAGGGTGAATTATTTTTCTCCATCTAGATGAATAACTCTAAAATTAATCAATAGATTATTAAAGTACTTTACAGAAAAAGTATTTTTTCAAGGTTAAATAATGTATAACTTTTTTTCCTCTTTCTCCCAAACACTCACTTATCTAAGTTTCCATTTTTTTGTTTTATAAATCAGAAATAATTGATTGGAGTGAAGTTTCAACCTAAACCATTAGTTTAGTTCTAAAGAGCTCATGAGTCTAAATTTGAAGAGTGGCAATTTACTGTTCTAAAAATAAAAACCTGCTTTCTGTCATTCATTTGGCTGCAGTTCTGAGATATGGAAACAACAATTAATATAATATCAAACCTGTGAGTGTCCTCATTCCCTGATCCATGAATAATCAGTCCAGCTATAAATATTACAGGAAGTGGCCATAAAATTAGGTATTTTAATAACTTCATAGCCACTTAAAAATTGGGTTATATATTGCCCACAAAATTCTATTAGAGTGGTAGATTTTAGGCTCTTTTCTTTTGGGCATTTTACTTTTTTTACCATTGAGAATGGGCTTGTTTTGGAAGAGACTTTTTTTTCCTTTCCTCTTTAAATACTAAATTATGACCATTTAATTTCTCGTTGGAATGATGTGTTCTGTCGTTTATTATGACTGGACATTAGACCATGGCTATGCAGAAGAATAACTTAATCCTCTTCTTCTTTCATTTCTTTTATATATATGTGTGCTTTATTTCCAAGTTCATCTTTCTCTTCTTGTTTAATTTTTGTTTTCATAATTTGAAGTCTCATCTGGGAAATTGCTTATTTTAATATTGTCATTACCTTTCAAATTAGTCTCTTTTCTGAAGCCAGTCTATCTCACAAGATGGACAATTCCTTTATCATGCAGGGAATTAATGACTTGAGTGTACACACTGCACACACAAAAGCAGCCCTGATGCAACCCACCAGCAGTTTGGGTTTCATGTATATGATTAAATGAAAAACTCAACTTACATTAAAGTTCTATAGCTTCTGTCACAGAGATGTCTCATTTAGTCTTTTTCTGAAATACAGATATAATAATATTATAAATGTTAGTACTGCATAAATGTAAGCTACAATTAAAATTCTGGGGAAACCACAGCTCTTAAAATACTTACTTTATGTTGTAAATTCTTCACAGAAGCAAAATTTACAGGCAATTATCCATTTTGTTGACCTTTGTTGTTATCCAAAGACAAGAGAAAATGCCTATTAGCATTTAATATTTATATGATATCTTCAAAAAGATTTAAATCCTGAGTTATCAGCTTAGACAGCAATACATTTTGTCAGAAACATAAGAAGTTGGTGGAGCTTTCTGTGCTTTTTGACAATATAGGTCAGAGCCATGTCCTTGCTCTGAAATGATTTAATATAATTTGGATAGAACATTTCCAGGAAAAAAAAAGGCCAGTAACCAAAGCTGTCATGTAACAGACACTCACATCTATAATGAATGCCATTAAGACCCATTAAACTCATCAGTGAAATTGAAAACATAAAAAAAATATATTGATATGCCTAGTCCTACAAAATACTTACTCTTTTAGTGCTTGACCAAAGAGATAAGTTAGATTAGAGTCTGAATTTCAGTGTAAACATCATATAAACTGATTTGGTGCAACAGGAGGGATATATTAACTTAATCATTAACTTAATCATTAAACCATTCAGGATCTTTCAGATCGAGTAATATATTAAATATTGAGTTGAAATCAGCTTTGCTTCTCTAGTGTGCAACTGCTTGTTTTAAATAGATATGGATTTATTAAATGAGAGACCTGAGTTTTAATCTTGTGCCCTTAGATCTGCATTGTGTGGTGGGTCCTTTGCAAAAGATGCTTATTATGAATCTTGCTATGTGAGGAATTGCTTTATGGGGTCAAGGCAGTCATGAAGAACAAAAGAAAGGGTCCCAGAAGTCTTTGGAAATGAGTATATGTTGCATACAAATACAGGAGACACAATAAGCTGTAAGATATTGCTACTTCAAATTTATATTTAATACAAGCACTGCCTAATTTAAGCATAATTTAACCAAACCAGAGAGGTCACCAGTCAGGTAATTGAGTAAGACTTTCCTCTCCTTTCAAGGGACAGGTGGCTACTCTCTCTTTTAGTGCATTATGCTGTGTAATCATTGAGCCCCAATGGCACATATATGAACATGCATAGGCCTTATCAAAATGTGTGATAATTTTTTTTAATCAAAGCTTTATATACAGTGGTTTTATTTAAACATGCAAATAATACCAATTAGAAAGAATGCACACAGCTGCAGTTTGCATGAAAACAAGCACCTATGATTTTGTAGTGCATATAAAATGATCAATGAGATCTATGTATGCACTTAACCATGCTTAGATTTAAGTCTTTGTTAGCCTAAGGCTTTGGTAGAATTAGAAACGGTTTCAGCATTGTTTATAGGAGTGGTATCAACCTCATTTTTTTTTTAAATTAATTCAATTTCTGTGAATCTGGAATATGAGGAAATGTAAAAACTATATGCTTAATTAAGAAGCTTTGAGGAAAGTTTGCTGTATATTTTTTTAAAGAAAAGCAAAACTTTTTTCTCATTGGAATATTTTTGGACATATTGAATGACTAAATTAAGGCCTGTATTACATCATAATAATCAGTGTATTGACAATTGTGACAATCAGTGACAATATGTTTGTAAGAGCTGTCGTTTTAGATGACTTTTAAAAATTAAAGTCTGGTACATGAGTAAGAAGGGAATGTTTAAATTACTTGTCAGGATTATAGCTATCTGACAGTATAAATTTCAAATGTGAAAGTAAATGTATACTGTTCCTTTTCTGGAAGAAATAGAGGATGTGCACTATACTATTAAAAAAAAGAAAACACATCAACCCTGAATTCCATTTTTCAACTTAAGGTGGGAATTATGTGTTAGAATTCTGAGGGCAAATAAAATACTAATTGACTTCACTGGATCAGATTTAGCACAAAAAAGGTGATTTCTTTTTTTAATTACTACCTAAATAGAGTACAAAGGAAGGGAGTAGAGACATATTGTTGTAATGAAGTGCAAGAAGAATGAAATTTTGATTCTCAAAAATGTTAGTCCCTTATTTCTTCTGTAAACTGTGGTTTGCACACAAATTAAGTGCGTAGATGGGAACTTCACCGACATTTTACACTTCTGTTAGTCCCTTGTTTAGCAAGAAAGGTGCATTGTTTCAGAAAGCACTTCCTTTTTCAAATCCATTTTGCAGTAGATAACAGTCAATGCTGTTGACTGCACATAGTGGTAAGATACTTTAAATCTCTGGTTCACAGCCAAGATTCTCCATGAACATTTCTAAGGGTTTATGAAAGACATCTGCAGAAGGGCAGCCTACTCTCTGTTGACTGAATTTACTATGCAGGATTCTGTGCAGATTGAGAGGGAGCTACATCTCTTGAATTATAAAAGAACATGAGACAGCTGTGTTTCCTGTATGGAAGATATGGTGTTTTACTTTGAACTTTAGGAAAATATTGTAGATGATGCAGCATAACTACACTTTGAATGTAACTGACAGAGAAGTAGGTTGATCTGCCAATGTATTATTGTTATGGTGAACAGCTTTATAATTTGCTAAGAAGATAAATTGACATGAGAAAAGGGACAGATATATCAACAGAATAAATTCTGTCAGTTTGCAAATCTACTTTCTGGGAAGAATCCCCTGGAAGCCATGAACTGTAAAAATTGGATTGTAGGAACTGTGAATTTAATTAGAGGTCATCATAGATGTAATGATGCATATATTAGTAAATACCTGATTTGATAGGTAAGCTAGATTTTTAGCTATTTTAGAAACAAAATTAATATTTTACTGTGAACACATTTGTTCACATAGGTGTGGGTAATATTTTCTCGTGTCTTGGACAATAAACTTGCAATTTGTTTTTCACATAGTTTTGTGATTATTGAAAAGAAACCTTCTTATAGGCAGAATATATGAGTCAAAATACAGGTTAGGAAATGTGTTTTACAGCCTTATTTTACCTCAATTGTTCAGTAAGACCTCTTCCAGTAATAGGTTTATTCTAAAATATGCAAACAGTGAAAGGTTGTTGCCTCTGTCTCTATATTGCCTAACAATTATTTATAGAGTGAGCATTTAAATAAAAGAGCTATTTCCTCTTGCATCATTAGGTAATATTATTATAGAGAGAAATAGCTGTACCATAAAGGATACCCTAACCTCTACCTTCCAAAAAAGAAACTGCAATTTAAAGTACACTTCTATCTGTAACAAGAAATGTGTAGCAACTAAAGCCACTTTATATCTGTTAAAAAGTGTGCTTCATTCTAAAATTCACGAGGAAAATGCAGAAATATTTGATGTTTTCTAATTGAAAGGTGTAGGCTTCTGTCTTTTACACTTCACATATATGCTAGTGCATATGACTTTAGCACAGAGCAATGTACATTCTGTTGCAATCTAATACCACATCCTGTTGCAATCTAATAGCACTATTTTTTCATTTGGTTGGTTGGGTTTGTTTTTTTTAACTTCATTATCTGGTTTTCTTGGATCTAAAATTGAAAGTCAATTTCATAAGCTTAAAAAACTTAGATTCTATGTGTCGTTCAATTGAAATGAATTATGTGAGCTAATGTTTTCACAGTATAAAAACATCCTTTTGCAAGTATGTGAAGTAGTTTTAACAGCCTATGGTGTCAGTCAATAGATGTCATTTATATCAGTGCCTGAGGGAACAAGGTACTACTACAGTTTCAGAAATTTGGGAAGTTGTCTTAAAGGTGTTTTGTTTTGAGGTAAAATGAGTAGGAAAGGATGAAAAGAACACTACCTCTAAACTGTCATTATTTCAAAAGTCTTCCCCACAGAATAGTGCTTATACAAACTTATTAGATATTTATTTAAGAAAGGTTTGGGGTTTTATTTCACTCAAAAAAAAAAAAAAACCTTCAGAATTGATTTATTATGAATAGAGTTTTTCTCAAAATAAAATAGGAATCCATTATTTCTGAACATAAAATGGCATACTTGTTGGCTAGTATTTTATTTTAACTAGAGGAAGAGTTCTGTTTATAACTAAATGGAAGAGCATAGGTAAGGACTTTGACATTCTGAAGATGTGACTTATCTTTCTGGTTTTGGTGAGAAATGTATATTGAATTACTGCTGTGATGGAAGAATTTTCTATCTAAACTTTATTTTCCTTTTTTAAAACATGATACATAATTTAAAAATAAAGTAACAACAACAAGAAAAAAAAAACACTAAACAAAAAAGAACTTAAATTCAGACCTTCTTAATGAGCCAGTCAAGATGAATGCTACTATAATTGGAGCAATATCCTTATGCTAAAAACCAAACAGAACAATACAAAAACAAACAATAAAAAAATGCAGGTAATTTTTTGTACTGGGTCTAATGACTCATAATTAATTTTTTTCATAGAACCTTTTTTCATAAGGTGCTATAGTTTGGATTTGTGGCTAAACCTGAGTTGATAGCACAAAAGTGTAGTGGCTGCTTCTGAGCCGTGCTTGCACAGCATCAAGGTGTCCTCTGCCCCCTCCTCCTTCCCCTTAGTGAGTAGACTTGGCATAGATAGGATACAAGGAAGGGGAAAAAAATTAAACAGAGCCAAATTGACCAAAAGGATATTTCATATCATATGACTTCATGCTCAGCAATAAAAAATTAGAGGTGCTGAGAGACAGCTGCTAATCATTGGAGACCGTTTTGATTGATCTATTTGTGGAATATGGTCAATTATTGTTTTTGTATCATTTCCTTTTTTTCTCAATTCTTCACTTACAAAACTGTCTTTTGAAATGTCTTTCTTACTTTTGCTCTTCCTGTTCTCTCCCCTTACAATTGTTTGGGGCAGGGAAGGGATGGAGTGAGCAGCTGTGTGGTGCTTGACTGCTAGCTGGGGTGAATCCACTAGAATTCTTTACTCTTCTTGTACATCTCAAAATTAATTTTCAAATCCACACAAGTGATGGAATATTTCTTTTATCTTTATACTCTAAATATAAAAAAAATAATTACTCTTGAAAAGTAGATGTCTATTTTATCCCTTTAGGTAGTGGTTTGCATAACCTAAGCTCTCTTCTTCCATGTCTTGAAGGTGAAAGTCCCAAGGTGCAAACCTTGACCTGGTGCCCAGAGCAGTGTTCTGTCTAGCCCAGAACACTGCTGGGCTGTGTTGACACAAATTCTTTCTAGTTTGAGTGCCATGTACTTCCATCTTTACAATGCTGTGCCTGACCAATAACATGGTTGTGTAGTTTCTGGCTTAGCACTGATTTGTATCCTATCACTTGGTTGGGCATAATGTACAGTTTTGTCCATTCATGCTTGGTAAAATGCTACTAACCAATAAATAAAAAGTCCCACAGAGGGCATGTCAATGAATACTAGTTTGGATATAAAAATTTTCCAGATTATATTGAGATCCTTTATTAATTTTTTTCATTTACTTGTTTTATTTCAGGCTCTCTGGAATGAATATACCTCCTCCAGTTATAAGCAACAAAAACTGGCTCAGACTACATTTTGTAACAGACAGCAATCACCGCTACCGTGGATTTAGTGCCCACTACCAAGGTACATTTAAAGAAATCAATTTTAATTGTGCCTGTATTTGTTAGAAAAAACAATGCCTGAAGTTTTAGGAAATGGGAAGGGTTGCATAAAAAAAAAAAAAATCACCTCATAAAAGTATAGTTTGTTTTTAAACCTGCTATATCAAATTACATTCTGTTAGAATATGGGTGGTGTGTTGTCTAGTGTATCTAAATTCAGTTACCAAAAAAATATAAAAATATTATGGGTGATCCCTGCTTTACTTTAACCTGTGCAAGTACTTAGCTTTTGAAATGGTCCTAATATTCTGAAAAATACTGTGGAACAGTAACAGAGTGAATGTCTTTATCATTAAATTATGGGAATGACTCTAGAGTTATATAAGTCATATTTGTAAAGCAGTAAATTTCTGTTTACTAAAGTAGCATTTAATCACTATTACTTTTTACTATGTTTTGGAATACTTTGCATTATTAAAGGTTTAATTAACCAGAAAGATTATTACTCACAGTTTTTATGAACAAGCATTTATTTTGAGTAAGAGGGAAAGCATCTGAAGCATAATTTTGGGAATGTCACTGTTTGAAACAAGGTCATTCTAATTATGAAGTGCTAATGAAAACTAAATATCAGCAGTGCAAGGTAATACTGTAAATAGTATTTTCCAATATCCACAGTGTATCAATGGATCTTCAGGGAACAGTAACCCCTTTTTTTGTGTTTTTGTGCTTTTTTCATTTATCTGATGGAAAACATCATGGCATTCCTACCAAGATCTAGCTCAGGAATGGTTTTTACAGTTTCTTACAGAAAATCTAACATAGAAAGAAATTAGTTATACAAAGTTTTTCAGAATCTGATAAAAGTAGTCAAGTAACGCAAGAAAATGCAATTATCTAAAGTCTATGACTAATGTTTTTAATTTAATCTTTGATAATAGCAAGTTTTACAACTCTGTGTGATTGCCTCAGATAGCACATTCTAAACAAGAACAGGAAAAAATTATTACTATTTTCAGCAGGTGTTGTATATCTTTATTTGGACTTCTGAGTTCATAGATGTTCTGGAATGTGTATTCTGAATGAATTTAAATGAAAGAAGCTTTCTCAATGTAGCTTCAGGGCTGCTATAATGATTTATGAAAACATTGACTCATTTTTTGCATGATATCTTTCATACCACGTATGATAAACCACTCTCTACTAAGAAATTGCTAGCTTAGGGGACTGTAAAAAGATAGGAAGTAGGAATTCTCTCTAATAAATCTACGCCACAATTGAGAAACCATGTGAAAACTACTTTTGGAGTGTTTTGCATGGTTGAGCTATTTCTTTTGAGCTGGTGAGGAAAGATGAACAAACAATGTCTCATGGTAAACATACATGCATTCCTGCCAAAAATGTGAGGTAATAGCTAATGAAAGAGAACAGGCTTGTGTTTATTTTTAAATATGTGTTCTATCCAAGACCCATAAAACATGTGAATTGGTAGGTGTGGGAGATTTGAATATGCTGTGTGTCTTCTGTTTCTCCTTACTGCCTAAGAATGTAGTAATTAAATAATAGCGGTTTTACTATTTTGTTTTGCTTATTTAATATTTAATGTGTATTACTGAATGTGTGTTAAAGTGCACTAAATAGCAAGTTTTCACATGCTGCAACAGCCCACCATACTCCAAATGAAGAAAATGGTTTTTTCTACAGCAAAATAAATGTAGGCAGTAAAAAAAATCAGCATGTAAAGGAATTAAATGTGCATATTCAAGCCTTTATGAACAGTAAAAAATAACCTTGATAGTAGAAAATAGAAAAACTCATGTTCAGATAATACAGAAGTGTATTTTCTGGTAGGTTAATGGTAGACCAAAGGAGAGAGTGTAAGGAAATTTAATACATATAATAGAATCATAGAATGGTTTAGGTTGGAAGGGACTTTTAAGACCATTTAGTTCCAACCCCTGTGTCATGAGCAGGGAAACTTCCGCTAGACCAGGTTGTTCAAACTCTGCCATGAAAATTTTCAGGGATAGGATATATTAAAAACCCTTCTTACATTTAGAAAATAAATATTAAATATATAGCACAAAATATTTCAGTTTATTTGAGAACTATAACCTTATATTTTTCAGTAAGAGATAACTTTAAGCCTTTTTGTAAGGACAATTTTCAAACTTTAATTTCACTTATTTTGTGATGTGAGTTTTCTGAAAATCAGGTAATTGATAAGAATATTAAAAGTATTGCAAAATGTCATGTACAAGGGCTTGATTCATTCTCAAGAGTTTATTTCTGCATTACTTTTGAGAGGGAATACGTTAATTCTTTCAATAGCTTTTTTTTATGGGTGCTGCACTGTAGTAACTGTGTTGAAACCTAGGTCCTTCCCCTGCTTAATTGATGAAGATTGACTGTAACTTCTTTCTGAGTTCCTGAAACATAGTGTTTGCTACATATTCCTACTATAAACAGACTTAGTCATTTCTTAGTACTTCCTCTAGTTTAATTTTCTTTAGCCTATTGTTACATGTTTTTAAGGACCTTGAATTCAAATTCTGAACTTCAGAACACTGCATAATTTTAGTCTGTCACTGCTTGGCACTGCAGTACCCTTTTCAACTAATCACTCCCTTGGTTTACTGATTTTGTTTGCAGTAGTGCACATTTTGTTGGTGTATTTGGATCATGGTTTAACTCTAAGTAGCAATGAGGCCCTCTCAGCATCACTCACTCACTCACTCATGCCATCCTCAGAGTACAATGGGGCAAAATAGGAAGAACAAGAGTGAGAAGTTTCATGGTTGGAATGAAGATGTGGCAAATCACTCCTCAACAACTGTCCTGGAAAAAATAGCTTTATTATAAAACATGTAATTACTGTTTTGGGTATTGGAAAACAAAGACAAATAGTAAAGAAATTATGAAAAACACCCTTACTCTCCTCTTCTGAAAGCTTAACTTCATTCCAAGCACTTCCCTATCCTCTATTCAACCACAGATTACTCTTTGTCTCTTTGGTGATGTGAGCCAGTGCAAGAGGTTCAGGTCAAAGTGTAGGAGTTCATTTCTGCTGCTCCTCATTTCTCACTTTTTTCTTCTGCCATTTCTTCCCTCTTACTCATTTCTTCTGCCTTGATGTGCATTGGCCATGGATCATTGTCTTTTAGGGGAAGAACTTGCTTCTATGTGGCTTATCCATGGACTGCAGCCCTTTGAGGGTATTACTAGCTCTGGAGTGGAGCATGCATGCTCTGATCTTGTTCATTTCCCTCAGTGTTTGTTGCCTTATCTTAAATACATCTTCATAGAAATGTCACAAATTCTACTGATGGACTCACTTGTGTACTGTGGTGGGTCCATTGTAGAGCCAGATGTGGCCAGCTGTGACCAGCATGGGACAGCTTAGTGCCTGCTGAAGGGAGAGGTGACACGTTCAGCCCTATACTCCCCTCCTAGCAAACCCCTGGCACTTATACTAATTACAGTTTTTTTCCCTTCTGATATCTTAAGTTTATGAAAACTGTTTTTTAAGATTCTTTTTCATAAGGCAGCGTCACCTAGCTGAGCTTCAGTGTAAGACCTAAAGCTGTTGTAGCCTAGACATTTAAAAAGAAGACCAAAAGTGATGCACTGCAAAGTCAAAATATAGTTGCCTATGGAAAAAAACAAACCCAAAGCAACAAAAAAATAGAAAACCTAGGGTATTACATATTTTTTCTTAAACACACTTTTAATGGAATTAAATATATTTTACTAATTTTCTGTTTAAGACCTTGCAAATAGGCAGGAACCTTTAAAGCTCTTAAAGTTTGTTTTTTTTGTTTTTTATTTGACTCATACAGAAAAATTGAAATCTGATGAGGTACATGAAACTGTGGGAAGCTCTCAGCTTCATTGAAGTAAACAGTCATATGAGTTATGTGTATTACTTTCTTTTAATAGGCAATTTTATTCATGAAAGGTATTCATTTATACAATATTTAAAATACATTGGTAAACAATAGCCAATGTGATTAGAAGAGAAATTTCAGTAAGAAATTTCAATTACAGGAGAATGAAAATATTTCCCTACCTAGGTTGTGTTGTCTGGTCATTTGTGTTTCAGCACTTCTTTCTATTCAGTGAGAGTTCCTTGCCTTGATGCTTTCTCTTCTTGTTGCCTTGTTAAAACCCCCTTTGAGTCAGAAACTGTTGGCTGAAGTAGAACAAAAGCTTCTTTGGATCTTCTAGAAGCAGCTGCTTCACTGTTTCTTGGCACCAGTAACCCTCTTTTGCTGTTTCTAAAATTAGTTGTGCTTGTTTACTCCTTCCATTTCCAGTTCCTTTTGGTTACTTCTTGCACTCCATCATTTATGTATGAATCCATAATATTATCTAAGTGGGCAGGAGGGATTAAGTTAGCTTCACAGCATCTGGTCTTCCTCACTGGCATACACAAACTTCAAACTTCTTTATATCAAACATACCCAAATTCAGAAAGGGCTTTCAGAAAAAAAAATTTAAAAAAAATCTTCATTTTCTGATAGTTAGAGATTACTTTAAGCATCTTTAACTTTGCTATCTTTTTAGATCCAGTATAATTTTCCTCTCACTCTCTACCTTCGTTCTTCCTTAAGCTCTGGAAAGTCTCAACAGTAGCCCTACAATTGCCAGTCATTTCACTTGTGAAATCCATTTCTTAACTGATTTTGCTTCCTTCCCTTGCTTTTTTATCTCTGTTTACGCCATGTGCAAACTCATGCTTCCACTTTGAGCAAAATAGTATCAAATACATAAACTGAGTGCACATTTACCATCCATTAATAATATTTGCTTATAAGAAAATACAAATGAAAGCATGAAATATATCCATGAGCATTTCAGAACATCTGCATGGTGCTGGCAAGTTAGAACTTACAGGAGATGGAGTGTTCAGTATGTCAGACACCTAAACACTGAACACTGTTTCCTCCCAGCGAGACAGTGGAGAGAGTCATGTATTGAGATAAAGCCAATTTGACACGACAGAAAATGATGGGAAAGTAGCAGCTTCATTAGGAAATAATGATAAAACAATATACAAAACTAGTGATACAAAGCGACTCACCACCTGCCAACCAATTTAATTCCAGTCCCTAAGCAGTGGTTGCCACCTCCCAGACAAGTTGCCTCATCCTCTGTTCAGCATGATGTCATGTGGTGTTCCTTTGGCCAGCTGGGGTCAGCTCTCCCAGCTCTGTTCCTTCTCAGCTTCTTGTGCACCCTCATCCCCCTTGCTGGCAGAGCAGCATGAGAAGCTGACAAGTCCTTGACTCACAGTGAGCATTGCTCAGCAAGAGCTAAAACATCAGTGTGCTATTCTCATCCTAAAACCAAAACATGGCACTATAACAGCAACTAGGAAGAAAATTTGCTCTATTGTAGCAAGAACCAGGACCCCATGCCATTTCAGCATAGAAACTGTAAGATGGGAAGGAAGAAACAGCATATAGGCATCTGTTATATCCTGCAAGATGTGTGCTTTAAAATTAATTAAAACACTACATTCCACGGAATGCAATGACTAGATACCCATTTATTCTAATAGTTTGTATGCCTAGTGCAACTACAGACACACTGATGTGGGTTTTTAATCTCAGTTTGCATTTACTAATCACTAATTGAAATGGTTTTTTTCAATACCAGAACGTTCAAGGGCTTGAGATTCCCTAGGAGAAAGGAAGGGACTGCATCGCTTGAGTCGCTTTTGTAGAAATCTGCTACTTTGACAAGGGCTGTATCTTCTGCATAGGCCAGTGCAAATAAGTTGCTGCTTTCGTTGATAATATATTAACAGATGACAGATATTTACTTTTAAAGAGAGATACTCAGTTATCAGAACTGTGAATCTGTGACTTTTAAGATCTTGAAATTCTTTTGTCAGTGCAGCACAGATGGCTACCTGATTTTGCAATGGATGCAGGAGTCTCTTCATAGACTGAAATTACCGGAGTCTCTCAGAAATACTTTATTTTTTTCCCTCCAGGCATAACAAGAGATTAAATTGTATACATCGTTGTATAAGTAAATGTTTTTAGTGGATTTTCATACTCCCAGGTCTTTCAGCTCCACTTCATCTCATACTGAGATATATTTTCTAAACAGATTATTTTTCACCTTTGCACCCTTGAGATGTCTTTTATTCACAATTATATACCCACACAATTACAGTGCACAGAATGACATTGACTTTGTCCTAATCAAGTTGTAGAAGAGAAAAAATGTAACATTTTGTTGACCATTTCCAAATTAAAGAACTTACTTGCAGAATTCCCTCAATGTTATATTTTAATAACACCACTATTGGCAGTCAGTTCTGATACTGATACTGTGTACCAACGCAGAGAGATCTAATTTTAAAATTTTATTTCCTTTTTTTTTTTTTTTTTTTTACTTCAAGTAACATCATATTTCCTTTAAAAAAGTGAATTGAACTAACATTAAATATTAAGACATGCTGGTAATTTACTTCTGGAATGAGCATTAAATGATGCAGTAAAGAGCTGTCCTTTCCATTTTTAATGATTTAATGGGTACATCTTCTTAATTTCATATTTACCATAAAGAAAAAACTCTGATACTTTAGAGGCATTCAAAATATAATATCTTTCTGTTTCGTTTGCTGCTCTGCATGCATACTCTTCTTTATTGTTTAAAAAAGAGTAAATGATAATACTTTATGTACTACTGACTGTAATTAAGCTCCTCTTCAAAAGACAAGAAAAAAGTACTGAATTACTCTTTATTTCAATTTAGGAGATGCTTAGAAAGCATTTTCTTTATTTGGGTAGCATTGGTGGAAAGCTCAGGAATTCAGAAATTGAAATGAAATACATGATTTCAAACAAATAGAAAAAACTAGGAAAATGTTATAGTGAAACTATGAAATCCATTGGTAATATGAAGAATTCTGGTTCCTGGAAGGAAAAAGAATTATTTAAACCTCAGTGTGGTTTTAGTATCCTATTTATATGGATAAACAAATATATACATATATATACACACACATATATATATATATATATATATATATATATATATACCTATATAAATATATTAAAAATATTTCAAATATATAAAAGCATATATATTTACATTTTACCTATATTAATGTGTATCTGTATATATTTTTGTATATGTATGTATAATACACCTATTAAAATATTTCATGTGTGTATTCACAAGGAAGTCCACTAAAATTCAAGGAAAATTAACTGGGAAAATAAATTTTCTATGGCACTTGAAAATTTCTATTAATTGTAGATAATCTTTATAGGACCCTCAAAATTCTTCATATTGGTTAGGTCAGGACATTAACACATTAACCTAGACATCTGCATGCTTCATAGCCACCAAACAGTGTAATGTATTGCACTGAATCTGTTCATGTCAGGATGATAAAACACTGAAAGAAAAACCTGGAATAAAACATTTGTTTATATTTAGAATATTTAGTGGTGAGATTAAATGTTGGAAAATTTTGTTTCCTCTTGGAAAATTTTTGACATGCAAATGTTCTCATAATATACGTGGGCTTTTTATTAAATTATTTATATTTTTCATTTGTGAAAATTATTTATTATAAATTATGATTAATATTTGAATGCAGGAAGCCATTCAAGTTATTTTATTAATAGTTTTCACCATTATAAGTTTACTTTACATTAAAGAAAATAAAGCTGATATGGTCTAACTTTAGAAAGTAGATTTAAATGCTAAAATGAATAGTGTCACTGATATCAGATACATTGGATTTATTTCTGAGGAAAGATTTACTCCCATTTCCTTCTCTTCCTCTTCCCTCACTCAGCATTTTCAATATTTTTTTTTATAGCTGTAGAAGGTAATTTTACATTTTGGCAGGATGATTTCCTACCATTAGGAGACACAAACACAAGGAAAGAAATAATTTTGATAAGAAAACAACAGGAAGATGAAGAGAACTAGATAATGAAATAACTAAATATGAGTTTTTTATGTCAACCCTCGCACTCAAATTTTCCCATTTATCTTCTAATTAAATGACATAAATTATTATTAAGAAATATCTTTTCTTTCTGTTTCTCTTTCTTCTTTTAAACTAAACTGGGTATTGTGTGTTATTTGGTTACTGAGAGCACCTGTATTTGTGAGAGAAAGCATATCCTCATGTCCTTGAGGTTATAAAGGTGGAGTAATTATGTAGTTTTAATTTTAATTTTAAATTAATGAATTGGCTAGGTTTAGATATGTGAAATACAGCTGTTGTGTTCTTTAAATGTTTCTTCCTTGTCTAGTATTTGTAAAAATATGAATGTGGAAGTGACCTGTGCAAGATATGACATATAAGATATGCCAGAAGTTATTTCTTAGTGTTAAATGAGATGCTGTGGTTTTTACTCATTCCCAGTATAGATAAAGTGAGGACATTTGGTATTACACTTCAGAATTAAGTCTAAGATTATCTAATGTGAGAAGTAAAAGTACCTTTTGCAAAGTAGCCCCCGGTAAATAAGGACTCAAGTCTATTTAATGAAAAGTTGATCTTTTAATGAATGTTATTTCAAGCAAGAAATTAAATTTTCTGAACTACCTTTCTAATTCCCAGTTACACTTTCTCCACTTTAGTTCCAGTCAATGGATCTCTTTATACTCTAAAACATTGGCAGCTTTATTTGTGTACTACATCAGTAGCAGTATGAGAAATCTGAAGGAATTATTTATTTTTTTCCCCATTCACAAGCATCGGGAAATTTTTAAACATACATCTCTGTTCAACAGAATGTTTTCATTTAAATGCAGCTGAGGCAACAAAACTTGTATACTAGTGAATTTCATTCTGTGGATTTGTTAATGTACAAAATCACTAACTAGTACCAAAGAGATTCTCAGTTATATAATTTCTTAGATTTTTATTACGTGAAATTTCAGTACCATTCATATTTAAAAGAAAAGTTCCCTGAGAACCATGGTAGTCAAACCTTCTAAGTCTGTTTGAAAAATGTCAGAGCAAATATAGAAGAGCAGTGTGGATACTAAAGTGTTTCTAGCAGTAATGTTTGTTGTGTGTTTCTTTCTAATGTACTTGTTTAGTTTTATAGATGCCAAAATGTATATTGTTTTTGGTCTGGATCCCGGGTCAATATGAACATTGTTATACCTTTTCAGAAAATTAAATTTTCTGAGTATGTAGAAGAAAGACAGAGAGCCAAGTAAAGTGGTTAGAGTGGATAGTGAGGGATTGTGAAAGAAAGATTTAGGTGACAAGATGGGTAGTAATAAGGAGATTGAACCTGAAGGGATTATGTTGAATAATTATGACTTCTTATATGATACATACCCTGGTTGAAATCTAGTCTGTGCTAGCTGGATTGAACAGTCAGCCAGGACAAATCTCTTTTTCTAGCTGAACAGGCTGAATTCTCTCAGCTTTTCTTCATAGGAGAGGTTCTTCATCTATCAAATTTTATTCATGGCTCTCGTCTGGACCTTCTCTAACAGGTCTGTGTTCTCCCTGTGCTGAGGGCCCATATCTGGATGCAGCACCCCAGATGGGATCTCACAAGGGCAGAGTAGAGTGGCAGAATCCCTTCCCTAGCCCTGCTGCCCATGCTGCTTTTGATGCAGCCCTGGATACCATCGGCCTTCAGGGCTGCAGGTGCACATTGCTGGGTCATGTCCAGCCTCCATCCACCAGCACCACTGGCTCCTTAACAGGCCTGCTCTCAATCCATTCATCTTCCAGGCTGTATTGATCCCTGGGGTTGCCCTGAGCCAGGTACAGAGCCTTGTGCTTGGCCTTGTTCAATTTAATGAGGTTCTCATAGGTCATTTCTCAGACTTGTCCAGGTCTCTATGAATGTCATCCCATCCCTGTGACATGCCAACCACAGCTCTTGGCTTCTTGTAGTCTTCAAACTGGCTGAGGGTGTACTGAATGCCTCAGTATATATCACTGATGAAGACACTAAATAGTCCTGATTCCCATATGGGCCCCCAAGGGAAACCACTTTTTTATCTTGTCTGTCAGAACACTAAACTGTCCAGAACACTACCCTCTGGACACAGCTGTCCAAACAAGTTGTCATCCATTGAACAGTTCACCCATAGAATCCATTTCTCTTCACTTTAGACAGAAGGATGTTGTGGAGGACCATGTCCAAGGCTTTGCAGAAGTCCAAATGCATGACGTATATGGCCTTTTGCTGGATGATGTAGTTGGTCCATCATAGTGGGCCTTGAGGTTGATTAAAGAGGACTTGTCCTTGGTGTAGCTGTGCTACTGTTCTGAAACACCTCCCTGTCCTCCATGTGCCTCAGCACAGCTTCTTGGAGGATTCTGGTCCATGGTTTTCCCAGGCACAGGGGTGATACTGACAAGTTGGTCATTGCAAGGATCCTCCTTTCTACCCTTTTTAAATGTAGGTAAAATGTTTAGTCATCTGGGACTTTGCCTGGCTGCCATGAATTTTCAAGTATCATGGACAGTGGCTTGGCAACTATATTGGCAAATTCCCTCAGGACTCTGGGGTGCAGCTCATCAGGTCCCATGGATTTAGGTCTGTTCAGGTGATCATGAACCTGAATTTCTCTGGCAGTATAAAGGACTTTGGTCTTCCAGTCCCTGTCTTGAAGCCTATCCACTCGAGAGGTGTGGGAAGAGGATTTGTGAATGAAGATTGAGGCAAAAAAAAGTTATACTGAGAGCACTCCATAGTCCTCAGGTCCATACTTAGAATGCTTAAAAAAGCACACCTTAGTGCCTTTTGACCTAAATACTAGAAAAAGAGTAGAGAACAGAACAGAAAACATGCTGCTGTATAAATCAAACTTCACCTTTACTCCAGTTGTTGCTCTGGCCTCTTTGCATTTCCAAAGAATATAGCAAAGCTGAAGAAAGTTCAGAGAAAGCAAAGATATCAAACATAAGGGTAAGGTTTTGATTGAAAATTCATCTGTGTAGGACCCTGCAGCTTGGAAAAGGAATATATCTATGGAAGGAGGGGAGATAAACAGACCATAAAATTATGAATCACAGGGATATTGGAAATATTTATTAGATCTCTTTTGGATGTCAGAATTGAGGCACATGCTTCATAGTGACTTACACAAAATAATTAAGTTACCAATGGAATAGGGCACCAGGTCTTTTGAGCCCTAATCCAGGGTAGCTAGAAGCCAGGTAACACTTATCATTCCATTTTTCACAAAGCTGGCAGAATTGCTTGGATAATGCTAGTTTAGTTTATAGTACTGCCTTGGTACTCTACGATATATGAAAATTTTTGTGAAGAGAATTCTTAAGTTGAAGGGCATATATTCAAATTAAATCAGGCTGACTCAAATGCAAAAGAGAAGAATTCTATTGACTTTATGAAAATAAAGTGCTGCTTCTTCTATTTTTCTTCACCTGAGTACTTTTCCTTTTCTTCTCAGGTAATATTAAACCTGGGATTAAAAGTCATACCTTTTAATTCCTAACAAATATGTCTAGTGCATTAATGCAGCAGGTAGGTAGCATACACAGCTGTTTAATTGGAGATATAAGAAGAAAGGATTCGTCATTTGTATACAGCATCGTGTTGGGTAGTTTGCCTTTTCATGAAAGACTTGTAAGGTTTACATGTTTAAATAATATTTCTCCTTAGAAAGTTCTCAAACCCATAATTTAGACAAATTAGTGATAAAAATATTAGAGTTTTGAAAGAAATTTCAATTATAATAATCAGACCTTCTGTTTGTTGAAGACATTTGAGCACACTCTTTTGACACTCAGAGCAAACCAGCCAGTAATACTTAAGCCAAGAATCATTCAAATTCCCAATGGCAAATGATGAATATTAACCAAAATTAAAGAAATTGACAGAATCATAGAATGAATATAATACAATAATGGAATCATAGAATGGTTTGAGTTTGAAGGGATCTTTTTGTTCCAAACCCCTGACATGGGCAGGGAAACCTTTCACTTGACCAGGTTGCTCAGTCCCATCCAGTGTGGCCTTGTAATGTTGGAAAGGACCGCAGTGGAGTCATCTGGCCCAACTCCCTGCACAAACAGGATCCTTCTAGAGCACATTGCAGAGGATTGTGTTCAAATGGTTCTTAAAAATATTTATCCTTATACTGCTTGTGCATGCTATCACGGTCATTTTTGAGTGTGTAATTAATATTTAAGCATCCCATGGTCCCTATACAGAAGCAAAATGTCTCTTTTTGTACTCAGATTTGTACTCATTTTTTCTAGAATAAATGTGATAGGGTTGGTTTTATTTCTTGGTTTTTTTTTTTTCTTTGTTGTCGGGGTTAGTTATTTATTATTTCCTGGGGAACAAAGTTGCTGCTGAAAACTCTCATTGACTTCTATCCAGCAACTTTTTCTTACATGTGAAGAAGTTGCTTTGGAACTGTATGGAACCTCTCAGAAACTCTTGCCTCTGTAGAGATGGTCATACCATTTAATTTAGGTAAAGTGAATATCAAGCAATGACTGTAAAAATGCTGACGGTTCTGAAAGTGGCCAAATTCTAAGATGTCTTTCAACTTCAACCATTTTGATGAAGTCTGAAATTTTCAGATATGATGAACAAGCAACTGTCTCAAAATTTGATAATTGTATGTTCTATCAGTTAAGAAGTATAAGAAGTATTCAAAAACTGCTGCAACTTCTGAAAAATCACAGAATCACAGCATTGTTAGGGTTGGAGGGGACCTCTGGAGATTATCCAGTCCAATCCTTCTGCCGAAGCTGGGTCACGTACAGCAGGTTACACAGGCGCACGTCCAGGTGGCATTTGAGTGTCTCCAGAGAGGGAGACTCCGCAGCCTCCTTGGGCAGCCTGTCCCAATGCTCTTCCACCCTCAACGTAAAATTCTTCCTCATGTTAATGTGAAACTTCTTGTGGTTAATTTTATGGCCATTGGCCCTTGTGACATCACTGGGCACCACCAAACAGAATCTGGCAACGTCTTCTTGACCCCTGCCTTTGAGATATTTACATGTACTGATGAGATTCCCTCTCATCTTCCTGCTTCTGCAGTCTCTCCTTATAAGAGGAATGCTCCAGGCCCTCATCATCTATTTTGCCCTCCACTGCACCCTCTCCAGTTGGTCCTTGTCTTTCTTGTACTGAGGAGCCCAGATGTGGACACAGCACTCCACATGTAGCTGCACTAGGGCCAGGTAGAGGGGGAGGATCACCTCTCTTGATCTGCTGATCACACTCTTCCTGTTGAATGGCAGCATAGCCTGCAGATGTATTAGTCACCTTCCCCAGTTTCATATCATCAGAAAACTTGCTCAGGGTACATTCAATCCCTTCATCCAGGCCATTGAAAAACAAGTTGAAGAAGACTGGACCCAGTATTGATCCCTGGGATTCATCACTGAGTACAGCTTGCAAGTAGATTCTGCTCTGCTGCTCACGACTCTGTGAGCTCTGCCATTCAGCCTGTTCTTGATCCATCTGACTGCCCATTCATCTAACACACATTTCCTGAATTTACCTTCTAGGATGTTATGTAAGATAGTGTCAGATTACCATGTTTTTAGATTTGCTGATATATTTTTTCCTGTAGAAGTTATCTTTGTGAGCATTTCTCTGTGCAACATAAAAGTGAGGATAGATACTCGCAGTATCCAAGCTTTTATGAATATTAGGAACAATTTTGGCTATTGAACACGAACACTATCATTTTTATCATTGTGTTGGGGTGCAAAATTGCCTGAAATGCTCACTAAGGCAATGCATATGTAATTCTTCTTAAAATTATTTTGAAATTTTAATGTGTAAGCATTTACCTTAGGACATCTTGAAATTGTTGTCTAATGGATCGCTGGGGTCCTCTCACAGGGAAGATTTTCCTCAGGCAAAGCTCTTGTTTTGCACTGGATGCCACTTCTTGAATTAAAAGTTCACTTACTGCCCACTTAATGCTGACAGCACAATGTTCTGCAGGAATAGCTTTATCTCTGTAAACTCTAAGTGGATTTTGAAACAGTTTTTATACCGAAAAAACCTTTTTCCTTGCCAGAGAATTGTTTTCATCTCACTTAGGACCTGACCTTTCTTTAAAAGTATTATTTTTTAGTCTATCCTGACCTTTTAGATAAAACCAAAATATAAAAGACAGTACAGTTTCATTTATAAATCATTCAAGTTTGCTTTGCTTTATAATCAACATTTATTCTGCTTAGAGATTAACATTATTTATTCAGAGTGAGAAATAAGGGGAAAATAACACTTCTTGTTGAATTTAATGTATCACTTTGTTCTTAGGCATTGTATTTTTCACAGTGAATAAGAGGCAAGCACAGGCCAGCAGCTCCCTGAAGGCTGGTGAGCTCAGGGATCGGGGTTGAGGCCGGCAGTGCACGGCTTTTCAGCCAGTGCTGGCCCTCAGCCAGGGAGCAGAGCAGGCTTTGGGCACATCTGGAGGCAGAACAAACCCTGGGCATTGGACATGTCCACGGAAAAGAGGACAGGCCAAGGCCAGGCATGGCTAGGTAGGGCAGGAATGGCTGGGTAGAGCAGGAATAGGGGAAGAGGGGGACAAGCACTTCACTGGAGCAGAGACTCATGGCTTCAGCCTTGGGGCCCTGGACCCATAGGCATGGATGCAGAGAGGCCCTGGGGAGGCTGGCCAGTCCTGTTTGGGCTGATCAGAGCCCTCAGAGTCCTGACAATCATTGGAGAGTACTTCAGTGGGGTAGGGCACATAGAAAAAATGTTCAATATACAGAACTTCAGATCAGAAGTTAGTTGGGTTGTAATGCACTTGTGTAGCATTAGCCAGAGAATCTTGTTGTAGCCAAAGGGAATACAATTTATTATTATTCTAATTAATGCTATTGTGATCTGATAGTCTGAATTATCAAATATAGAAAAGCATCAAGGATAATAATACACTTATAAAAGTTAAGAACTGCCTTTCTACTTCCCCCTGTATTTCTTTTGTCTGATTTTTTCCCTTTTCTCTCTGTGCTCCTGGCTGGAGATTATGACCCATTGAGAACATCCAAGGACCTGTTAGGAGAGGTTTTACACTTCTGGACATGAAGAAGTGAACTTCCTCTTCAGTCTTGGAGTTGAATGATTCATTTTTTGTATATTTTCTTAACATAGTCTGCTTGTTTCTCATTGATCTTTACTAAAATGTGAAAGTTGCACATTAGCCTCCCTCAGCCTAAGTATGTTGCTTGCCATGTAAGACCTATGTAATTTTGTCTTACTGCATGATTATTGTATGCAGTAGTATCAAAGCACAACACTACTGAAATGCCACCAGCTCAAGAAATATTCACTTGATACCTATGAATTATCAAAAATAGTGAAAACAAGCTCAGGCCAAGGCAAGCCTACATGATGTCAACATAAATTCTGTGGCCTTGTATTACTAATGACAAAATTGTACTTACTAGGCTGTAGTCTCTATTAATTTTGTGTGACATAGGTAAGGTAAACAATGAAAAAAATATGCTGAAGTATTAAGATTTCCATTCAAGATACCTTTTCTGCAGCCTTGTCTTAGCCATTTGCCAAGTAAATGAACAAACTTTCTAAGAACTTTATATCATTTCTAACAAGTAGTAATCAGTTTAGAAACATACAATAATTAAAAATATATTAAATATATTAGCTATTAAAATAATCTTCTCTGTAATGAAAGTTACTATATTGGATAATTTATTATTTTAAATTAGTTTAGCAATCTCTAGCAATAAGTTTAAGTCAAATAAATTCTTGATGCCGCATATGGGATTTCAAATAGAAAATTTTGGTATCAGCCTGCTTAGGACAAATATTAGACATTCAAGAGTAATGGTACAAAGATTTTTGCTGTTGAGAATAACTGAAAGAGATTATTACTGGGTTTAAGGTTCATTATTTTCCCATGTATCTGAATTCCATAGAAAATATTAAAACTATGACTGTCTATCATATTAATATATAATTCGGGCTTTAGCAAATATTGTTCTATCTGAAACTGTGTATTTGATTTATAAATACCACTTTACTTGCTTATGACAATGAACACCTATATCTTGGCAAGAAAAGACAGGTGTCTGCTAAGGAAGGCAGAAGCTTCCCTTGAAATGGAGAATGTAAACCCCCTCCCTCTGAATTATTATAATTGTATAATTGTATAATTTTATAATAGGAATAAAAATAAAAAAACAATGCAGCAATACAAAATTGACAGAGTCAAATACAACCTGACACCCTGTTGGTCAGGGCGTTGGTAGCAGTCCCCCTAAATGGTGGCTGCAGCCCTCCTGGAGTGACAGATGTGGTTCTGTTGGAGCAGTGATCCTGCAGAAGGATGGAGTTTTCCTCTGAGTGGTGGTGTAGATGGGCCTGGTCTTCCTCTGGGAATCCAGTGGAAAAGAAAGCTGCTTCTCTGGGAATCCAGAGGAGGAAAAGGCTGCCTGTGGTGCTTCCTGTGTCAGGTTTTATCCGGGTAGGAATGCTTGGCTCCTCCCCTGGGCAGAACATCTCACAATGGCATGATAATTTTATCAGTCAAGCAGTGAGAGTCAGTGGCCCATTAACAGAGGATATTTGCCAGAGGGAGGATTGATTGTGGAAAGAACCAATAAAGAAGACATTGAAAACTGCCCAATTAACAGAAGATAACTGCCCACCTCTAACAGATGGCAATAGAATACGCACCCCGATTTGCAATCTAAGAAAACGTGTTGGGCAACTAATGTTAATATTAAAAGGAAAGTGAGAATTAAATTTGTTGAAAAGAAATGAGAGAACAATATCATGGCATATCCATGGTAACACAAGAAACAGAATTAGAAGTCAGAACCTTTAAATTTTAAATTTCTTTTTGTTAAATTGTTGCTATATACATTTTAATGTACATAGTCTGTGTAGTAATTATTCTTTCAGATTTGCTTATTTGATGTTATGCTATCTTTGAAAAAGGGAAATACCATTCTTGCATTATGATTCACAGAGTCAAATCAGAAAGAAAATAAATGTGTAGCTCAATATTCGTAAGGCTTTTTACTTGACAAATACAATAAAGCTACTCTTTTTAAGGCCAATAGATGTGAGTGCTTTCTGTTGCCAGCATTATATCACTCATTTCATAGATTCCTACAATATTATTGAGAATCTTAAAGACTTTTTAAGTTGTATTGTTTTAGGGGTTTTATTGTATGATTATGTTTGATTTTACAGATCTATGTTACATTGATATATATCTCTTTTGAAAAGAAAACTAAGTCTGAAAATATGATAATAATTATTTTGTATTTTGAATAACTGCTTTCTCATTTACTAACATTCATTAGTGTTAAGTTTTGGTTTTGTTTTTTTATTTTTCTTAAAAGTAACAGGGCTTTTAAAAAGTACTTTCTCACTTCAAGTAAACCAACTGAAATAACATTATCCATATGTGGGTCTATGTTTGTAATTTTAAATTTTTTTTCTATTCAACAAACATATATTACTGTAATAAATTCTATTATTTGGACAAATATATATGTAAAAAAAAAAATAGTAGCTTTGTCTATGTCCTGATTTTCGTAGAAAGGAAATGAATAATGTTAGAGATGTCTGGCATTTTGCCTGAATTTTCAGATTTCCAAATGTAATCATTGTGACAAAATTAAGAAGCAAAAATTTACCATATTTTCAATATCTGCTTGAAAAATGTAAAGTGATCTTAAATTCGCTGAGGCACATGGAAGATCATGAAGACATGCATTTGTGTATACTGAAGTATGGCATACCTCCTGCATCTCTGAAAATTTCTGGGTGATGCTTAATTGTCACTTTCAGAGTGTTTGATATATGTCTTACTATGGCAATTGATTAAATTTATATAAACATTAGAGAACAATAGAAAAAAGATATAACAATAAGGAGGTTGAGAAAAGGAAGCAGAAAAAAAGGCAAGCTTAAAAAACAATCGTAAGAGAACGCAATAATGCAAAAAGGTAAATACTGGTACCAAAAGGAAATAAAAATGAAATTTTGACTCCAGTCCCACAAATGTGGACATCGTCAAAACAAGAGGAACCAAAGGGATTTTTTTAAACTTCTGGTTAGATAGCTTTTGGAGTTTTTGCTATTTGTATAAGTCATTGCCTGTTTGAACTAAAGTCTAGAAATTTGTTTTGAACCCTATCTTTTTCTGTCATGTATTTCTTTCCAACCATGGTATTATTGTAATTATGTAAAACCAGTTTCATTTCTTTTCTGAACAGCTGTGAGGTGAAAATATATTTTGTCAGAAGAATATTTTATGGTAGCCATTAATACTGACTTTATGTTCTAAAATCCATGTTTATGTATCTGTTTCCTTTATTTTCTATTACAATTTAATACTAAGAACAGGTAAAGATACTAGAAATTTATGAAGAATAAAATAAGTGATTTTTAAAAATAATATGTCTGGAATGACATATGTTAAAAGAGTCGAATAAGCTGCTATATCTACATAAACTTTAAAATTCCTTTAACAGATCCAGAACATATTCTTCTAATTAGGTTTCTAACTCTACTGGAAATTTTTTGTAAGCATCAGATATTTAATGACAGAGAACATCAAAGAGAACAGTTAATTAAGATAGGAAAAAAACCCCTATCTTCTTAATAGGATGCTAGGGTCACTCCAAAATTAGTATATATTAGTTAAGTATAGGAAGGTTTTAAGTGAGGAAGCTAAATAAGCCTTGACTAAAAGTCCTTGAACATCTGAAAGAATGAAGGTGGAATATAGTTATTACGCTTTTAAAAAATTCTGTTTATAATTGTAACGCTCTTTTTTCCTTTAATGAGGTATGAATTTATTTTTTTGTTTAGGACTGTTTACACTTTTTCCTCAACCACCCATTGCAAAATAATAGACTGGCCGCTTGCTAATAACATATACAGGAAAAGTCCAAGGCTGACCTCACGTCAGTTACCTCATTAACACCTTCCTGTAATCTGAGTCCCATTTAGGGTCGTCTGCATTAAGGACCTTTAGCCTTATTTGGGAAGTCTGTGGCTGGATCATATGCGTCACAAGAACGAATAAAGTCCTGTACCTTTATTAATCCTGAATAAATAAGATAGTGAATATTCTGATTTGCTTTTACATTTTGAAATCAACATGGTGTTAGGAATTAATCAGAAAAACGAATTCTAATGAATTAAAACAGCTGTTGGATGGTAGCCTTAGGTCTCATTTGGTCTTATGAACAATTTGCATGTTTTTATCTGTTCTTCAACCATTGAAGTTAAAAAAAAAAATTAGAAAATAGTCATAAATGGGCCAGATTTTCTACCTGGAGTCCAGTAACAAGCGGAACACTACAAGTGTCTGTTCTGATACAAGTTCTCTTCAATATATTTATCAATGAGCTTCAATCAATGACAGAGAGCAGTCTCATTGGTTTGCAGATGACACCCCAATGTCAGTCATTATTGTCAAGGACCAACAACCAATATAGCTGAGGACAGGGTTGCCACAGGGACACAGACAGGCTGGAGGAATGAGCTAATAGGAATCCTGTGAAACTCAACAATGGTCAGTGTAAAGTCCTTAGCTGGGTAGGAAGAGACGCTGGCAGCAGGAGTGTCTGATAGCAGAGCACTCTGCTGAATACACCTGCGCGTTGTGGCAGACAGCAAACTGAGCATGACAGCAGCGTGCCCTGGGAAGAAAGAATGCCAACAGCATCCTGAGTTGTGTTAATAAGAATGTGGTCAGTAAATTCAAAGGGAAAGATTTTTGTTTTAACTCTTCTGTGACCATAGCTAGAAGAGAGCCTCAAGATTTGGGCTTCATGACAGGGAAAACGAGTTTTTCACCGAAGCAAGTTCAGTGGAGGGTCACCAAGACGGTTGGGGGCTGGAGCGCTTACCCTGTGAGGGAAGACTGAGCAACCTGAGCTTTTTCAACCTGGAGAAGAGGAAAGCTTTCCAAAGTCAGAGTCCTCTAAAAGGAAAAATATCATTTACAACAAGCGTTTTCACTCTGTTAGATACCATTTTCTGCCTTATTTTTGTTCCTGCTGAATGCTTCTCAGAGTGGGCAAAGGTATTTATTATCTCCCTGGATTATTCCCTCAGGAATTACTCATAAAAAGTTAGTCCACTAAATTAATTGGTAATTGAACTTCCACTATGAGTTTATCTGGGGTAAATTTCCTTTTGGTTCATGTTTACAACAGGAACCCTGTGTATACTTGTAGCATATCGCATATGCAAAGTGTGTGCATCTAGCACAGATTCATAATCTATTTTTGGAGCTTTGTTTCAGGCAAATGTCAAAGGCTCTTGCCTCTTTTCTTTACTAAAAATGATCCTGGAATCAAGAACAACTTCCACTCCTATATAAATAGAAAGGCTTATGGGTCTCCCATATGTTTGCATTATCCTAAGTTTTAACGGTTGCAACACTTTTGAGTGGTGTCTTGTTCAGACTAGTTTTCTGAACTGAATTTCTCTGTAGATCATCAACTTGATCTTTTTTCACTTCTGCAGAGCTACAAGTTTTTAAGTGTAAACATTGCTTCGAATCTTTTCTTGTGTAAGCAGACAAATTTGACACATTAAAGGTCCTCTGTTTTACTGGCTTTCATCTGTTCTCCTTCCACAGAGACTTGTTTAGAGAAATGCTGGTGCAGTCCAGTAGGTCTCAGAGTGTTTTGGTGTGGGTTGGTCAGGTTCTCTTTCTTTGTGAACCCATATCCTAAACAACCATTATACTTTCTTGACCCCATGTCCTTACTGCTTCCTCATATGATTCATCCTGGCAGTTCCTCAAACTTCCCATCTTCTCAGTGGCTGACTGTGAGTTCAAAAAGATGCTCTGCCTCTGAGTTGGCTTCAGGTGACTGCAAGGTTGAAGCTTTTCCCAAAAAGCAGAGCTCAGTCATCTTCTTTTCTTCCTTTTTGTGCCAGTTATCACTAAAAGTTTTTCTTCCTTTTTTTTCTTTTTAATTTAACTAGAATATTAAAGTAAAATAATAAAGGAGTGTTTCTTTATCCCGTAGAAAAATGTAATTTTTAAAATAACCCCCTTGACAAACTGAAATGTCAGATTTGATTGCAGAAGATTGAAGTGGAGAGTTTATTAACATGGCCTTGTAACAAATGTGTTTCAGTTGGTCTAAGATTTTTTTTTTTATAAAATAAATACACCAAAATTCATACTTTTGCAGATTACTGTTTATGGAAAACATTGATTGATCATGAACATTGTGCAGTAGCTGATACAAGATTGTTTATACATAACATTAATTTTCTCTCAAAATCTTCCATGTAAATCAAGCCATATTGTTTAACTTTACTGATCATCTGCATGAGTTCTTCAGTGTAAATGGAAGTGGAAGCCTAAAAACTTTCTGTTTGAAAATTGCCTCTGTATCAAAGCAGTACTTTCCAGTGTGTAAGCTTTGTAAGTTTAATTTTCCTTGTTTTTTTCTTTTGAGATAATCTTTCTTTTAAGTTGTTCTCATTTAAAGTGCTGTGCCTATTTAAATAAATAGGATAGATTATGCCATTGGATGGAGATTTTGAATATCGTTTTGGTTTGACCTTGATATTGGAAGCAGGTGAATGCCTGTTCTTGTACATTTGCATGCATGATAAAGATATATTCACATAGATTTTGTTTTAATCGCAGTGGTTATGTAACATACATTAAGTTTTCTTTGTTTTAAACAACACTTTTCTGTTCCACAATATCTCTTGGCCATGCATTTGTATTTTCTGTGTTTTAAACTTGGTACCAATCTGTCAAAATTTATTGTACACTGAATCGTAAGTAGTCCAGACTTTTGATATTGTGCATATTGTGACAATTTTCTTCTTTTATTATGAAATAAAGAATAAAACATGTCTAGATTTATTTTAGTTACTCATGCCACTGTAATTATAGGATAGCAAATGGTTTTTGGTTTGGTCTCTGACAACCTGGAGTCTTACATGGTGCTTCTAAAGTTTTGCAGGGAAAATCACCACTATGATTTAGAAGTGCTATACTACACAACAGTTGTTAAGACATTAAATATCAGATAGCAAAAATAATATGCACCCACATCAACTTTATTTGTTGTTTTGATATAGCTAACATATCCTCTTATCTTAGTATTTTAATAGTATCATAAAATAAACAATTTTAGCCTAAAATTTCTGCAGTAAACAAAAGAGACTTTATTAGCAAGACTGTTTCTGATATGAGCATCTCTTCCATTATTTTAGACCGAAAATTTGAGAATTCTGTCAAGAGATCTGATATACCTTGTGCCTTAAGTATACTATATAATGCTTAATTTCTCTGGGAGTCTTATTTCCATTTTCTAGTGGACAGATTTTTCTAAAAGTGTGAAAACTCTTGTTGCTTTCCATCTTGACATCACCCACTACATTAAAAAGACAAGTCTCAAAGTATGAGAGGAGATCACAGAACCAAAAAGAGAAGTGTGAAATATTATTGTTTGAATGACTCTTCAAACGCCCTTAATTATTATGATGGAATAAAAAAAACATGTTTTAAAGATATTAGTAAAACATAGTTCATGCTACATCAGCTCTGTTTATGCAATTTTTTTATGGTGAATTTTGTTATTCATTGCCCAGTCATTTATTTGTTCCAGTTAAGATGGAGTTTCTACTGTGTTAAGATGTTCTAAATGCTCACAGGTGAGAGACTTGGCTTCCAAACATTTGCAACCAAATGTGGGGGAAGGGGAAGGATGAAAATGTTAATAAAGTATTGAAAAAATTGCTATGTATTTTAAATACTCAAGACCTTAAAAGAGCTAATAATGTTTTCACAGGTAGGGCATTTTTCTTAGCTTATCAAACATTTTGTGTGTGAAGATTTTTAGTAAAATAATTTGGTTTATTACAGAAATCAGAGAGCAAAAGGAAAACTACATATCAAACCTTTTTACAATCTTAAGTATAAATAATAATGCTGACAAGTTTTTTTTAAATGGGTACCTCTTATTATTCCTCTACACTTGGCTTTGTGTCAAGTCTAAATTGGCTTTTAGAGCCCTGTCAAGCTTTGATGAAGAGAATCAGCATATCTGGCAGCCTTATTAGTAGCTGGATTAGTAGCTTATGGCAGCTTTTTCTGCTGCTTAGGTTACTACATAATGCTACATTTCACCCCCCAATGGGATGGTTACCACTTTTCAAAGTGTGGAGCCCCTGTCAATAGTTTAGCTGTATAATTTTGATCTAGCCATGCTGGTTCAGGACTGAACATGCAGGTGTGGAAATTATGTGGTGTCATTATGACTGGTAAAAAAGTTTAAGTTTTGGGGACATTTAAAACTTAACATGTATTATCACAATTATTACAAAATGTTCACTAGCATTAAAAAATGCTCTGATTGCTTCAAATTTTTAAATAAAGCCTATCAACTTTCCTCTTTTCATGTCAGTTGTCTTTACTATGTTAAAGAGAGGGAAATTTAATCGTTTAGATTTATCAAGAAAACACAATTCAAAAGAAAAAGTTAGCATCCAGTACTACTGTGTGTCCCACAGGTTCTACTTTCATCAAAGCTGCCTCCACTGGTGAGTTAGAGGAGCATATTGCAGCCACTACTGGTGCCATTACTGCTGCCAGCACATCTGCTGATGTTGCTGTATCCAGTGCAGTGACCACCTGTAGACAATCTGCTGAAGAACAACGAGTGCAAGCTATGAATATAAGAAAATCAGTTCTGGAGTCGGCCACTTACAAGGAAACACTCTCTCTTCATGAAGCAAATTTGCAAAGCACAAGACGACGACCAAGAAATGCTGAACAGATAGAAAGAACTAAAGAACTTGCAGTTGTTACTCATAGAGGTATTGGATATTATTTTACTTGTGCCCATGTAGTTATGAAAGAATATTTTGTATGAATTAAAAGTGAAAGTTCAGGTATCCATTTAGGAAATGTAATTGAACCAAATGGGAAAGGGAGTAAATCTGTCTAACTTTGAGTTCTAGCAGGGCAGTCAGATGGAAAAACGAAATTAGTAATAATATTGTCTTGGTTATTTAAATTGATTTGATTTATAAAAAGACAAAATGTACATATAAGAAATTTTCTTTTGATGTGACTTCATCGCTTGCATCATTATATTTCACAATGAAGCCTAGTGTAAGAGATATCTGATGAAAGATTAGAGAATTGAGATTAGACTATTAATCTATTCTGCATATGTGATTAGATATAATTAACCATAGCATTAAGAATGTACTTTATAAATAGCTGCTGTTCTAAACTAATAGGTGATGCAGTTGTATTCATCTCCCATCTGTTTAAATCTTCAGCAAAATTTTGTTTTTTAAAACATCTGTACATATTCATTCTATCAAACATGAAATCAATGATCAAAGCAACATTTAGAACACCAGGATATTCAGCAAATCTCAAAGTGTTAAAACTAAAGATCTCATATATTCTTATATTGAGATCATCTAATCTGCATGCTAAAGTGTTCATAATGAACAACATTTCAGTATAAAACTAGCATTGTTTACTGTGTTAAAAGTAAATGTCTATATCTGAAACATGAAGCTCATAAAAAGAAATGCTGGAATGTCTTAATTTAACCAGCAGACATTCAGAAAAAATTGCTTGTGGTGTATTTTTAAACAACTTTAGGAAAGGATCAGCTTACTTTTGGAGGCTAATGTTGTTGAATAATTTATTTTGCATTTTGAATTTTTACTATGTGCTTCAAGTTAATCAATTGTACATGAAAAATGTATAGAAACAAATATATTTATAAGAAGCACCTTTTGTAGCCCAAGCAATTTGTAGAAGTCTTATTGTATGATTGATATTTTGTAAGGACAGTTTCATTTGGTATCTGTTGTCTTACTGGATAGTCACCTAGTGTAACACCTAACTTTTACTAACACCTTTTGCAACAGGAGAGCTGAAGTTCTTCAGAATTTTAAAATATATAATAAAATAGAATAAATGAAAAACAAACACTGTCTTTGGTTTGCATATAAAATAGAAATCATTAAATAGGCATTTATATTTCATTTGTATTAATTTTAGTGGAGATCTGAAGTATTTTCTGGTTATTGACTGATATAAATTAATCAACAGTTTTGTTTGTACTAGTTGTGTGGCTGTGCACTCACTTCACATCTCTGGACAAATTTAAAAAAAGGCTTATTTTCAGTTATGAGGGACTATAAGAGGATCTGTAATAATATCTTCTAATTTAAAGATGTAAGAACGTAGTACTCTGGCAGTTAAATATGGCAGTAATTGTGATACATATATTTTTTTTTTCCATTTCCTCTTTGGAGTCATTACAGTGCAGTGCACTCCACTGTTTTCTCAGCATTCCTTTCTTCTGTGACTTATTCCTTAGTACAAGATACAGGTACAGCATGTACTTCTAAATTATTTTATTAAAATAAAATGCTAAACATTAGATTATCAAAAAAGAAGAATAATTTAGATATCAAGATACTGCTAAGATAATGTTAGGGTGCTAATTTTTCACATATTAAAATAGTACTACAGGTACCAAAAGACATGACAATCCACAATCAACTGAAATCAGACCTGTGTAGATCTTAGTGGAGAAGAAGGGCCACGCCCAGTTCCATGTGCATTTTATTCCCTCATGCAACTGTGAAAGTCTAGGTTTTGCTAGCACTCATGATACAAAACTTTAAAACTTTTACTGTGTCTCTTACTCATGGAACAGCATATGTGTGCATGCTATTAAAGGATATTCCTATACTGAGTAGAAATTTGCCCTTTTTACTCAGTAAACACCAATACTTGATAACAGCCATTAAAACATATCAAATGGCCTTGAACAAATAACCTATAATTTTCTTTCATGAAATATTCCTTACTAAAAAGACACAGATATATTCTGAAGGGGTTTTTGTGAATGTAAGATAGCTGTTAATTGACTTGAAGGGTTTTTATCGCAGAAGGATGTTCCAGAGGTATTTCTATAGAATTTCCTATATGTTATTATTATTGAGGTATTTTAACCTCTCTTTGACAATGCATTATGAACAGAAGTTTAAAAATTCTGCATATTAAATAACTGTGGAATTAAGAATTACTACTTAAAAATTTTATATTAATTACTTTAAAAATTATTTCTCTATTTAATAGCTATTAAAATTAGTTTTTACTTTGGAAATTTTTTTGCTGTTTTTAATTTAGGAATTTCACTCCCAAGTTATGCAAATTAATTCATAATTGAGAAGACAAAATTTAATATACTAAATATAGTTACTAAAGCTTACTACATGTAAGTGTGAATATTTAAAATTGTAAAAAATTATTGCATGTATAGACCTAACTGCAGGCTTTTTTGAGAATATTACTAGTAAGACCCAAATAGTGCAGGTTTGTGATAAATTATTATAGATGCAAAATCATAACTGCAGAAGGAGTCATATTGTTGACCTTCCACAGGATTGTTCTGTGAATAAAGTATTTCATAATGAATACACAATAAGAATACTCTCTTGTTTTGTAAAAATTTTTTGGAAGTTTATGCATGAACAAGATGTACAGAGAGAACTAGGGGTTTATATATTCCAAAATTTCAACTGCTAGCTGTAAATTGCTGTACTATATATATTACCTGGATCTCAATAATAATTTAAATTATGTCAAAAGCTGACTGATTATTATCTTCTCTAAGCTTATTAGCTGGAAAAAGGAACTTTAGGTGCATTTGGTGAAATAATTTCCTTAGAGTTAGGGAAGTACAAGTATTACTTTTTAAGGCAGTAGTGAGATCTCTTGAGGAATATTGTACTTTATTGTAGTTTCTTCAGCAATAAGAATTCACACTGAATCAGATAAAGAAAGGTTATATAATCATGTTACATTTTCCTGATCATCCCACCTTACAAAATAAAATGTAAGATAGCATGACAGCATAAATTTTGAAGTGAATGTCAGTATGTAGAGAACTGAAGTAAGGACAAGTTAGCATGTAATACGTAAATATTTTTGTTAAGGAGATGACAAAGAAAAGTTCTTTTTATTGGAACACTGAAACCTTGTAGGAAAGAGTAGATGAAGGATGAGAAGCTTACTTTGAAAATGCACCTTGACTGACTAATGAAAAATGTATTTAGATAGACTTGCTGGTAGTGAAAACCAGCACCTTTTGGGTCCTTAGTTCTAATGAAGCCAAGTGGTTAAACTCAGGAAAGTTTGTGTCCTGAATCCAGAAGAAGGGGGGAGAAAAAGGGGATCCCTAACCCCTTTCATTCAGTCAAACCTAGGAACTTCAAATGCTGAGATTTAATAGAAATTCTTTTTGATGCTACAATCACAGTTTCTAGGATGATCTGTATTTCTCAGATGTGAAAACAAGAAGACAATGAAACATGATAGAAACATGATATTTCCAATTGATTTTTTTTTTTTTTTTGTTTGGGGGTGTGTTTTGTTTCATTTTGGTTTTTGTTTTTTTCTCCCTCTTTAAGTATTTTAGAATTGTTGACTTCATCATGAGTTAAGTAATAGTGGATAATCTGACATATTTTTGTTTTCTACAATTTTTGTTTCATACTGTGAATGCAGAGTTTAGTAATGCTTTTAGTCCTATTGTTCTATAGTTTGTATCAACTATGTATTTTACTTATTAAGATTTTAGAATTTTTATTTGTGTATATGCATACATCATGAGAGATATTTTAGAACATTTTCTTGTGAGAGCTTATATAGCATACTTTTACTGTCTAAAGATAGGTTAAGAGGCATATGACCAAATGTTAAAAGGCATTTGTACAGTGTGCTTAATAACATGACTTAAATTTTGGTCAGCCCTGAAGAGGTCAGGCAGTTGAGTATCGATTGTTGTTGGTCCCTTCCAACTATCCTATCATTTCTATTCTATTCTATTCTATTCTATTCTATTCTATTCTATTCTATTCTATTCTCAACATTCATTTTATTGCAGAAATAAACATACATCATAATTAAATGCCCCTGAGAAACATATGAGTGCCATGTGCAAACAATGAAAAACACCTCTAGTACTGTTTGCAAGCCATAAATTAAATTTAGAAAAAATAAAGAGTTGGAAAAAGAGACATAATAGTTGGAGGAAAAAATTGCTTAGCAGACTCAGGTTCAAATAGTGCCAGTAAGTCTTGATGGATGACTGCAGTCATTATCTAGCAGTTCACAAGTGTTTCTGTGCTTTCTTATGAAAACAATTTTAAGAGAACTCTGGATTCCAAAAAATTTATGACTCCAAATTTCTCTTTTTAAAGAGAAGAAATGTCTCTATGCATTTGTAAATTTTTAACGGCATATTCTTAGTTTGAGGAAATGTTTATGTTTTGATGATTCTACTTAACAACTTTTTTTCAGTATTTTATAATTCTATAGATATCTCCATTCTCTATCTTTCTCTGTGTTTTTTATTACTTTTTTGTAAGCCTTTATAATTTTTCTGTCCTTTCCCCATTCTTCTATAAAGTACTTGCCTTATGCTTTTTGATGTCTGGCTTTATTTAGTATTTTAGAAATGGCCAGGAAAAAATGAATCAGGGAGAAAAAATCTTGCTACTGGGTGTTCCCTATTAAGCAAGCATTTCTCTTTCCTCCTGCCTTACAGGAGAATTTATGATGGTAGAAGGCAAGAAGATTTTTAGATTTGTTACAGGAAATTAAATCATATGCTAATGAAACTTTTGAGAAAATAAAAGGATGTTATGAGAGAATTATTTATCTTTTTTTTTTTTAAGATTCTGATAAAAGTGTATGATAGATCATTACTTTGGGATTATTCAATATAAAACTTCTAAGGATTTGTTAGAAAATATTTATTCACATATCCTATTTTTTTTGAGGTCTACTTAAAAGCAGGAAGAAGAAAGGAGGAGTAAAGGTGGAGAGATTTTTTGAAGAGCTCGTTAATATTTTTAAGTCTAGTACATAATCAGTCTGCATATGTCCTCAGGGATTTTTGGTTTCTTTGTTTTTGTTAGTGAAACCCAGAACTACAAAGATGGAAGTCTGAAGAACATAAATGTATTTGGCAGTAAGATTTCTAAGATTATTTGTATATAAAATGATTTGTGCATAAGAAGTTTTCTTCTTAGAATATTTTAAAACTTTCAAGAAATGAGCATAACACACATGTAATCTAGCACTCAAACATTTAATCAGTAAATTAGATTTGTTTAATATTTCATTATACTTTTTGAAAACCTATTGCACGTACCTATTTGATATGTGCAGCAAATCCACAGATGTGTTCTTTTTCGTGGATGTGCTCTATAATGGATGGTTTGTTAAGGTCAAGGTTTTTATTAGACAAAAAGTGATAATACCCCAAACTTCTTGTTATGTTCCCACTTGGAAAGAGGAAAGGAGATAATTTTCTTCAACCAACAGTCAAGTCTGGGGTGCTTAGAAGGAAGAAAGGGAAAAAAATCAGTCATACAGATTTTAATAAATGAGCTGTGGTAATGTTTTAAGTGAATTATTGTCTTTTATAATTCTCGTCAATTTTCTTCTCAGAACTAGTTTTTCCTATTCATGTCTTTTTGCGCGTCCTGCAGTTCTTAATAGTTTTTTCATTACACTATCAAAGTTTGCTTCTATAATTGATATTTGTCTGATGTGTTGTGTCATTACTTTCCCTTGGTATTTCAGGTTTTCTTGTTTTGACTGCAAACTGTTGGTATAAATCAGACTTATTTTAGTTAGAATATTAAAAAAAAAGTCGTGAAATTAGAATTTAATATTAAAAACCCACATATTAAGTGTATTTTCTTCCTTTTAAATATTTTTTTTCAAATTAGGGAAATTTTATACACCTCTATATAGTTATAAAATTAGGGAAGTTTTATATACCTCTAGAATATAGTAGGAAAACGTCAATTTTGATAATTTTAAATTAGTAATGCAGTGCAATAATTCAGTGTAATAATGCAATAGTTGCAGTAATTTGAAATATAAATCTTCTACACAATTTGATTTTACCAGGTACTTTAGAGTTTAAAGGGGAGAGGGATGTGGGAAAATGGGTGGAGGGGGTGGGTAGTAAATAAAACACGAAGATGAGCTCATGTAAAAAGGCAAAAATTTATTAGTATGAAAAGTGGGTGTTTCACCACTTGATTTTCTTTTCATCTTCTGTATGGCTCTTCAAATCAGGAAATTGTTAGCCTATGCAGTTCATGCTGTACTACAAAAACTGATGAAAATTCATGTTCTCTCATGCTGACTTTCAAGGTGCAGAAAGGTTCCAGAAGGTAGTGCTACATTAGTTGGTGTGTTGGGTTACAGTGAAGTCTATTTGGATAATCAATAGATTTAGAGAATTTTTAGTGGTGATTTCTAAGATACCTGGATATTTAACTCTTGCATTGTTAGAATTTGGAAATTATGGATCGTTATGAGCGGTATGAGTAGAGTATCTTATGCAAATGCAAAAAAAAAAAAGGTATCTGACCTTTTTATGAGTAGTGAGTAGTAAGTTCAATGCATTTGGGCAGCAGATGTACTTCCAGAGGAAATACAATGAGTGAGACATGTGCCAAAGGTGAACTGGAAGTATCATGCATGATGTGTTTGGTATATCTGCACATGCACAGCCAATGCTGGAAGTCCAAAGTATACAATACTCTTGTTTCTGTCACTAGAAACTGTGGTTGTGACTAACATCTGCCATCACCACAATCTGAAGATTTTGAATAATTAATGAATTACTGGTTCTACACAAGTCAAAATCAGTTCTACACTGTATTCCAAACAATTTTTATTTCCTGCCTCTTCAGAAAGCAGTTGAAAATTTAATTCCTCTTTATTTCTCAGATAACCTAACCTCAGGTTTTCCTGTAGTATTATGCTTTTGCAGATGTAATTTAAGTAGGACAGGATATACAATCTTGAAATAACGACTTTGATGTTATCATTGTTCTCCATGTCAGTTAGCTGAGTGAGAGTGAATATAAAGGCAGAGTAGTTCTGGAGAGGGGAAAGGCTGTTTCCATTGTTCGGTTCAGTTGAAACAATGCAACCTGAGTGCCTGCTTTGCATAGAACAGTGGTGTTTTAGTACTCAGCATTTGAAATATTGTTTCTATTTGATTTGAAAATTTACTAAATATAGAAAGGACAAGCTGGATACTTCTGTTACCCAATTGCTGTTTCACAACCCAAACAAAGATGTGAACTTGTTGGTTGACAATGATTTAAATAAATGTCCTTCCCATGGCTGTATTACCCTGATGCTTCCATATTGTACAAGCAAATTTTCCTTCTTGAACTATTTTCTCATTTGGCCCTCAGGACACACTTTTTCAATGAAGGTGGAACTGTGTCAACTGAACAATCTTAATTCAAAATGAATTTTGTTTCTAGTGTTTGAGAGCTTGCTGTACTTTAGGTTGTTATTAAAATTTTACATCTAAGTGGGGTTTTTTAAAGATATCTATGCTTAAAACTTCTTTACTTGAGTCCCTTTTTTGATGCAGTGCCTATCCTGAAGTATAAAATGCTGGAATTTTCACTTAGTCCTCTCTTACAGGACTTAAAAGTGTTTGTATGTAGCATGCCTGCATATATTGCATACATGCACATAAGACTTTGGATAAATATACATAATTACACAGCCTTTTTATTAAAGAAAAGAAAAAAGGCAATATTTTAGTCTTTATGTGTGCCTAAAAGTTTGCCTGTAAGTATTAGAATCTTCATTATCTTACATAAGAGACCATTTCCATCAAAAACTTCAAGAAAATATTTCTGAAAACGTTTCATTTTATATCGGCTGCTTGAGAAGTGTGCATGTCTCTGGTGTGTCTATTGACTGAATATTAGCTCACACATCTGTAATGAAAAAATTCTTACCTTTATTACTGGGACTTTTCTCCTTAATAAAGCATTCAGATCCGTTTTCCTTCTTTGAAGAAAATATTGCGCCTTCTAACTTTAGACAAAGTTACAGAGAAAGAGTGAGAGGGAGAGAAAAGTGGAGTTGTTCAGTCTGAAGAAATAAGGGCTTTGTGAGGACTTTGAAGCACCTTCAATTTTCATAAAGAGGACCTACAATAGAGCTCTAGAGGGAGTTTTTACATAGACAGGTATTGATAGGACAAGGGGGGGTTGGCTTTAAGGTCAGGGAGGGTAGGTTTAGATTAGATATTAAGTTCTTTACCTTGAGGGTGGGGAGGTACTAGAACAGGTACTTGGTACCAGATGATCCTTAGATCCCTTCCAACCCAAACCATTCTGTAGTTCTATAATAATAATAATTCTGTATCTGTATTAAAGTGACTTGAACAAGGAAAAAAGCATGAGCCTGAGCAGAAATCCCAAGGTGGATGCCTAAATTATTTTCAGGGTTTTGACATAATCTCTGTTTTGGTTTCACAGAGTTCTGATGCTACTCTTTATGCTTCATCCAGTCATGTGATCAAAAATAGATTTAGGATTGTCAGAGATTTATTCACATAGGAGATGTGCACCAGTGTTCTTTCTTCTTCAAAAATAAACAATAGAAATAAACAAACCTGCTGTCTTTATAAATTTAAAACCAACCAACCAACCAACCTAGAAGCCATATGTATTTAAAGTATCATTAAAAAAAATTAAGGCTCTTCTTGTATCATAACACTGGAAAGATGGTTATACCATGTAGGTTTTTATAAATTTAGATTATTTTTCGAATATACTTTTGTCTTATCACTACATTCCTATTCAGTTTGCATGTCTCCACAGGAGTATCCTACTTCATTGGTGCAATTTATTTTCTTGGCTCTTGGCTGTTCAAATATATGAGAACATACTAATCTGACTGTATTTAAATATTTGTACTGTTGTTACTTCTGAACACTTTTTCTTGAGATAAATTGGCGTATAAACTCATTTTATGCAAAAATAAGTATTTAAAGACCAGATTAATTTATCTCGTAAAATGTCTGTTTTTCCTTGTGGATGGGCTTAGATGTGTTCAACTACACAGTTTGTTGTTGTGGATCCATCCTCTGAGACTTTTGAAAAGTGAAATCCACTTTCAATACTTACTGTCATGTGTTTGACATGCAAAAGAATCCTTATTTTACCAAGTATAAAATAATCTATTTATTGGGTAGGAGATTTTTTTGTGATGGTAGGGTTATTTTTATGTATGTTCATGCATTTGCAGCCCTACACATAGTTTGGAATCAGCATGTTTGCCATATGAATTTCTTTAACTACTCCTTCACAATGTATTAAGACACTACTGTTCAGTAAATCAACATACAAACCCCAATTAACAGTAAAATTCTTCCCTTGTAAACATGCTTTAGAGAACTGGAATTGCTTGCTTTCTTAGTGGTATTTAATAGTCTTGGTAAAGTGATGCAAATGATTTTAAAAATCTTTGATTGATTTAACTGTGGTCACCAAGACACTCTTTTAACCATTTGCAGTTCCACCTTGGACCTTCTGAACTCTTTTTTGTACATAAACTACGGATATGCTATCTACATGTTTCAGAATGAATAGAAACAAATGAAAAAAAGAAATGCAGGACAGTCTTCCTTTGTTACTTTGTTGTTTTGATGACTTCTGAAAATAAAGGACAAACATATCTCTAATGAGAACATTCAAACTCATTCCAGCACCTGGTATCATATATTCATGACCACTCCCACCTTGCTTAGGTGCTGGAAGAATAACTAAGCCTATCTTCTGATTCATGAGAAGTTTTTTTTAGACTGATCCTTGCAGAAAGCCAAAAGAGAGTTTCAGCTATAGTCCAACATTCCTATTTACATAGAAATAGCATTTTAGAAAGCTTAGACCATGATGAGAGAGCATTGCTGTTATTCCAGTATTGCTCTGTAGCAGGAAAGTAGAGTTCTTCAGTCTATGATTTCCCCTGAGGATAGAATTACTTATGGACTTCAAGTAATTTGGAGAGGGGGAGGGCCTTCTCCTATAAAGAGTAAAAAATCCCAAAATCAAGTGTTTTGTGTTAACATATATGTTTTACTTCTGCTAATAATGTATTTCCCAGAATCATTATCAATACGTTATATTATAATAACACAGAAGTAAATTTACATTTTGCCTTTTGAGATATTGTTGTTTCTGTATTTATAAGAAAATTTGGTCTCTTCAATCAAAGGTATAAAAATATTTATTAACACATCCTGTATCTATCCTATAAATTGTCTTTGCGAGTAGAATGCTCTTTCTTCTGAATCTTGTTCTTCTCTTGTGCTTAGTAATGATATTTTTATTCATAAAAAGATATCAATAATATTTTGTTACTGAGGTATTTATACCTAATGTAAAGGTTCTTTGACTATCCATTGATTTTCTCTAAGAAGTAATGGGTATAAAGAATTATTTGATGAAGTACAGTGTTTCTGCTTAGGCTAAGCTGTCCTAGATGCAGCTCCTTTAATTTATGCTGTCTTCATCAGCAGAAATTGCTTGTAGCCAAGATAAAACATCTTCTATATAGTTTTTAAAAATATATATAGTGGCTATAAAGCCACTTAAGTATATTGTACAAAAAGTCAACTTAAAATTTAAAATTTTTAAGCAGGTCCATTTTAATTTATAAGTCACTGCTTACAGGCCAAGACTATTAGAGATGAGGCACTTAATGACTGAAAAGGAAAGTTTCTTGTAGAGTATCTGCTTATACTTGCTTAATTTTTTTTATATATGTTAAGTTTTGGGTTTATTCTCTTTTTATTACTTGTTTTCTTTCAAAGATATGTTGAGGCCACAGGGTTTGCCTGGATTAATTGTTTATATCAAAAATCCAGCCCTCAAGAAGGCCTTTGACAGAAACAGATGAGCTCTGGGCTTAATGGGGAGATGGGAGACAGCTATCTACCATATCACATTTTGCAAATAACAGTTTTCAAGCTAGAAAGAAGACTAGCTGCAGAACCAACGGCAGAATACTATATTGTATTTTATTTTCTACATTCAAATACATTTTTTCTTCCTTTGTCTTTTTTTTTCTCACCACAGAAGAAACAGCTATTTTTAGAGCAAACGTAATTTAAATTATTTTCATTTTCCAAGTTCCATAAATGTGTGACAGTGTTTTACACAATTATGTGGTGCATGAAAATAAGCACTTCTAGCCATATTTTTTTTTATTATTTATGCAGGAGAAAAAATATGTTGCAAATGCCATTTCTTTCCTTTGTCAGGTATACATACTGGTCTCAATATTTTTTTGGTAAATTGTTTCACACCAAAGGTGCAAAATCTGAACTTGTGAGGTAGCCAGTACTCAAATTTGTATATACTTCCATGATAAAATTTGTCAAATGAAATATTTTAGATTGTATTGCCTGATACATGTTTTTGTTTTTGTTTTTAACTAGTGAAAAAGGCCATAGATTTTAAATCTAGAGGATTTAAATTGTTTCCAGGGAAAGACAACAGCAACAAGTTTTCTATCTGTGAGTGTACTCCTTTTTGTTACTTTTTTCTAGTGCAAGAGTGAAGTTTGTGGTGTGCTGTTTGTGTGTAATTATTTATGTATTCTGATAATAGAACTGATTTCTCCAGTCTGCATGGTGGATTTTTAAGTTTGGTTCTACACCAAAGACAGCCTTTCTATAAATCTGGCATTGTATAAAGACACGTTATTTTGTCAATAATTTTGCAGTAAATTTACAGTATTTGAAAGGAAGCAAATATTCAACCTTCTAGGTGTCAGCTGTAAACTTAGCTCTGAGTAAGAGGGAGATTTTTAATTGAACATTAGAAGGAGCATCAAATGCTGTGCAAACTATAGCATATCCTCATTTACAAGTGCACAACCACATATAAGGTCACTAAGTTTGACATTTTAACTGATTAACTAGGTGTAGCTTTAAAAATTCTGGAGATGCTTGGTGCCTTCAATTTTAGTTACAGAAATTAGAAACTCAAACTGCTTGACATCTCAGTGGACCAAGTCCTGATTAAATCACAAGGAGTCAGGCAACTTTCTAGCACAAATTAAACAGGTGTGTCTCTAAATGTATCGAAAGGATACTTTTGAAAAAGAATGTGCCATTTTTATAGAGGCCTTTTTGGAATAGAACCGCATTTTAAATATTAAAAAGTAAATAAAGTGGACTAAATGTTTAGCATAAGTTGGATTATACTACATTTTATTACTCTTCACAGGACAGAAAGGATTTGCTTTTGAAGCTCCCTAGGTTGGACATGTTTGAATTAATTATTTGTTTAAAGTATCTGTGATGGATTCAGTTTACAGAACTTAGCAGCGTTAGCATATGTTTTTATTTTCAGTGTTAGATTTTAAACTGTCAAGGTATTATTTTTTCAGAGATATCTCCAAGTACCCTAACCCTTTAGCATTCACCAAGTCATAAAAATAAAACAAAACACACTTCTGTTCAATATTTGTAATGTCATGTATTGCCATATCTAATTTCTCTGTAAACTGCATCACCTAAATAGTTCTGTAAGACATTTCTGGTTTACTTGAAAACTTTGTATCAAGATATTTAAAAACAAATATTCTTTTTTATACCTTTTGGGTGAATGGAAAACAGACTGATTATGCAGAAGAAGTAACAGTAAGATAATTACAGTAGTGTTTATAAAGTACATCACTGAGGTCTCTGCCTAATGGCCCATCTGTAATTTTGTAGTTATAAATAATAATACAATAATAATACAATGGATGATAAAATATATTATTTTGCACTAATCATTACATTTTCTACTATATAAACTTTAATGGGAATTCCATATTTATAATGAAGTACCAGATACTCATGATATCCAAAGTTGATTACTACGAAATTAGTGATGAAATGAATCAATGAATTTTTGAAGGTCTTTAGATAATTTGTTATCATATTCTATATGAAGCTGGAAACTGCTTTATCTTTTTTGCTATTGATTATGCAGAATAGATTACATCTATGAGTCAATAATAAGAGAAGGTGAAAACCTGGGTGATTTGTATCTTTAGTGACAATAATCTTGTCATAAATAGATAACTAAGGTTTTATATTATAGTTTAGCATTTGATTCTCTAGTCACTTTGGTAGTTGAGATTGTTGAAGAAATAGTATTTCATAAGAAGTTTATGTATTTGGCTGTTGACAAGATAATTTTCTTAGTGTGCCCTCAGCTAGGTCTAGTGTGGTTGTAGTACAATGACAGATAGGGTCCTTGGAGAAAAACAATAACCAACACTCAACTGTTAGTAAAAATAAGGATAAGTGAATATCTATTTTACATTATATCTCTTATTAGTAATGTCTTTAGAAATTTTTTTGTCTAGCATTCTTATCTGTATGTCCTTTCATCATTTTACACATTTTTTGAGTTTTATTTAATGTATCAGTCGTATAACATTCAATAGTAATGCACAGGTGATTTTCACAGAGTAAAGCCAGAATATATTTGATATGATGATACACTTTGAAACAAGCAGTCATCAGCTTCAGTTTAGAAGGGTTGACACTGACAAATGAATTTATTGGTGGATCTAATTCAATCTGAATTTGAACTGTGGATTTCTTGATACCAGTTTCATGACCAGATCATGAATGAATGCTTTTCCTAGATGAATTTAATTTACTACAGGAAACCCTTTAATTGCTTATTGTGCACAAGCATCTGAGGTGTAAAAAAAAAAAAAAAATAGACAGATACCTGTGGAATTAGGTAGGGCTGGAGACTGAAAAGTCAAGCATTATGTCTATCAATACAAAAATCCTCAACTGTGAAATTACTTTTCATTAGGCACTTTACAGAAACCAGAATGGCTTTAAGATTGTGTAAATGTATTTTGGAATTGGGATCAAATTAGAAATTAATATCTATATATAAATTTTTTCTCTATATTATTAGTGGAGTATATGTCTTTTTTTAAATTTAATTATTTCATAAATTTTCTTTAACATAAGCCTTTATATTTTTGTTTTTGAGTACTGATAATTCCATATATTATCATTTAAAATTATATCCTTTAGAATGTTTCTAGGAATAAAACTTTATACAGAAAGTGTTGAAAACCAATAGGATTTTCAAGCTTCCATTCCTGGTAGAAATGAAAGTGTATAATAGTTCTTGTGTCTTGCAATCCAGCAGAATATTCTTTTTACACGAATATTTGCTCTATTACCTGTGTATGGGGAAAAATGATGTACAAAAATAAAAGAATTATTTGAAATATTAAAACATGAACTAAAGTAAATAGAGATAATATTGTTCAAACATTATTTTTTACAGTAAAAATTTCTTCTGTATGCATTGATTTACAATGCATGGCCAAATGGCACTGTTATAATTTCTATAATATTATCAGACACCATGAATAATTTTTAAATTATAGTTTTAATATATATTTAATGTCAGAAAAGTTTGAATGTCTTCTATTTATATGCAGGCTAATTTTGATGATTCTGAGTTTCTCACATCTCATAGTGAAGCCTCCAATATTTCAAAGGGAGCGTTAAATTCTAAATGCTTATCCAACAAGATGGCTTGGGCTGCTTTCCATGCAGTCTATGGAATGGTAGCTGTCAGATGTTTTTATATATATATATATATATATATATTTCAACACTAGCATGAATTTGCGTTTCTGTATCTAATATGCTTTCATCACATGTTCATCTATTGGAGGAGGAAAAGACTGAAATCTGAAACCAGGATAACCAGGATGGAAGACTCCTGGCCCAAAAGTGCCCTGAACACGGAAACGCAGAGATTACGTTGCAGTGTTTTTAAAGCAACCTTTGGCGTGTTACAGGTGTCTTGGGACAGAGGAGAGGAAATACTGTGGTTTCAGCTGACAAGCACTGAGCCTGACAGGTTTTTTAAGCACTGTGCTGTGTTGAGATGTTTTCTGCTTAAGCCTGTACAACATTTGCCTTTGGCCTTTGTCTGCCTCAAGGGTACCAAACCAATTCTTCCCGTTCTGTGTGTGTAAGAAGACAAATTTCAAGGAAGAGAAACACCCAAGGATTCTGAATTATATTTCTTTTCATTAAAAGCTGAAAGTTAATGAACAGCCTTTAAAAGTAGAGTTAGAATCTACTTTTTTTTTTTTTTTTTTAATCCAACGGTGTGGTTACCCTAATTATATGGAAACCTTTTCTTTAAAGGGAAGTAGGGAAGTAAAATTCTGATACTGCAAATCCATTGGGCTGGTTCACCAGTAATAAAGATTAATAAAGGTTAAAATATTTCCCTGCTTAATACAAATTACTTGGCCTCATGTCAACTTTATTTTAAAATATTATTCGGTCAAGCCATGAATTTATCAAGTAATATCAGACTAGGATCCTTTGCTAATTTTCTGTTTTTGTGAATAGGTAGTTGAATATGCTGAGGTATGATTGGATTGTTACATACAAATTTCTGGAAAAATACAGAGAATGGTTCACGGAAGTTTCTGTCTGAAGATCCATTTTAGTTTATAGTAAGATAAACGTATGCAAATCAAACTGGCATTTTGAGTTTACCTTCAGATCACCATATTTTGGGTATATATCCATTTTCAATACTGATTAAGGACAATTCTCTCAGCAGGAGTTTACTCATTCAAGTTATATTGCAATTCAAGGAGAAAAGGTCAGCTTTTAGTGGAGATGACATTTATTAGCGTATGTTCAGAATAAAATCTTACAGCCCTAACCCTGATGAACATTCCTTTACATGTTAATGTTTCTAAAAAATAATAATATTTCCATATGAATTCAATAATATTGCAAATAAAAAATAGCTGATATATACATCTGATAAAAAACTTGTGGGTTTTTCTTTGGAAAATAACTTAGAAAATACATGCTTTGTTAATTATAGGGAGGACAAACTTATGTATAGAGTTTATATGGGTGATCATATTCTGTAGATAATCTGTTTTAAAAGACCTAAAAGGAAAAGGATATACTCTCATATTTGCTAATTTCTTGCCTCTGTATTTTCTAAAAGCTCTGTTTCTTTATCTATTTTTGTTTATTTTATTTTGTTGTTGTTTGTTTTTGTTTTTTCTTTTTCCAGTAAATGAGGGAGGTATTAAACAGGCGTCCAATTTGTGTCCAGATCCTGGAGAACCAGAAAATGGAAAACGGATAGGCTCAGATTTTAGGTAAAATATAAGCTCTACCATTGTATCATTTCTCTAACACTGAACTTGCAAAATGAATATGTTGAAAATGTATTTGTGTTGCTGAGTACTTTTTCAAAACTGACCTTATTAATAAAAAGTGCATTATAATTCTGTATAAAATTATGTAATGCAATATAGCATGTACCTAGTATGTGAATAGATAAAATACCTGCCTAGGAGAGATCATATATCTCTGAAAATCTGAAAAAAATAGGATTGAAGGTAAGTTTAGGTTATTTTCTCATGTAAATACTGTGTGAGATTTATAAATATTGAGCATACATGTTATTCTAGAGGGTTTTGCAAAGGACAAAGTAAAACTGAATATAACACAAGAAAAACAATAAAACCTCAAAGAAGAAATTTCGGATCTTACAGAAATATTCATTCAGTCTAATAGAGAAATTACAGTCCCTACAGTGTGTTTTTCAGGAACCCAGAAATTCTATACATGCAGATGTATTTCCCTAGTAGTCCTCACATTGGCCTGTAACTCTTAATCCAGACTATTTTAAAATTATTTTTCCTCTATTCACAGCTATCTTTCAAATTCCTTATCTTGTAAGATAAAAAAGGCTTTCAGTACTCTTTCAAAATATTCTATGTTGTTTTGTCAGTCGACTCCTAATTCCAGTATCACCAGTGGTTGATTAGTAGAGACACACATAATGAATTTTTAAGAATGTTTTGAATTAATTTTAATCTTTTTTCTGAATTTCTGAGTTTTTTTCGTTTTCAATTGTTGAAGATTTATTTAAAAGGGTTAACATGCATATTGTTTTATATTTGACATACAAAGATACTTCAGACTGCATAAAAAAAATTAAATCTATGTTATTGTTTCACATCATATGCTAATTTCACATTATGTTTACAAAAAATGAAACACCTTAATGATGAAAGAAAAAAAGAAAGAAGTAGAAGGGTGATAATTTTAAAATTAATTGGTTTTGCTACATTCAAGATTGTTTTCTTTATATTTTGTATTGTACATATCACAGAGCACACTTCAAAGCATTTGAAGAGAACTCAGAGTAATCTGGATGTACAAAGATTTTACAAAATTATGATATTCCATTCTTTTACATAACTTCTTGTACCTTTTTGTGTGTGTTTTGTCTTTTGTCCTTTAATCAAGCAGAAGACAGGATTGAAAACTGCATCCTAAGTAAACGTGCCAGCTAGCAAACAGTTATTAAAATTTCTCAATTTTTCATAAGTCTTCCTATTTCTATAGATTTGAGAAAAGCAAAAGTTCAATATGCATGCGAGAAAGCTTTATAACTAATTTTATAAAAATGCAATTTCTAATGTTGGCTCTCAAAATAAAAAACTTTATATTTTCAGAGAAATAAAAAAAAAAGCTGTATTTAGCCATCACACTTTCTAGAATCATTACTTTGGATGGTATTTTTTATTTCAACTTCAAAAATATGGCTTGAGAGCAACAGCGTTTGACAGACAACCTGCCAGTTCTTTTCTAGTGTTATCTCTGCAAGTGATCATGAAAAGACCTACTTACAAAGATTATTCTAGTTATACTTATGTGAGGGCAGTACCTCGAAAAAGATATGATGATCTTTTTCTTCTTTCTTTTTAGTGTAAAATGTTAGGATTTCAGTTAGCATTATTTTTAACTGTACACTGGGATGATGTATCAGGCTTTCCTATTTCAAATGCATTGATGAGAAAATGAAAGGAAAAGACATTCAAATTACTGAACAATAGTATAAAGATATACAAATACCAGCATCAATATCTTTTCCAGTGTTTCTTTTCCCTAACTTCTCATTAATCTTGGTGGCATTTTTTTTATCTTGGAAAAGAAATCCCCCAATAATCTTCATGAATTTATACTTGTAAAAAACAGCTCTGGTTCATATTAGTAAAACAAACATGTGCATTTAGCTCAGATTGAAAACGTCATACATTGATAAAGGTCTTACAGGGAACAAAAGCAACCTAAAAATTTTCAGCAGATTTAATCAAATGCCTGCTTAAATTAACCTGGTTTCAATTCCTGACACTATGATAATGGTTGCTCAATTGCTTCATAGGCTTCCAAAGTAAGAATGTTACATATTATTAATGTGTTATATTTAGTTAAAAACATCTAGTATCATGGAAAGTATTTTCCATTCTGGCCTATACCTGGCAGACAGAAAAATAGCACACTTTCACCTTTTCCTTCCTGAAGTCACTCTCTCTGTAATGAAGGAAATAGCTTTAATTTAAGCTTGACTCTTTTTTTCCTTTTTGAAAAGAAAGTACAATTCCAATTACAATGCCTTCATTTGAAAACACAGTATTTTGTAGAAGAGCTTAGATCTATCTCTACAAAGATCAATCAAAATTTGATTTCTGCACAATTTAATATATTTTAGAGAAGAGCATGCTCTTGTCACATCTCCGTAGCTTTCTTCAAATGTGAAGGTGTAGGTTTGGAAGCATTGTATTGCAGTTTTACTTCTGTTCTGATTACAAACACAACCTGCTCTCAGCACCTTAATTTCCTCTTACTTGGTTCTTACGCAGATTACAAAATCTCTAATTCAAGCTCTTAGACAAACTGGAGCATTCCATGACATTATTTGGGGGCTGTAATTCCATGTTTACTCTTTTGGATAGTTTTCTAACATTAAGATTCCCCGTAGCTGTATTTTGGAGTATTAAAGGCATTGTTTCTGATGCTAGATGCATAGTTGAGCATAAAGGGCTTTGCATGTTGAAATAAAGTCAAGGAGATTTACTTAGAGCTGCCAGCTTTTCCTGTATTAAAAATAACATTCTACTTCAGAAAGGAAACTTCCCATCCATCCCTAGGAGTTTCTTAAAATTTCAGACACAGTAGTGATTATTCAGCTGGAATTTACAATTTTACTTTACTTGTCAACCACTGAAATAAGTATTTTTAAATCTAATAATAAATCTTTCTCATGTGTCCAGTTTTAAAATGAATGTCACTATGTAAAAAATATAAGATGTAATAGATCAAATAGATAAAAGTTTTCACGTGGTTGTGTTTCTATTTTTCTTTATTTGTGTTGGAATAAACATATCCATATTCATATCTTGAATTATCCTTGAAGAGGTGTTTTTTATGAGGCATACATGTTCTTTCACCACCATCTCAAAGTTCTGTCTTCATGGCATGAATTGACAAGCATCTCTATCCCTCTACCTCTGTAGTGTGGTCCCACTAGGATTTAAAGATTTAAAGAATTCTGATCAAACCTGTATCACCACAAAGCAGTAAATACTGTTGGACAAAAATGGTGATATATCTTAAAAATATATATTCTACTGACAGAAGGAAGAATATGAGGTTTATGATAAGGACATAACAAGTCCATGTAAGTCAACAAAAGGTTGACTTACAGTATAACTAATGCTAATATCTTCTTTCATTTTATATAATAAATTAATTTGTAGTTCTTTTCTTTGGAAGAATGAAATTCAGCATTAATTGACTAGGTTGACTAGAAGTTTCACACTTGATTTTCCTTAAATCTTCTCTGAATCACCTATCCATCTCTGCAGATATGCAAGGTGAGTTTCTAGACTTGGAAACTGCAAGCCAAGCATCCTGAAAAATAAACCAAACTTGGTTTGCAGGATTAGATAAGAGGCTAGTTTATGGGGGATCTGTGCACCTATCACTTTTTAACAGTCAAGTGTATCCTTTGTCAAGAAAAAGTGTCTAACAGTACAAGCTTTGCAAGAAAAGATTACACATTTTGTTAAAGATGACCTACCAATGACCTCCATAGTGTCAGGAAATCCTCTGAAACTGAAATTTAGTCATCAGTTTAGTCTTTTTCAGCACACAGTAAGGACTTTTCTTGAGGATTTTTCTTGATCAGAAATTTGGATGATTGAGATATTCTAACATTATATCATGGAATCCTAGCATTTTGCAGTAATATTTCCATGTACAAACTGATCTGTGAAAATGTTCCTATACATGTTCTTGAGAAAGATGCTGTGACAGCTCAATTCTCATACTGTGACTCAAAGACAGCAGTAGAACCTATCTGTACCTTGCACATTAAAAAAATATGGATTAGCAGTGTGTAGAAAATTGCCAGGGTAAAAAAAAATCACTGTTCATAATATTAAAAACTTTTATGTCTTTACTTTCTTTTGCTGCAGGCAGAATAAATAATATATATGTTGATTGTTTCTTTATGCTAGGATTAAAATATATGATATTGCTAAATTTACAGTTTGATAGAGATGGACTTAAGAACTGATTAATTATTTCTGGCTGTACATTTTCTTCTATGGCTAAAAATAGTGTCTTCTCTCAAATTTGTTCCGTTGCAGGCACGAACTGAACAGGTTAATAAATCATAAAGATGGTTTTGATTCCTTGCCTAATTGATTATTTTTCAATAATAATTTTAAAAACGTATCAAACAATGGAGGAGAAGAACATATAATGAGGTAGTTTGCCACACAAATGCCAACTATTAAAGTAATACTATTCAGTATAAACTTCACATGAAGTTCAAAATTTTAAACTTTCTCATCCTTTAGATGTTCTATAGCTCATTTTGGACTTCTTACTGCTTTTACTTTCTGTTTTCTAAAGAGGAATCACAATTTTGGGTGAAATGATGAACAAAGCAGTAAATACTGTTGGAAAAAAATGTTGATATATCTTAAAAATATATATTGAAATGAAACAGATACAAACTTAAAATTTTGTCAGATTTGTATACTAACTTCCTTATTTGATATTTTTTTATACATTTTTCCTAATAAAAATATATCCAAAGTTTGGGTTTTTTATGAAAATGCAAACCTAATGGCAATCATCTTTTGTCTTATTAGAAACAGAAATTTGCAGATAAAGGTACTGAGAGACATTCAGGTCAAGTATTCATTTTTCGAGTTATGAACTGCTTTAGCACATTATGTTATATATGCAAAAGTTTTGCATTAATTCAGGACAAATTAAGCAGTTTATGTGAGTCATAGAAATATTGATTGGAAGGTCCTTCAGAAGGCATCCAGCCCATCCTCCTGCCCATTGCAGGACTAGTCAGATCAGCTCTGGCTTTGTTTAGACAATCCTGAAATCTCCCAGGATTAAAGATTTCACAAGAGTTTGTGTATGCTGTTCCAGCTCTTCTCTCCTTTATTGAAGGCAATTTCTTGTAAAGTAAAATCTGAATCTTCCAAATCGTCTCTTGTGTAATATCTGGCACATATAGAAAAGTTTGGCTTCATTATCTTTGTAATGGCTCCTGAAATTGTTATGGTCTGCTATTAGTAGTACCTTAGCTTTTTCTTTGTCAGAATAATTAGTTGTAGCAGCCTTAACTTTTTATTGTAGGTCATATGCTTTAAGCCTCTGATTAATCTCCAAATTCTTGAGTTTTTACCAATATTTCTCTTGAAGTGGGAGACAAAACATTGGGCTTAATATTGCAGATACAGCTTCACCAGATGAGTAACAATTTCACTTGATCTGCTACCACCACTTCTAGTATTGATAATTATACAGTTTGTTTTATTCAGGATGAGAATAAAGGTTGGTGCATACAGATACCCAGGAGCACATCTGCTGTAGAAATTGATGCAGGAAAGGCATTTAGTGCTTCTGCCTTTTCCATATTGGATTTCAGCACCACAAGATTGCTTCATCCATTTACAAACGAACCCACATTGTATATGAATTTGCTTTTGGGACTAATATACCCAAAGAAGCATTTTTGCTTTACCAGTGAGCCTTACTAGTCTTAGCTTTAACTAGGGTCTCATTCAAATATCTAATTTAGTCACACTGGGACTACTAAATTAGTAGATCCAGTTCAGTAGGTTCATTAATCATAAATGACCAGAAGATGTGCTATAAATGATTCCTGTATTCTAAAGATTTTCTCTGAGCATTAACTTTTCATCACTTTCAGTGTTAGCATACTGAATTCAATGGTCATTGACTGCATCCACAAACAATTTTTTTAATGAAAAAATTACTGAGAGACACTCAGGTCAAGCATTCATTATATTCTGATATATAATGAGCATTCATTATTATTCTGATTCTGAAATTTTATGAGATTTTCATTCTATTCTTGATATTTTTTTCTTTTTTTGGTGATGTATATCTATATTGCATATCACAATGAACAGCTTCAAAATTATATCATGCTTCAATTCTCTTGAGATTTTCAAAGCAGAAATATTCTACTTTTAGGGGGCTTCATGTAGTAAGCAGTTTGGACCAAATGTAAGTCAGGACATCAAACTGTCCTCATTTTTTCACACTATTTTTGGTCATTTGTTCCCACAATCTGTTTTCAGATTACTCTACCACTTTTATCTAAAATAATACCTGCCCACAGTTTAGAGGTTCCCCTAAAACCAGCTTCCACAGTCTGATTTTCTCACTCCACAATTTCTAGTTGTCTAACATACCAGAAGGCTAAGATCAGATCTCTCACATGTCCTCCTACAGTACCTCTGGATATGTAATAGATGTCATCAATTATATCCTATCAAGGTTCTGTCTTTGTCCTATAACACAATCCTTCCATCATCTGAGATCCTGCCAAAGAAAAAGAAAATAGAAAATAAAAACTTAAAACCCTACTGAAATTGTTGCTATGTCACACATCACACAAACCCTCATCAAACTCTTGGCCTATCTTTTATTTCATTTTGGTTTAGAGCTAATAATTTTTTCCTGGTAATTTGCATGTCCTTTCTGAATCTTTCTCATATTCACCTCATGGACCTCATGCACCTGCCAATGGAGGAAGTGACACTTTACCCTTTTGTACTCAAGTAATCAAACTGTTTTTAGAGAAAGATGAATTTCTAACTGAATAACTCTAGCTCATATATTAAAGGTATTGGAAAAATAATATTGTCATCAGAAACAAGAAGAATCTCTCCTTTGATCTCTATGTGGGTCATTCACTCAAGAGTTGGACTCCATGATCCTTGTGGGTACCTTCCAACTCCAAATATTCTACAATTCTGTGATTCTCTGATACTAGAAAATTTGGAAGGAGTTGAAAGAATTTCCATTTTTAAGAGTTTACAGATAATGGCAGCAAAATATTAAAAAATTGTAATCTTGACTATGCTCTTCAGTTCCTGAGAGACATATTTTCTTAATATTTTCTTGACAAGCTCTCTATTATTGTGGTTTTTTAGTTGATCTTCTATAGGAACTAATCTTCTGCTCTTCCATTTTCTTTCTTAGACTGGTACTTCATCATCTGCTTATTTAATTGCCCTTAGTAGGTCTCATTCACACAGCACATTTGTCACAGATTTTGTAAATTATCCACTCTGAGTCCAGTCATATGCTTATAGTCATATACTATTAAATATCAGTTTAATATCAAAACTGATTTGGACAAGTAAAGTGGACTTCATAATGTGAATATTATTTATACTTTTGTAGATGATAGAAATAATTATCATGCTCGTACAGTCTTCAGAATTATTCAGACCTCTGGGATTTTTGCCTGTTACAGTTGGTTTTTTACCAAGAGTTTAATTTTATTTGTAAATGCTCTACTTCTTGCTCAGCATTTCCTCTTTAAATCAGTCCATGGCTAGTTAAAGGAAATATGTTACCATGTTATTTTTCTTCAAGTATTCCTTTTTTTTTCCTCATTAAAAAGACCCTCATATTTTCTCAACATTACTTTCTGAAGCAGATGATTATGAAAATCTAATCTTGAGAAAGATATTCTTGTCTTCCCAATTGCTACCTTTTGAACCTTCCTCACCATATAGTCCCTGTAGCAGCTGTACATAACTTTTTAAATTAGTTATAGACAATCTTTGTGTTTCATGGTTTTGAAATATCCTCCAACTCTTTGATCTGCCTGGTGGGTCTTTTTCCTCAGTCGCCTATAAAAGCCTTTTATCCTTACAGTGCAAGGGCCTTTACATTAAGTTTACTTTCTTTTTTTCAGTTTTTCAGTTTTTATATCTCCTTTTTTGGTGGATTCTGCAGCTTGTCTTTATTCCATTCTTTTACAAACATTCTTACTCAAACAGGAACTGTTTTGGAACAGTTTATAGAGCTATTAGCCACTGCCAAATCCTCCTTTTCTGATATCTGTTCAGGTGACTGTATCATCTTTTGTGTCCTCATTTTCGTAGTATCTATGTCTCTGTAAGGCCCAGGTACTTCCCAGATTTCCTCAACTATTTTGTGCTAACACCATTCTTTCTCAATATCTAACATTTCTAACTCCCTTAAGTTAATTCTTGTTTTGATAAGTATCAATCTTCTTTAGTAGCTTTTTTCATCATAGATGCATTTGAATAGATTACCTGAAAAAAGTTATTCTCTGGATTGTGTGTTTAGCCTTTTTTTTTCTCTCTGCCTTTGTAAATTGAAGAATTGCAACACTAAAATGACCATCCATCCATCCATCCATCCATCCATCCATCCATCCATCCAGGGTCAGATAACTACATGGCTTACAGTGTTCTACAGGAAGGCTGCTATAACAAACTTTTGGGGAGTTACTGCACATTTAATCTTAAAATATCCAGAGAACTGCATTCAGAGTGTAGCCAAGATCTTGTAAGTCATATGTGTGTACAAAATATTTTACACTTTGCCGCCGTGACAGACAAACCTTTAAAAACAGCAGGCTGAAATGAAGTGTGAGGTACTGATATCAGAGAAAGGCCTGATGTATTGGCTATTTTCAGCTATAATCAGGATTTGAAACCAAAATTATATTTAAAGGAAAAGACTTATCTCAAGAATATACATTTATATTCTGATTTATTCAAATTTTCCAGACTGAACAACCCTTTTCCCTTTTCCCACCTAGCCCCGATCCTCCTCTCAGAAAAACTTAACAAACAACAATAAAAAACAAAAAAAACCAATGAACAAAAACAGACAAAACCCCAACCCAACAAACAAACAACCAAAAATATTCTTCTGGACTTACTTCTTGTTTTGTCCTGAGCTGTTCCCAGCACCAGATGTCAGCTTCATATGCGAAAGTATAAAACCTTTTCAAGCCAGCATTATAACTTCATAAATTATCACAGCTAAACACCTCCAAATATGTTTTTAGAACTCTTTTATTTTCTTCCATTAATTTGAGAAACATATGCCAGTTAAATGAGCAAATCCTCACATTCTAGTAACTTTCATTTCTTGTAACTTATCTAGTAGATGTTACACTCAAAATCTTGTTACTGCTAAGAGTACAGAGACCACTTCTATGAAGTTGACTTCACTGCAAGCTTAATTAAAATCTTAACCTACTAAACAAAATACAAAACAATGCTATAACTAGTATTTTTACAATAATACAAATTAATATATTATACTTTTATTAATAATATACTACTTTTTAAATACAAGAAACATTATTAATATCCAGCCCTTTTTCTCTGGTATTATGCTTCCCCTCCCAATGCCCTCCAGCTCAAAAGCACTAGATTTCCTCAAGAACAATCAGGGGTGGAAGATATTCACAGGATATTATTTATATCCTGAGGTCTTCACTGGGAGAAATAAAATGTTTATATTAGGAATTTCTCTTTCAGGCTTGCAGTTGATCTTTTGCCTTTTCTTCGAGGTGATTCCCTTATATCGCTTTCCCATTCTTTCCTAGCTTCCATTAATATAAATAACTACTTTTAGTTATACAATATCCAGATTTGTCAATTTTTTTCTATCTGGAGGTCGGAAGTTAGGTCAAAAAATAGTCACCTGACCTCCAAATGATTATTAAAAGTGATAAACCAGCTCCAGCCACAGTAGGCCCAGGGAGGGCTGAACAGTGTGCACTACCAGGCTACTACATAGCCTTCAGCATTTTACTATTGAGAGCAGAAATTTCTGGATTAGACATTAGTATTGTTTGTCAAGACCTTCATATCTAAAGGAATGGGAACAATAGACTTCTATCTATTTGTTACAAAATGCTTCTTTTTATGTCATTGTTTGATTTTAGCTTGGGAGCAACAGTACAGTTCTCCTGTGATGAAGATTATGTGCTACAAGGTTCCAAAAGTATCACCTGTCAGAGGATAGCTGAAGTTTTTGCTGCATGGAGTGATCATAGGCCTGTGTGTAAAGGTAAACAGAAATTCTTACCCTCACAGTCATTATTCCATTTGGCATCTATCCATTGTTTGATAGCCAATCCTATTAAATTCTTTGTAAGTACTTGAAATTTTAATCCTAGTGTCCTCACTTTCTTAATAAAAAAACATTCTCCTATGCTGTTTTGTTTAACATGGACTTTGTATTTCAGCATGCTTGCTTATGTAGGCAACATTATAAATTTTGCTTCATAAGGAGTTGACACAAACCTATCACATACTAATTATTAGAGCTTATCAAGATGGATATCAAAATTGCAGTGATTTAATATAAAACCAGTAATTCATGAAGCTTCCTCATTACACATTTTATAAGCAGATAAGAAATTCTTGAGTTTATAATAGGTAAGTAGTGGAGTAGCAAGTCTACACCTGGTTTTGACCCCAAGCAAATGGATAAAGGGCAAAAAATTCAGTGAAAGAAGAAAAGCACAAAAGAATTTCGCTGAAAATATTTGATGATCTAATACAGCAGCAAGTGGTATGATGAATACCTGAATCATGTAATGAAAGTATTAGTGGGTAGGTACAGATCAGATATTAATATATAATGAAAATATTAATGTGCACAAATACACAGAAATTGTCCTAATCACAACTGAGTTTTTTTTTCTGGATTTCAAATTTAAAGTATTCGAAACAAGTGTCTGTTAGGAATATTTAAAATCAGTATAAATAATAAACATTGTGTGTTGTCGCAGACACATTTTGTGAAAAAGCCTTTTTTAGAATTTTTCCTGCTGGAGCTGAGAAGTTTCAGCAACAAATGTAAACAATTATTATCTGCTGCTGTGGAATGCCACAGGTCCACCTGTGATTGGTCTTCTGTAGATGTTTGGATTTACTGACCACTCACAGCAGAGTTGGCTCTCGCTCTCTGCCGAGAGACAGACCTTTGTTATTCATTCTTTCTATTTTATTCTTAGCTTAGCCAGCTTCTGAAGAAGGCTTTTCCTTTCTATTTCTTTTTAGTATAGTCATAATGTTATATATATATATCATAAGATAATAAATCAAGCCTTCTGATCATAGAATCAACATTTCTGTCTCTTCCTTCATCTGAAAACCCCTGTGACCACCGTCACATTGTGTGTCAAAGACACAGATTTCATTCCACTGTAGAACAACATGGTTCCTTTGAGACCTTCACTATGAGGCTACACCAAGAAAAAGCAGCAAACGGAGCTCATAATTCTTCTGCAGCACACAGGCAAAGGAGCTGTGCTTTACTTCCCAACTCTGCCCCAAAGTTTGGACTCAGTTGTTCAGATGGAGCAGCAAATTTTCTAGAACACTCACTGTTTTTACTCTCCTGAATTACTTCCCACATACAAGCTGCAAGAAGTCATACAATTTCTTGTTAAATATATAGGCAAAAATGCTTGGCATGGGTGTTACTTGTGACCCTAATGTTTTCAGCAACTAATCATAAATGAGGAGCCTGCCTCTCACCTCTCTACCCTCTACTTCTTTCCAAGCATCTGGTGTGACTTTGAACACACTCATCACCAGAGTACTGCTTCTCTGAGGGTGGTACAAAAGTGACATTCTTTCTAGAGAGTAATGTGAGTGAAGGAACAAGTCCCCATTCAACAGCAGCTGAATCCTGTGTTCAGTATTGATCAAATACATATGCTTTGTGAAAGTGCAATGCAACTCTCAGATTATTTCACATATCTAAGTGTCAATTTGTTTTATTCAATTATGCAAGACAGTCTGTCAGCATATAGTGGAAGAAATAGTTCTTTAGCTTTTGCAGTTTATATGGTGTCATAATAATCACTGGAGAAATAGGATAGGCTCATGTTTAGTTGAGGTTGCTTGTCAGTTTTACATCTTCATACAGGAAAAGTTAACCAGTAGGGCATTCAGCAAAGATCTGAATATCAAGGAAAGAACAATAAAAGTGTTATTGACTTCAACAGAATAGGAATTTAGTGCCTTGAAAGTATCACTTGAAAGCACAAAGGACACAGTTTATATCCTTTGTATTATTCATGACAGAGATGCAATCTATGTAAATAAGAATTTTTTTTTACTCACATGCTATTGTAAATAACCATACAGACTTTGAATTGAAAATAAATACCCTTTGTAATCTTTAGAAATAGATAACAATGTCTTTTTTTTAGTCTAACTTTTACAAGATCCATTTAAATTTTTCCGTGCTTTGGCCATTGATTCAATGGGTTGTACAGGGGTTATAAAAGAAAAAATGCTGACATGCCATACACCAGCACATATGCACAAAAAACCTGCCTATGCACGATGATAAAGGTTTCTACTATTTAAATTTGTCTTTCAAGACATTAATGAAGGTGAAATAAGTTAGTCTTTGAAGAATTTTAAAAATAAGTAGGGCAGATTCTGTTACTGTATTTACTGTTTTTCCTCAAAATACTTTCAACATTGTTTAAGATTATAAGTTTAGACGCAAGAGATCTATTTTATTTTGTCAGAATAATTAAACGTGAATGTTCTATTCTTTTGTAAGAGGTAGTTCTGTTTTTGTTCAGTGGTATTTTAATTCCTCATACCTTGATTAGAGTAAGTTAGAGAACTATTTATGAACCTGCTACATGTGTTTTCTATGTGAATTAAAAGGTGAACTTTATTTTTGCAGTCAAAACTTGTGGATCCAATCTTCAGGGACCTGGAGGCACTTTCACATCACCCAATTTTCCATTTCAATATGACAGCAATGCTCAATGTGTGTGGGTCATCACAGCTATCAACACCAATAAGGTAAGTTTAATTTTCTGGCTTTTCTTGGAGAAAAACCCCCAAACCAAACAAATCCTTCCCTCCACCTCCACCCCCACAACCCCAAACCAACCAAACAAAAGCACACATAGACCACAACACTTTTCACTAATATGATTTACCTCTACAGTCCAGGTTTTGTACTGGTGCATTTCAGATATTTTTAAGAAATGTCTGACACCAGATGAGTATGGACAGATGTTAAAACCTCTTGTTTCCCCTAAGATAGTTTTAGTTTTTGTATGCCAAGTGGATACTCTCATGTTTTTTTATGTCATTCTCTAACTTAATTCCCAGAAGCAACTATCCAATGGTATGAGGCAATTTCATGGGCCCTCTAGTACTGTGTTATAAGTGGAAGAGCTACTTTGTGTATGTTTATATCATGTTTGGCCTTTGACTGTGGGGGAGATCACTGAAGTTCTTGAATTCAGTTTCCCTTCATGAGGAAATGTTTTGAAGATGTTTATTCTATTGTCTGAACCATTGTATTACAATCCCATGTACTTTATATCTACACTATAAAGCACAAGTACTGAGAGTTCTGATAATGTCAAATGAGTCAAAGTAGAGCAATTAAACTAAGTTATGACACCAGTGGTCTTTAATCTCAAGAACTAAACACCTGGAAGCAAGGGCTGTATTCTATTTGAAGGTGTATCACTTTGTGTGAACTGAGTGTAATGGACTCTTTTAGACGTAATAAAACATAAATTACCTGTGCAGCTCAGGAATGTTTTATAAAAAACTATAATCATCTGTGTTTTCTGGTACAAGGATATATTTTACCTCTAAATTTTGTTTTATATTGCCATCTGCATCACACTCCATTAACTGCTCAGACAGGCCTATAAGGCCCACTCCTTTGCACCTGAATTCATCAGGGGACTCAGTGAAAACCTGACTATTTTCAATATTTCAAAAACCATTTAGCTACACTGGTTCATTTTTCACTCTAATTTTACAAAGTCCTGTGTGGAAGCCATCTTTATGTTCCACTTCAGTAAAAGAAAAAAGGATATTTATACAACTGATTGGAATTTGATAATCAAAATTATAAATGTGTTTAGTGAGGAGTTCATTTGTTTGTTTGATCCTTTTTCCAGGGACTACTAATCAAATCTTATCCAATTTATAGGTCATAAAAACGTGTGAAGAGTTCTTGAAAAATTATTCAGTCTCTGTTCCACAGATGGGCAAAAAGTTCAAAAGTAATATTTAAGATCCGTCATCCCAAAGAATTTTCCTATTTTTTTTTTCTTTAATTAAAAACTATTTGTGAGCAAGATGAAATCTGTATACATGTCTAGAATTTCTGAAATTTTTGTCAAATGTGCCAGCTGAATTTAGTATCATACCATTTGAGCACAGCTACCACACTTTGTACAAGTTCTCTAAATGGACTGAAAATTTTCAATGGGCAGTTGAATGAACTTAAAGACCCATTAGGCCATACTTTGCATAAAATGGTTTCCTTTCTTAAATGCACCAAGGGCATGTCTACATAAAAAAACAAAAGAAAAGCCAAATAAGATTTTAGACATTCCACCATTGGTAGAAACAAACTCTTGAGCTCATAAACTGGTACATATTTACTGGCAAGTCACAGGTGACTGCAGCTTTAAGATATTAATGACTTGGAGATTGTTAAGGATTACACTCTGCTGGTGATATTCATGTCTTAATGCTGCCTTCCTTCTCCCTCCCTGCCAATTCACAAGATGGTGACACAGTGTTAGTTCAAAACCTCAGAACTTTGTTTTTTCCAAAATTATTTTTATGGGAATATTTAAAAACATTATTACTCAGTCTTATTTCTCTTTGAAATTTCCACTTTCTGCATTTATAGAACTGCAGAAAATTAATTGAATAAATGCTTTGTCTCTGGTTGTCAGTGTGGTTGACAGAGTTACAGAATGATTGAGATTGCAACGAATCTCTGGAAATCTTTCAGTTGAACTCCACTGCTCAAGCAGAGCTGCCTAGAAGCAGCTGCCCAGACTTGAATATCTCAGAAGATGGTGTCCCCATAATCTCTCTGGGCAACCAGAGCTAGTGCTTGCTCACCCCACAGGGGAAACTGTTTCCTGATTTTCAGAAAGAACCTCCTGTGTTTTAGTCTGTGCCCATTGCCTCTGGTCCTGTCACTGGTCACCACTGGAAAGAGTTTAGTTTAATCTTCTTTACATCCTCCCATCAGAAGTTTATAGACATTGAGATTTAGTGATCCTCTTCTTCTTTACTGTAGAAGTGATCCTCTTCTTTAGGCTGAACTGTCTCAACCTTACATGAAAGAAGCTCCAATCCCATAATCTTTTTAGTGTCCCTTCACTGCACTTACTCTAGTAGCTTCCTGTTTTGCTTGTACTGGGCAGGTGCAATTGTTTTTCTTTCTCTCAAAACACTTGGAAAAAAACCAAGTTATTCCACATATAAAAATTCCAATTTTAATGAAAATAAAATTGGCCCTCTGTTTAGACTGAGATCATTCCTGCTATAGTTCAAATAAAATGTGCTTAAGCTTTATTCTACACTGATTCTGTTTTTCATGAAACTGTAAATACTGCAAAATAGCATATGATCATATGAAAACTGTCCTTGTACCTGAACAGTTCCATATTCTTATATGGAACACCATATAAGAATAATACAGTTTTAATATTTGGGGATGAATCAGAGCTCCAATATTTAATCTCTGCTGGCTCAGTAAAATACTTCAGTATCTGTATGCTAAAGTTTGATTTTATTTACAAAGCAGAGTTTCAGTAGCATGGATGGCTATAGGAATGACTTATCTAGGAAGAGATCAGAAGTGGCCCCCATATCAGACTGAGACAGTTCCAGCTGACTCCAAGACAGACCCACTACAGGACACAATCAGGCAAGCTGGTGGCATCTCTGTGATAATTTATTTGAGAAAGGGCAAAAAAAGGCTGTACAACAGCTGAAGGAGGTGAATGAGAATATTCAAGAGAAATAACCTCACAGAAACTACAAGCAGAGCAGGAGTGGAAGAAGGCACTCCATGTGCTGGATCAGGGAGTCCCCTGGAGTCTCTGTAGAGTGCCATTGATGCAGAGTGTCCCCCACAGCTCACAGAGGCCCATGGTGGGGCAGAGATCCACCTGTGGTGTGAGCAGGCCGTGTGCCTGAAGGGCTGGGTGTGCCTGAAGGAAGCTGTGACCCCATGGAAAGCCCAAGGTGGATCAGGTTCTGACAGGACCTGTGACCCCGTGGGAGGAGCACACTGAAACAGATTTTGAAGAACTGCAGCCTTGTGGGAGAGACCTGTGTTGGAGAAGGGTGTGAAGAACTATTTCCTGTGGGAGGCCTCTAACTCTGGAGCAGGGAAAGAGCATGAGGAGGAAGGAGCAGCACAGATGAAGTGTTACAAACTGACTGCAGCCCCCATTTCACATTCCCCTTTGCCACTTTGGGAAAGAGGAGGGGGCAGAGGAGTCAGGAACAAAAAACTGAATTTGACCCCATGAAGAAAGGGGTTGGGATGATGGTGGGTTTATATTTGTTCTTATTTGTCACTTTCCTACTCTAATTTTAATTGTCAGTAAATAAAACAAGTGTTCCCTAAGACTGAGTTTGTTTTGCCCATGACACTAATTACTGAGCAATCTCCCTGTCCTTATCTTGACCAATCCAGGGTCTTTATCTTGGGCTTTTTAATCCAGTTTTTTCATTTTGTGCTGCTCAGGAGTAGTGATGGAGTGACTTGGTGAGCATCTGACAGCCAGCTGAAGCTAAATTAGCCCACCTTGCATATTTATCTGTCCTCTCAAATATTTAAATACTCTGAAGATATAGTGTGAAAACAGTAATTAAGAACTGGTCACTTATTTAAAATGAGATATGAACATTTAGACAAAGCCATAACAAGGAACACCTGTTTGTTGATGGTACATTAGTGTTAGACCAGTAATAAGAATGCAAAGAAGTAATGTTAGGTTAAGCAAGTACTTTTATTTCAAAGTGTAAGTTGGACACTGTTTCTGAACTGCTGTAATATACTACTGAAATTACTGTACTCTGAGTTAGATTCATCATGGGCACATTGTAGTGCTAGGAGCTATATTATAATAGCTTCAGTATTACCCAGGAAATCCTGTTCTTTGCATGGTATTGGCTGGACTAATAGCTCTTTGATATTGCAATGAAATGCAGACACACAGGAATTACGGAGTTTTTAAACTAAGGAACAGATAAAAGGTTTTCGATGTTATCTGGAACAATATTCAGATATGTTTATAGTTTTCAGAAAAGGTGTCTAGCACTGATTAGAACAACATTAACTCGTTGAGATTAAAAGAAAAAGAGATCTTTTCACAAGTTAGATCAATTTCTTTTTATGCTATATTGAGGAACTTGCATGTATAAAATCTTTGCTTATATAATGAGTGATTTAACATGTTTAGTTTTGATTCATGCTAAAATTGCCTTACTGTTCTGAACAAAATATTGCTGGCCTTGTATGACTGCTAGAAGGCATACAAATTGGGAGAAATAATGGGTAAAACAAGTATTAACTGTGGTATGAAGTGGAATTATAGTGGAGAATTTGTATCATAATTGTAGTGAAGGATCCAGGGGTGGATTTTTCGTAATTTTTTGTAATTTTTTCTTTTGTTCTGTGTTGTGAAAATGTATTTTTGGATTTGATGTAGGAAATTTTTTTCTTCTGTTTAATTTAGTTGGGGTTTTTTGTTCTGAGTGAAGATTTTATATTGAATGTGGATTTTAATGATGTTTTGTGCCTTGAAGTCAAAAACCTCATTGATATATAAATGAAGATTTGTCATTGAGAGTTTTTTATAATGACTACAACAAATAATGTGATGGGATTCATTATTAAAATGAATTAAATGACAATATTTACAATATTCTACATCACAGCTGTGAGAACCAGGATGACTTCATCATCCTGGTACTTCAGGGCTGCTACTTGTTGCATAATTTGCACCAAAATAGCTCAGAAATGGAGAATCTTTTAAGGGAGAATGCAATAGAGGAAAGACCCTGAAAGGCTCTTTAACTCCAGTGTAAATGGCTTTGTGCAAGACTGAATCTAGATAATTTTCTCCCAAGCTGATTTCAGAAATATGTTTGATAACAGCACCATACAGTTGAATGGAATGTTTCCCCAGTCAATTATCTGCCTCTTTAGCTTTGTGCTGCATTATAGTTGGTTTCTTGCCTCATACAGTTAATTAGATATACTGTTCATGCCCAAACCTCGTTGACAGTGGAGCAGGGCCAACTAAAACCCTCAAACACGGCCAGAGATGACAGTGAGTTCACTATTGAAAAGTAGAATAAAAATTATTTGAGAAAGGAAAGTCATGTAGATGGAGTCAAAATTAAAACTCATTGATGAAGGTGCACTGACACATCTGATGTTCTCAGTGAGATCCCCATATATTCATTGTTCTTGTGCATGTTTTCTGCATTCTTATTCTTATATTAGGATCCTGTTCTCTGGAGCTGATCTGTTTAAGAGAAAACAACTAATTTTCAATAATTAATATTGTGATTAGAATATTTATAATCTATGATGTACAAAGCTCTTAATAATCATTCAGTGGAGAATGAAATATGGACAATTGATACATAACTTTGCAGCAGTGAAATATCTATGGCTGCCTGTATGGTATCACATCAACATATTCTTCAAACCCTCTCAATGCCTTGTACCTTGCTTTGTTGCCCTCTTAGGAGGGAAGGTTGAAATTCTCTGTGAAGATCAGTACCTGCACATGGAAGTCTTTTCCAAGTATGTGATAAAGGAAATTATGGGCAGTTTTCCCATTTCTGGGTTGTCCTAATATGTTTTCCATATAGTGCTTCATATACACCAATGAAGTGATTGTTGCCACTTTTATCCATGGCTACTCTGGAATCAACAAAAGCTTTGTTGATGAAAAATAGCCAAGCTTTAATTACAGGGATCTACCTGAAAGGACACTAAGGAAAATCATATTTTTCTGTGGAACTCTGAAGAAGCAACAAAATTTAAACTTTACTCATCTTCAGCTGTGCTGCACATATTATTAATCCTTGGCTCCCTTGAAAAAAATCTTGTGAATATCTGAACAGAAATTAGAACAAGAGTTTCTCAGTTTGGACTCCATTTCATTACATCTCTCACATTTAGTAAGGGAAATGATCCCTGAATATCTTTTGGGATACTGTCTAAACTCATCAGTTAGGTTCTGGACCATGCTATGTATTGCCAGTAATTTATTCTGACATTAGGTAATGGGATAATTTTATGTTTACATTTTGAGTAGTAAATCTTTTTATTTTCAAGCTTTAATTCCCATCTTCTCCCCAATGCATTTTTTTGTACTTCTTTTCTCCTAAAAAATTAAAACCTATTTTCCTTTCATTGTTTTGTACCAAAAAAAAAAAAAAAGGAAGAAAGGATTACAAAATTATGAATTTTAAATTTAATGCCAGGCTAAAATACCAGTGAAATGTGAATTAGGGCTAAAGTTAACCAGGGAAAATACCAGTGAAATCTGAATTAGAGCTAAAGTTAACCAGAGTTCAAGCCTTATGGATTATACTTGCTGACTTTTTTCTAATCCAGAGTGGCAGAAACACTGTGGAAAATGTCAGTGCTAGAATGGCAGACTTTCTGACAGATCTCAACCACATTCACACCATATATCATTCATCATCAAGAAGGAGAAAAATAAGCAAAAGTGCTCCTTTAAAAAAAAAATCAAGCTTTTTTTTTAGAATTGTAAGAAGAAATTAAATATGGTGAGCTAACTGCTAAATTTAGATGGATCAGAAAACTAGGTCCTGGTTCTGTTAGTTTTATATGACAGGAATTTTTGAAAAAAATTTTTACCTGTATGTTATCTTTTGTCATCACCATATTCTATCTTAAATGTATTTCAATCATAAAAATCTCCTTACTGCTTGCATAAATACATTCTTTCAAATATATTCTTTAGATATGAGTTTTTGAAAGTTTGACAGTGTTCACATTGTTATCCTTTTATCTATTGAATTTTGAAATAATTTTGAAATTAAGAATGACATGCTTGAGAGCTGGGAGATAACTGACTTGTGTTTTTTAATTATTATATTTTTCTATGGGTTTTTTTTTAGTTTTTGGAAGGTTTTTTTCCATTTGGTTTGTTGGGTTTTTATGTGGATGTCAGTTGTCTTTTGGGAAATCTATAATCTGAGATTTGTTGAAATGGCAGAGCTTACTGAAAATTTATAACATCTGTTTCGAATTGCTGTAGTCCTTTACTTTCTAAAAAACTGTTTGAATAATTCAAAGTATCTGGGAAATTCCTCACATGACATTTTCTGCAAGTCTGGAGAATTATACTGAGGGAATATATTGCAATTATTACTGAAATAATATTCAATGTGGTTGTCATTTAACAACTTTGTATTAAAATAGTCTTTTTAAAAAATGTTTTTACATTCAATTCTTCCCTTCCTCCCCTCCTTATGTCCTTAAGTTGCTGTTTTCTTCCTGCAAGAAAAATGAATCTTTCAATTTCTGAGCTTTTTTTGCTTTTAGACCAAGCCAAAAATAAGCAAAAAAATATTCAGCAAAGTGCTGAGTATTTACATTTAATTTTCCACAGCTGTGTTATTTTGTTAACCATGTCAAAACTGTCAGTGAAACATTTCCTAAGCTTGCTGTTAAGCCTAAACCCAGTTGCCATCCATATTTAATCAGGTTAACAGCATAAATCTCAAGCAGAGAGGGTGCTTCAGCATGAATTCAAAGATCCATTTCATGAAGTTTCTTTTGGTCAGGTCTGTTGGAACAAAGCACACTGCACCTCTTTTTTACAAGAAAATGCCTCAAACTTGGCTTTTCCTAGGCCTAATGTGAAGCTGTACTGTGGCTGTTACAGTGAGTGAATTGATTAAAAAAGTATGAACATACTCAACTTGCTCTAAACTTATATTTTACACATAATTGTGTTCTTCATCCATTCAGATTTAAAAGGCTGCTCTTGTATTTATCTATATTAGATAATGCATTTTGATCTTATATGAAACTAAAAAGTGTAAATATATTTTGGTTCTCTTCAGAACACAATAAATTCCTTTGTGGTATTGGCTGCACTATTCTTCCATATTGTTTGTGTAGATTTTGATCCAGTTAAAATATCTAAGTCACATATACACTACAGTTAAAAAATCTTGGAAATATATGTGGACAGAGGGGAGATTCTCTCAGCAGAATAAGAGCACAGTAGGGAATCCAACTATTCCTATGCCAGGGAGCTGACAGGTTTGGCTATGAGGGAACATGCTAAGTTGTTAGAGAAGAGAATTTGGAGTCAGGAAGGCTGTGCAGTTTTGGAGGGATAAATGACTTGTCGTTTCATCTGAAAATTTTGCTATAGGTCTTTATTATCAAAGGAGGACAGGTTTATTATCTTAATTATTGTAAACTTTTTTCCTGCTATGTCTGTGACTATAGGACTGATGTTTCACACTGAAAATATGAGCATAGGGAATGGGTGAGATTGTGCTTTTTGCAATAGCTACAACAAAAGCAATTATTTCTCTTTGAGCCATTAGCAATATTAGATTTTAGCTGTTGCCTGTATTTACTGTACCTGGAGCTTTAACTCCACCCTTTGATAAGACTTTATGTAAAATTAAATGTCAATTTTGAATTTTAGTTCTGTTTGACTTTCTATAAGTTCCTAAGTTTGGTCTCAGTTATGTCTCACACTGATTCTAAATGCAAACATTTTTCTTTTACTTATCACGAATATCCACACCCAAACTAGAACATTTAAAAAGATATATGTATATGACTAAGAGATTTTGATAGCAAATTTCCAGTACTTGCACTGTGAGCATTTGAGATATTTTGGTGTTTTTTGTTTGATGAATTTTTGGCACAGAACTTGTCGCATTTTTCCATGGTTGAGTTCACTTGGTTGCTCTGGTGAGTGATCTTTACAGGAAATTGTTCTGCTCAATATATACCTTTTTTTGTGATATTAGACTGGGAAATAGAGCTGATAGTAGTTTGTTTGATTGTTTTTCTGTTTTCTATGATGGGACTCCTTCAAAGGCTCATGGTTACCATTCTATGGTGGGATAATCTGGGCTGTCAAATGCTCACCAAACTGATCTGTAATGCTCCCTCCTCAACAGGACAGGGGCAGAAAATATGAAGAAAAAGCTCACAGATAAAGATAAGGACAGGAAGATCACTCACTAGTTACTCTCATATGCAAAGCAGACTCAGCTTGGAGAAATTAATAAAATTAACTGACAAATCAGAATAAAATGGTTAAAATAAGAAGAAATCTTAATCAACCACTTCATCTCACCCTGCAGTACCTCTGCTCCCAAAATCTTTCCTTGTAAATAAAATACACATTTGGAGTGGAACCTGAAGGCTTGTTCTGAGACATGAGTCACAGTATGATTCCCATTTTTTCATCCCTTTCAGGATGTGTGGCTACCCATCAGGTTAGGCTGACATCAGTTATTGACCTCTGCTTTCTTTTGGAACAGATGGCTTACCCTCTGTGGGATTAAAAAGTGCAGATTTCTATGCTGGGTGCAAGGATATCCTTCTGAGTAACTACAGAGAGGAAGAACCAAAGTAGGGACAAGTAAATTTGAAGTCCTCAGGCCCTTCCCATGATTCCAATTATTTTACTATTTAAGAATGATATTTTTTTTCTTTTTGTAAACTCTGACACTGAGCTTAGTTTTTTTGAGAGAAAGATGAGTGTGATTATTTCATTATGTTTTTATAAATTAGTTGATTTTCCTGCTTATACATATTACTGTCTCCTTATAATGGTCCAGGCAAGTCATACATCCTTTCAGGCTGTCTAGAGCATCTTTATCTCTCTTTATGTCCATAGCTGTGACAATAAAAAGAAAAAAAAAATTCTGCAAAGCAGCTTTCCAGCTGGATGGACCCCACTATGTATGTGGGATATCTCCTGCCCAGAGACTTGACTTTGCACTTCTCTTTGTTGAACTTTGTCTTTATGGTCCATTTTTCCAGCCTGTTGTCCCTCTTCATGGCAGCATGACCCTCTGGCCTATGAACTGCTCATCCCTTCTCACTTGCTGTGGCAGTCTGCCCTGTCATGCAGATATGCCCATCATACAGATAACCTATAAAGATGTTCAAGAAGACTTGTCCCAGTATTGACCCCTGAGATACAGCATGAGTTGTTGGCCCCTAACAAGACTTTGTGTCGCTGACAACCATCCTCTTGGCCCAGACTTTCACCCTGTTTTGAATCCACCCTGCTGTCTGTTAAGCCCACACATCAAAGGCTGGTCTGTTAATATCTTGACAATGCCAGAGGCCTACCTGAAGCCCAGGTGGAAAATATCCACTGCTTTTCTTCTGGCCACCAGGCAAGTCATTTCATTATAGAAGTCTATCAAAGTTTGTCAAGTATGACTTCCCCTTGGTAAAGCCATGCTGACTACTCCTGATGATTTTCTTGTCCTTAATTTTCCAGGATTAGCTACTCCATGGTAGCATTAATATTAAATAAAATTATACCTAGTATAAACAATTTAGATAAAATTATAGCTAAGTCTAATAATAAATGGTTGATTCAATATATTTTCCTTCTGAAACTATTCTTCTATGATCAAATGGATGATAACACAATTATTTTGATGGAAGGTCCTGTGATTCTATGGAAAATTATGGTGATAAAGCCAATCAATCAGACAGTGATATTTCCTTAGCTTGTACCATCAGATATAAATGCCCATTATTTACTTACTGGGAAGTATTCAGACATCCTCAGCACAAAAGCAATTAACCATCCTGAGGGCATATGAGGACACTCAGATACAAACAGGATGTGTTTTCTTCTCCTTGCCTAATTTCCCTTCTACGAGTGACAAAGGCAACCAGACATCATTAAGAGTCTTTAGGTAGTTTTTTTTCTTGCTAGAGTAATAATGAAAAATTGAGAAAATAGGTATCTTGTGAATATTTTTCAGCGAGGTGGATTTCTTATGTTTTGTTCTCATAATATGTAACTGCAAAAGAACCAATTAAACTATTGTTATGTTACACAGCAGTCTTGGATATGTTACATTCCTGGAAGTATGTTTTAATTAATATTTATTCCTTAATATTATCTAATATATAGCTCATTTAAGCTGTGTCTTAGTACTTAACTAAGGGAACTAATACTTTAAGGGAAAAACATTCATTATTACATCTACAGAAACATCATAATTATTTTCCTGGTAGAATGTCCCATTTTATGAAGGGAAAATGTTACTATACATCTGAAAATTTTTTTAGATTTACATTTGCATTGGAAGACTCAGGATAAGAGATGCACAAGTATGTGCAACTCTGTGTCTTTACTCTTCCCCTTCAGAAGCAGTTCTGAGGAACATATACTTGCCTCTGTCACACACCATTCTGCTTTGGAAGGTTTGGAATTTTTAAAAGTTGAGTACTTCACCTGGAACACTACCTTCCCTAAAGAATCTTAAGGGAGGTAATTTCATCAGAAACTAGGTACACATATTGAACAGCTGTCTGGAAAATCTGTTGTCTGGATCACATCCTTCTGAGCATGCTCTCTCTGAAAAACTCTAGGAAGTTCTCAAAGTAGTCATTAACTATTCAATGAAACCTTTTCCCAAGGAGTGGGTTCTAAAGGATATATTCCAAGGCACAAAGAAGGTACACCTACAGAAATTTGTAAGAAATTAGATCTCTGCTCCCAATGATTCCTTAAAAAAACTTCTTACAAAATAATTGGAGACCAGAGTACATAGTTACAATTTTCAGAAAATTATTTTTCAAATGAGACTTTACTTTTTCTCTATAGAGACTGGATAATACTTACTAGTTTTGCTGTCTCTTATTACTATTTCTGTCTAGGTTTATAACTTCAGTTTAAATCAGGCATTAAAACTTGTTTATTGTTTTTGGGTTTATAAATAGAAAGAGCAGCCCAGGATGTAGAGAGACTTTTGCCTTCTATTTAGCTGCTTTTTAATTTTATTATTTTTTTAGGTAATAGTACACAGGTCAGCATATTTTATTTTGAATAAAAATCCAAAATAAAACAAAAACAGGTACAGGTTTTTTATAAAGTGTGTCTATGGAGGAAGAGGAAATGCAAAATTCCTTTTTCCTCATAGTAGTATATAAGGATGTATTTAATAATATCCTCTGAAACAAAATTCAAGACATTATTAGCTTATATCAGAAAAATTGTTGCAGTCTGATACCTGCTGAATTTCTCACAAATGCTATTATAAAGGCACAAAACTTTTAGGGACTATTAAGTATCTCTTTCTAAAAAAAGAAAATATAGCAATTAATATATTGCTGAATTTTAAGATATTCTTTTTAGTTCTGAAGTAATACAGTTACATATCTGATATTATTAATTGACGCATTATATGTGAAATGTTAACTCAAGACTGGTGGAAAATTTTCTGAGATGGAATCTTTGAAATTTTCTTCTTCTGCCTTCCAGAACCAACTTTTGGCTGTATAATCCTATTATTGAGAATCTTATAGCTCAGACATATCATTAACTAACATTTTTGTTCATAATATTGTTCCCTGATATTATACCTTGTTATTTGAAAATATTTAGTGTTCCCTCACTTTTTCTATTCAGCTTTGAAAGAGACTGTGAGGCAGTGGATAAATGCAATAAATGCATAAATATATTATAGCATGAGCGATGTTTGTA